>OZ020309.1:24203534-24701622 GCA_963971305.1 Arcuatula senhousia | reverse complement strand
AGTAGTATAATCATTTCGTCGTGTACAGAAATTTCTGAAGCGATTTTTTGCTTGTTGCCGAATTTTTAGAAGCAAAATTTGAAAACCCAGGGGGATTTTGCCTAATAATTAGCTTTTGCTAAATTCAAACCCTGCATACATGTAGTCCAGTAAATGTATCTAGGTCAAAGTTTAACATTCTTGTTGTGAAATTTAATCAGTGTCTTTAATCTTTAATCTCTGTTTATCTACTTGAATTATATCACTGTAGTATATTGAGGTGTTTAAATCCCTGTCCATGGTTCCCACTTAAATGTTTTTTCCTCATAAAATAGGTTGCTTACCAGTGGCAGATCCAGAAACTCTGGAAAGAGGGGGCCCACTGACTGGCCTAAGAAGGGGCCCCACTTTGGTCACGCTTCAATGATTTCCTATATATTTAACCAATTTTTTCCGCCAAAAGGGAAAAAAATGCTTACAATCTCCGGAAAAAAACATAGATATTGAATGTTTTAAGTTAATTTATCCTCATGCCAAACCAACATGACCAAAGATTTAATTTATGCCTTATTGCCTACTGTAAGAAAGAATAAAAGAAATACTTCTTTCCTTAAATTAAAAAGTTTGGGAAAAAAGAAGATTACGAACTGGAAAAAAGAGTACTGTCGAAGAAGCCAAAGAATATAGAAAAGCATTACAAGATGTTGAAGATAGGATTAAACTTCTGGAAGAAACAAGAGCTAAATCCTTGCAATTCAAATCAACAGTTGAAAATGGATCCCAAAATCAACCTCAAGAAGAGAACTCTCAGACCAATAAAAGTGATGGTGTATCCATTGAAACCACTGATAAAGGTAAAAATACTAACGCTGAAATTCTGCAGATTGGAGGCACCAATACAAATAGTAAAGATCTTGAAAATAGGACTAATAATGCATTAGCTGTAGAAACTATAGAAGTCACTGTCAGTGAAAGTGATCAAGAGAATTTGTTGACAGAGAATGAAAATACTGTGAGAAGAAATGCTAATGATGAGCATACTAAAAATACAAAAACTACAGACATTTCTAAAGAAAAAGAGCAAGAAAAAGTCGAAGAAGTGCAAGAGTTAAATACATCTGAAGAAAAATCAGAAGATATGGATACATCAGAGGATAAAACAGATGCTACAGATGAAAGTGACGATGTTATCATCATAGAACCACCACCTCCTGAAATAATTGATTTAGACGATTTGTCAGAGGAGGAGGAAGAGGATAATAGAGATGAGGAGGAGGAAAAGGAAGATGAGGAGGAAGAAAGCAAAGACAAGGATGAAGAAGATGATAGTGTGGAAAAAGATGTAGTGGAAGAAGAAGAGGAAGGCAAAGACAATGAAAATGGAGATGATGAAGACAAAGAATCCCTGGAAGAAGGAGAAGCTGAGGTATAAAATAAGCTGAAATATTTTTGAACTACATTTGTATTTATAAGTTATGGTATGGGGAATTGCTTAAAAAATTAACAAGGCATAGAAAGAAATATTAGTCACCACAGTCAGACTTAATACACATGCTGTTGCATTTGAACATATTTTATTTTTCATTAGAAAAACTCTGCCATTCAATAAAATGATTGAAAAGTAATGGAGGATGCAAATGTACAAAGTCTTAAAAGTCAAAGACAAAAGAAGTTAATGTCGGAAAAATGCAAAAAAAAAATAATCCTGAGTTTTATCATGTTCATAGCATTAAACAATCACTTAGAAAACAAACAAAATCCAACAAGGAGCATAAACTAACATTTGCATGATTGGGGAAGTGAACTATGCTGCTTTGGAAGGGTAAGCAGTTAATAATTAAATTTTGAGTTAATTATATGTAAAGTAATTAGAAATGAAATGCCAATATCCATTTAATTATAATTGCATGTCTTAACTACAAAATGTAGCTACATGTGTATTTTGCAATAACGCCAATGTTGAATTTGTACTTTATGAAGGACGATAAAGAAGCCTTAGACGCAGAAGAACTAGATGAACTTGAACTCAGAAAGATGGCCCTGCAGTCTTCCTTGTCATTGACAGATAGAACATCATCACCTGTTGAGAATAGAATGTTACCTGTCTACCAGACACCAGAACCTAGGACTTCTCCTGCAGGTACCAGATCTTCACCGGAAACCAGACAGTCTCCAACAGATAGGAGAAGGAGATCAAAATCTCCAAGAAGGAGGGGTAAGTATTTTTTGCATTTGTTGTTCGAAGGAAGCAAAGTAACACCAATGGGGTATACAAATTTCCTAAATCAGAAAAGGCAAAGAAGAAATGTTAACATAAAGACACAGCACAATGTAACAATGCAATAAGTAACATGAACTCAAGTCAAAACAAGAATGAAATCAGGTGGTCAGGAAGGGTAAGCAGTTCCTGCTTGCTATAATGCAGATATAAATAGGTTATTGTACTGGCAATCTTTTTTGACCTGTTTGTATGTTGTATAATAAACAACTGTTTCCTGTTTTTGTGATATTGGAGATTTTATTGTCTACTTCATCATGTTCATGTTCAAGAGTGCTTTTTCTGACTTTATTTTTATTTTATACATCATACAATATAATGTTTGTTCAAAAACCATTATTAGGATCTTTTATATTGTATCTTTTGGCCAGTAGATACTCATAAATGATTTTCAATTTTATGATTTTACAATCTTTCTTTTAATTTTTGCATGGTGATAAGAATAAGTTAGGGAAAATTTCACATTTAACATAAGTCTGAAAAGGCAAATACAAATCAATGGACATGAAAGATAATAAAGGTTCGCCAGGAAAGAAAGGCACAATAAAAAGTTTTTTATACGACCGCAAATTTTTGCGATCGTAATATGTTATGGCGATGTCGTTGTCATCTGTAGACACATTGGTTTCTGTGCAATAACTTTAGTTGTAGTGAACCAATTGTTATAATAAAAAATCTATATTTATCAGAAATGAATAGTAAGTCCCCAAGATCAAGACATCCCCTACACAGAGATAACTTACGTAGAAGTTCAGCCGAGAGAAGGCGACGGAGGGAGAGAGAGGAGAGTTATAGGAGACAGCAGGAAAGAAAATTACACCAAAGACAAGAAATCCAGACAATCCTAAGTCTTCAAGATCCTAATGAACAAGTTAAGAGGTTCCTGATGATGTTAGGGGATAAGAAGGCATTGAATAGTATACAGAATATACAAAAGGTAGGTACAACATTTACAGCAATTTATTTTTTCTCTTTGGTAATATAACTACCATAACTACATGACTTAAAAAAAATCATGATAACTATACATGTACATGATGATTTAGATATAAAGCTTAAATGATATAAAGTTCTTTTTAGCACAATTGAATCAAAAGGTATTTCTTTAATGGAGACAATAAAATAAGTAGATTGGTTAAACCACACATAAAAGGTAAAAATATCAAATATAGGCCAAATCATATCAAATTGGGTATGATTTGGCCTATTGTTATATTGCTCAGTTCAGGATTTGGGTGATGATGACGTGGTTGTTTATATCCAGTGAACACTTTTTACTATATTCACTTGTTGGTTGTCCTCAGACCGTGGCGGTTGTGATTTTTTTCTTTGTTCTGCCCCCGACGAAGGCTGAAAGCCGAAAATTTGGGCTTTTTAGATTTTAGATGTATTCTTTTTTAATTTATATTAGTTTTATATTTGATATTTTTACCTTTTATGTGTGGTTTAACCAACCTACTTATTTTATTGTCTCCATTTTAACTTGCCTCACCACAACATTTATTAATCTATTTCTTTAATGACTGGATTGGTCTTGGAATGATTAATTTTGGACTTCTTTGTTTAAATCTTACCTAAAAGACTTAGAATATAAGGCTGTGCATAACCTTGTTAAATAAAATAGATTGATAAAACAGGTGAAAAGTTTTGAGTAAGAAAGTCTGTTAAGACATATTTTAATATTTGAACACACCCTTGTGGATATTACTAGGTAACTTTGAGAAAGATAAATAGACTAGTGGTATAATCTTTTTCAGCAATATCCAGGTAAAAGAAAGAGAGACATAGACTCCCAAGACAACTATGAACCAGTAGAGATGGATATGGATAGTGATCCAGGCTCTCCCAGTAAGTTGTTTAAAACATGAGGCCCCCAAAGGGTCAAAACAACCCATGATCAAAAGGATTTTTAGAGATGAATGGTTAAAAACAACCTATGACTTTGGAGAAAATATGCCTTAAAAGTGTTCTATTTATAAATACATGTTTTAAAAGGGACTTTGCCATCTGAGGAGGGTACCCAGTTGGAACCCTAAAGATATACGGTAAATGAGGAGATTTTTGCATGGGGGTTATTTTCGCATAATTTGCAATCACAATATATCTGCGAAAATATCCCCAACAGGAATGAATAGAATATGAATCGTTAGAACAATTGTGAATTTTTTCCCCACACAAATGGTAAACTTACCAATACCGCGACAATTCTGTGAAAAGTCCTTGTTTACAGTAGTGTAAATCAATTTTAGTTAAAAAATTCAACATATTAAAATAAAACAATTTCAACAATACCTGCAAATAAAACTCCTGGAAATTTATTTTATATAGTATACTACAATCATGACAATGAAAATCCAATTTGCTCATTCGAAAGGCAACAATGCACACAAATAACAACTGAAATCAGTTAAGTGAATGCAAGGTGAAATGAATGTGAACTTAGGTGCTCTGGAAGGGAAAGTAGTTCCTGCTTGTTATATCACACACCATCAAGATTAATGTGATTGTTTCTATGGTTAAGACTCTTTAGATAATGCTGTGTATATTTTCAGTTCTTGATGTAGGACAGGATATGGAAGATTTACAGATGGATCAAGAATTCTTTAATTTTAATCAACATGCTGCAGCTGTAAGTATATATAGAATTTAACAACAATTTTATCACCTTTATTAGCTCACCTGGACCGAAGGTCCATGTGAGCTATTGCCATCACTTGGCGTCCGTCGTCGTCCGTCGTCGTCGTCGTCGTCTGTCGTCGTCCGTCGTCGTCGTTAACTTTTCTTTGAAAATCTTCTCCTCTGAAACGACTGAAGGGATTGCTTTGAAACTTTGCACACTTCATCTATGGGATGTCTTTTACCAAGATTGCACAAATGGTGACCGCCCTCTAAACAACATGGCCGCCGTTACTAAAAATAGACCAGGGGGGTCAGACTACTGTTTTTGGATTGTAAATCAAAAAGTATAAGAGATAGAAGAAATCTGATGCCACGCCACTGCTTCAGCATCAAAAGCTCTACAAAAGTCTCCATTGAGTCGAAGTTGTCAGATGACCCCTTATAGGAGTTACGGCCCCTTAAAGGTGAAAAATAGCATTTTTTCATGTTTTTGGCTTATAAAATGAAAACTATGACAGATAGAGAAAAGTTGTTCCTTGCTTAAATGTTCAGCTCATGTGGCCCTACAAAAGTCTCCATAGGGTAGAAGTTGTCAGATGACCCCTTAAAGGGGTTACAGCCCCTAAAATAATGTTTTTTTATATTTTTGGCCTATGGAATGAAAACTATAGCAGATAGAGAGAAGCTGTTGCTTGCTTAAATGATCAGCTTATTTAGTTCTACAAAAGTCTCCATAGGGTCGAAGTTGTCAGATTTCCTCTTACAGGGGTTTCGGCCCCTAAAATGATGTTTTTTCATGTTTTTGGCCTATAGAATGAAAACTATAGCAGATAGAGAAAAGCTGTTGCTTGCTTAAATGTTGAGTTCATTTAGCTCTACAAAAGTTACATAGGGTGATAGTTGTAAGATTATCCCTTATAGGGGTTAGGACCCTTAAAATAACGTTTTTTCATGTTTTTGGCCTTTAAAATGAAAACTATTACAGATAGAGAAAAGCATTTTCTTGCTTACACATTCAGCTCATTTAGCTCTCGAAAAGTTTTTATAGGGTCGACATCAAGACCAGGTGAGCGATTCAGGCTCCTGGGAGCCTCTTGTTTGCTTATGTCAAATCTTCGTACTAATATATTCCTTAGCATTTGGTAAAAAGTCCATGTAAATGCGTTTTTTGTCTCAAAATGGATCATGTTTGCTTTCATGACACATGTGACAGTTAGATTTACGAAGTATTATAATTGTAAAAGAAAAAAAATTGTAACAAAAATTTGAATGATTTTCATAACTTTAAAATATTTTTTTTCACAGAGTTTGTACATGCCAGATCCCTCATTTCAAGCCTATAGCTGGATGGATCACAATAGAGAGATTCCATTCTTAGAGACTGTACCAGTGGAGCCACCGCCTCCTCCACCTCCCCTTCCCCCACCGCTACCACCATCAGAACCCCCTCCTCCTCCACCAGAAGAAATGCCACCTTTACCATCAAACCCCCCATTGCCTCCTGGGTCACCACCAGTGACCCCCCAACAAGTTGCCAAAAAACATCAACAGCCAAAAACACAGATGTCAAAGTATGGGTCTATGGAAGACCACCAAACACCACAAACTACCACAGACCACCAACAACAACTGTGGATCCAACAAGTACCAACATCACAAATGTCAATGTATGGTGCCATAGAGGACCACCAAGCACTTCAGGCTCAAATGTATGGAGCTAATGAAGACCAGTCTCAAATGTTCATGTACGGTGCTAATGAAGGCCATCAAATTCTTCAGTCTCAAATGTCAATGTATGGTGCTACAGATGAATACCAATTACCACAAAACTCTACAGAGTACCAACAATCCCAGTGGGTCTACCAAGAACCACCACCACCGCCTCCAGTAGCCGATAAACCATTAGAGGTGCAACCTCAACAGTCTCAGAAAGAGGTGGATGATGATGAGGAGGCTTTGTTAAGGGCTAAATTACTCCAGTCCTTGGCCAGTAGGAGGATGAAAGCTTTAAATGAAGAGGTAAAGATATATAATAGACAAAAAATACCGTTGAAATTGTCAAATGAGAATAATAATAATACAGTAAATGAGAAGGTACCAGTGTGCGAAAATCGCAGTAGCCCGATAGCCCGAGTCTATAAAAAATTCTGTTGGAATATGAAGAATTTTAACTTTTTATAATGGAGACTATGGGAAAATTGTTCGAAGTTGCATTTCGAGCTATGATACCTTAAAATTTAGTTTCACACACTGAGGTACATGTGTTTGATTCAGAAAATAAGGGTATTGTTGTCAGAAGGAAGAAAAAAATTCTACTAGCTGTATTTGAATTAATGAAATGCAAATTATCAAAATATACAAAAGCAAACAAAAGAATACAAGTAATGTACATATTGGCTTTAAGCATGTCACTTTCATCATGTTCATCATGTTACATTTTATAGAAAATCCTGTCAAAAATTTACAAGGAAGAAATGACTTGAATTAGCTTAAACATTATAGAAAAATGAAGATTGTGCTTACATGTATATACATGTTTATCATGAAGGCAAAATTATAATAATCCTGTTTAGATAGTGCTACAAATTTCTGCTATGTTTTATTCTTTTATTTCTAAAATGATATATTTTTAACAGACTGTGAGTTCAGTGAGATCCTCATCCCCAGCTACGCCTAGAGTCCAGTCGCCAAGTCTTCCAGAACCTAGTACCAGTTCAAGTACCAGCTCATTCAAATCATATGTTAATTTTAAGGTTGGTGTTATTTTTTACCAAGTGAAAATTTCGATAACAAGCAGGTAGGGAAAAAAATCGTAAGTTTTCTCAGCAGTCTTCGCGCTATAAATTTTGGTCCACAGGCCCGACAACTTATTATTGAACAATTTTGTATAGACAACATTGGCTTGTTGTTGCCATTTCTACAGGCCCTCAAGCATTTTCACTAGCCATGGCTTATGGCCTGTGGCCAATTTCGAAGACTGTCTCAGTAAACGCTTATTACAGCCTCTTGATATTTTGTATGCTGCTTCAGTTTTGATTTTAGGTTTATACATTGCCTACTGAAATCCAGCCATTTTTGTTTTAGTTTGACAGATTTAATGTACATGTATGTAAAGGGAAGGAATTCCTTGAATTTCTATTTGCTCAAGATCAATTAAAAACAATATTTCAGAATAAAATTTTTTCAACCAAACAAACAGTGAAAGACTAGATTAAACTAATAATTTAGTGAGGCTTTGAAAGTAGATAAAAATAATACATTAGTTTAAAGACATGAAAAAGATATACATGTACATGATATATAGAGATATGGAACAAATGTACAATTATAAAAGCATTTGTATTTTTATGTCGCCTACAATGTATTGTTGTTTTGCGTCCTCTAGGGTCCTGCATCCTGCGGCATCACAGAATTTTCTCTGACAGTTTTCTAGGAAACTTCATGTCACAGCCTCTTGATATATGGCATGTGGCTTCCTCCTATAGTACTACATGGTGTAAAGTGATTTAATCGTTGTAACTCATTTACTTCCTGTTTACCGAATATTTTAAGACACAGGCAACATAAGATTTCCATGCAAGGCTGCCATTCTAGTTAACAATAATTAGGGCCCCGCATCGAACCGCATCTTATAGTTATTAAAATTTCATGGAAAAATGTGAAATATTTTTGTAAAAAAAATTCATTTTTTATCGAAAATCACAGATTTTGAGAATTTGCCTTTGTGAACACTAAAACTCAAAAACTGTTAACAATACAGTTCTGAAACTTTGTACAGCTGCTAAGTAGCATGTCATGATTTGCATATTAAAATTTTGTGCATATCGGTTAAATATTTTTGGAAAAAACTTCATTTTTTATCGAAAATCACAGATTTTGAGAATTGGACTTTGTGAACACTAAAACTCAAAAACTATTAACTCCACAGTTCTGAAATTTTCTACAGCTACTAAGTAGCATGTCATAATTTGCATATTAAAATTTCATTTAAAAATGTGAAATTTCATTTTTTATCGAAAATCACAGATTTTGAGAATTGGCCTTTGTAAACACTCAAACTCAAAAACTGTTAACAATACAGCTCTGAAACTTTGTACAGCTGCTTAGTAGCATATCATGATTTGCATATTAAAATTAAGTGCAAATCGGTGAAACATTTTTGGAAAAAACTTTTTTTTTATCGAAAATCACAGATTTTGAGAATTGGACTTTGTGAACACTAAAACTCAAAAACTGTTAACAATACAGTTCTGAAACTTTTACAGGTGCTAAGTAGCATGTCATGATTTGCACATTAAATTTTCGTGCAATTCTGTTGAATTTTTTTTTTGAAAACTTCAGTTTTTATCGAAAATCACAGATTTTGAGAATTGGACTTTGTGAACACTAACACTCAACAACTGTTAACAGTACAGTTCTGAAACTTTGCACAGCTGCTAAGTAGCATGTCATGATTTGCATATTAAAATTTCGTGCAAATCTGTTTAATTTTTTTGGAAAAAAATCACAGATTTTGAGAATTGGAAGTTTTGAACAATAAAACTCAAAGGCTATTAACAATACAGCTCTGAAGTTTCATACACATTCCATGGATCATGCCTTAGTAGCCTGGTTATAATCATAGTTAATATAATTTTGAAAACGCTTAGATTTTTTGCCGCAGTGCCCTTTCTGACTTTTTCAGTAATCTAGTTACTTTTTCAGGTGCCAGTCCATCAACCAATCATCATTAATCCTTCAGAGGATACAACCAGTGAGGAAGAGGAGGAGGAGGAAATACCTCAGGTCAGTAGGACAGTGTAATCTGTCTAAACTGAGACCTTTCAGCATAGTTAAATTTGTTCAGCAGACAGGTGGTTACAGATAGCACTACTCCAGAAAAAAATGTCTCCTAGGTTGAAAAACATGAAATTAAGGGATACCACCAATAGATTTAAACTTAAATTTTCCTATATCAGTTTAGCCCCCCTCCCCCTTTTTGGAGACACCCAACCAAATTTCAATGATTTAACCTTCACCTAGACATTATTTTATTGATGGCATCCTGCCCCTGGGGTATAATTTTTCTGGAATAGCCCTTAATTGGTTTGACAGATTTTTGGTGTATGGAAGTGAAAATACATGTTTACAAAATATGAATGTTTGGTGGCAGCAGGCATAAAAGATACATAACACTCACCTTACTCTGTCTGTGGAGACAAATAGCTTGTTCAACATGATTGAGCTGATTATGGAATTTCTAACATCACAGGAAATAATTTAGATTATTTTAATGGCGAAGTTTGCGATTAAAATATCATATTTTTGGCCGGATTTCACTAGTGAAAATCCGGGTTATAAAATAGTAAATGTCGGGTGGGTGGGTACAAAAATTTCGTAACAGTATTCTCAGCAACTACTAATCATAGCCATTTGATATTTGTTATACAGCATCAGGGTGGGGTCCCATAAAATGGGATTTGATTTCAGATCTGTTGCTCATCTACTTCCTGTTAAACCAAATCCGGCCATTTCTGTCTTTGACCCATTTTTTTTTGTCCCCCGCCGCAACGCGGAGCGGGGACTTGGAAATGCCGGTGGCCGTCCATCCGTGCGTCCGTCACACTTTTTTTCATAACACTTTTCTCAGTAACTACTAATCCTAGGGTTCTGAAATTTTGTATGCAGACTCCTATAGGGGTCCCCTAAGGTGTAAGTGATTTTCAGGTCAGTCTGACATCTACTTCCTGTTTAACAATATGCGTGTTCAATTAAATTGTGTTTTTTTTTCATTTTCATGGATAATAGTGTTGATAGTATGGTAAATTTCCAACTTCACTTTGCTTGTAGATATATGATTTAGTTTGATACATTTCCCCATATCCCTTCTTTATTATTGTTAGTAGACATGACAGTACTAGTATCTTTAATTACATATCACACACTAATGATTAATCAGGGTACAATTTTAAGAAATTTAACAATTTCTATCTAATAACACATTATTATTGGAGTTATGCCCCTTCAACAATATAACGTTCAACGGGCGGGGGACCTGGAATCTGTTCTTGTTACCAAGATATTAGAAAATTCATAATCATTTAAAATTAAGTTGTAGAAGGTTTTTCTCTAATGTCAACAAGGAAAAAAATTGCCAAAGATTGCTCATCAATTGCACATGCATTTTTGCTGAGAACAAAATTTTCTCTAGTGGTGAGAAATATTTTTCAACAACTGGTTTAGAGGTTGATAAATTGGATGAAAATTTATTAATACTTTAATAACTTTCAGGTATTCTTGTCTCTAAGGTTCAGTATATTTATAACTTCTATCAAAAATTGCCTTAATATTTTTAGACTACTTCCCCAAAGAGAAAGGTTGAAATAACCACAACATACAGTCCTGGGCAGGCTATACCCACTCTCTATGCAAATAAGATGAACTATGCCAATAGAAAGGTGCCTGAAACAACCCGAATAATCAAGGCTCAACTACCTCATCAGAAACGGGCAGTTTCAACTACTAGGCAATTCGATACTGTATCACCAAAGTCCTTGGTGCCTTCCACAAGCCAAGCCATCCAAAGAGGACCTCAGGCACAGAATACTGGTAAAGTGACAGCTGATTTCCTTGGAGGGCTTGATTCATTCCTGAAGGAGGCTAGGAGAAACTCAGAGGTAATTTTATCACCTTAAGCACCAATATTTTAGGTTTATTTAAAAAAAATCATGGTTCATTTTTCTACACTTTAACCACTTACCATGTTTATTTTCAATTTCAATATATTGTGCAAAAATGTTGCTTCACAGTATTAGTGAAATTATACTACTGTTTAGATATGAATTTAAGAAGGAATAAGGACTTTAAAATAAAGGATATGGAGTATAAATGCATGACAAGAAAACACATTGTAAACCTAGAGGTGAAACCAGGCAAACAATATTGCACTTTTATTTTGCTAAACGTCATTTATGCTACACATGTTAGTAAATAATGTTATATGAATGTAAACATATTAGAAAAAATGAAAAAGTAAGAAAGCCAAACAAAGATGACAAGAAGCCTTGAAAGTGAAGTGAACGCCCACATAAACCTAAAAAAACTTAATGCATGTAGACGTAGTTACAAATTTTGTTTTCTTTGTACAGCTACAAGAGTTAAAGAATCAGGAAAATAGAAAACCAGCTGATACTGGTTCCCATAGCATACCAACAGCAGATCTGGAAACCAGTAATGTTGATCCAATGCAAGAAGAGAAGGATAAGATTAAACAGTTCGAAGTTGACATTACTACACAAAGGTTGTTATATCCTAATAAATGTTCCCCCACACCTGGGCCACACCCATTATATAATGATAGGGGTTACCATCTGCGTTTGAAACCTTTTGTACTTATGTTTTTTACACTTCTGGATTCTCTTCTTATATCTGCAATCCCTCCCAAACCACTCAATGAATTGTCATGAAACTGCTGTCATAATTGATCAGATTGATTTTTAGGGGAGAGTGAAGAGTACTTGTATATTTTTATACCCCTGCTTAGAAGAAGAGTGGGAATATTGTTTTACACTGCATTATTCAGTTTTACTAGAAAAAATGTCTGTTGTTGAAATTAAAAAAACTATAATTTTTGCATCAAATATGTTCTTATTAGTTAAAACATTTTATTTTTTCTTTATATCTCACAATTTCAAATATTTTTTTTTGGTAAACAGAACCCACCTATCTCTATCTTTGCTATTTAGGCTTATATAAGTATTTATCTGTAGAAAAATTGTTATTACTGTCTAACAATAAGCACATTTCTAACATGTCTTGCATAATTTTTTTATTTTTACGAAATTTATTTACGCATCCAATGTTGTGTATCATTTTAGAACTGAAGTTCTCAAAGACCAAGCTCAGTTTAAAATGTTGCTAAGTAAAACTGCCAAGTTCCAGAAAAACATGAAACAATCACAGGAAAAGGTGAACACTCTAAAGGAACAGTTAGCAAAAGCAGAAAATTGTTTCATGTTCTTCAAAGACCATTTTGAGCAGAGCAGAGCAAAGGTTTGTAGATTTCTGTGGTTATGATCCAATTCAATGTTTGTGGCTTATCTAGGTTTCAAATCTTCACATAAGTCTTCTTTGTAATCTAAGAGGTACAATATCCTGTAAACAAATTTATTTTCGTGACTACAATAATTCGCGTCTTAATGTCATACGACTATTTTGCGGCTATTTGTATTTGATTTGTCATGACTGTGAAAAAGATGGTAATTTTCAACGATCTATTTTGGCAACTTTCTGTTTGTCACGAAATCTGTGATTGTAAATCGCTCGCGAAAATAAGTTGGTTTTACAGTATTACTTAAAAAATATATAGGGGTGTTGGAAGAAGATGGTCTTTTTTGAAAAAAACAAACAATATTGCACATTAAAATCTGTCAAGTAGTCCATAAACATGTTAGGGTGTTAGGTTTGGAAAAAAGTGCCTTCCAAATTTTTTTGGGGGGAGGGGAGGGGGGGGGTAATATTTGTTACTTGAAAGAAACTTTGAACTTTGAAAGAAAACTCCAATAACATTTAAAGATAATTACCTCCTCTTAAATCTCAATAATTGCATGTCAAGCTGTGTTAAGTCTCATACTTTAAAGATAAAGAGCTCAATTATCATTTGAAAAAAAATTATGGTTGTAAATAAAGGTACTGTAAAAATATCTCTGAAGAAGGATTGGTAATCTTGAAATAAGCAAAATAATGTTATTTCAAATCAAAGAAACTATAGACTGCATTGATTCTGACTTGATATAGATATTTTTTATGGCACAAATCCTCCCGTTTTCATTGTGATCTTTACGTGTTGTACAATTTTCAATTCAAATGTTTACCACTTGTAATTATTTTATGACTCACCATTTTTGTGTATTTATAAAGATGAAATTATTTTCTGATTTTTTTTCAAGGCTAGGAAATTCAAAGAGCAAATCCAGATGAAGATGAAAATCTTTGATGAAAAAGAGAAGTTGTTAATGATTATGGGACAGAAGGTCTACGGCTCAGCATATAAACCAAGATCTGTGATGGCAAAACCTGGCGGGAAAAATAAAGTGGCAGACTTGTCTATAACTGTGATAAATGAGGTAAGGTTACAATAACAAAATATATTTCTTTATTGTTTATTAAGTTTTCAGTCCTTAAGATAAAATCTTTCCAATAGTCAGAAAAAAATCAAAAAAATAGATTTGGCGGGAAACGTGTGTAATAAAAGACTTTGTTTTTGGCAAATATCCAGCACTTGAAGATGAAAATAGGCAAATTTCTAAGCAAATACCCCAGTGATATCAAAACCAATGTAAATCTTATTGAAATGATAATTTTATGAAAAATACTGTAGTAATCAATCAAAAACCTTCTTTATTACATGTATATGAGGTGTAATTGTGATTATACATATATTCTATATATATGTTATTGCCTGTACCACCTGCAGAATTTTGATCCTGTTCAAAACAACAAAATATCAATGCTTATGTGGGTATTTATTGTCACATATTTCACAGTCAGGCATTTATTGCACAATTGAATATCTGTGAAAGGAATAAATGTATGAAATGAATAGAATATTGAACAGTTGCCCTGAACTAATACATATATCAGACACTTGGTAAAGAAACAAGTTTATACACAGAGTGATGCCTTTTAAACAGGTGTGAATGTTTTTGGATAATGATTGTCAGAAGACCATACTAACATTTTAAAAAGAATACAACCTTTACGAAAAAAAAAAATATTGCAAGATTGCAATCCACAATAAACTTATTTTTAATGAATTAAACATTCTTTTTATAGAATGCAGGGAAAGGAAAAGAAAACACCAATGTAAGAACCATGGACAAAACCAACAAAGAACATTTACTAAAAGAAAAGGATCGCTTACAAAAATTGGCAGAGGATTACAGCAAAAAGATACAAGAACTCAAAACTTTACAGGCTAGACGAGATCAGCTGATTCAGAAAACCAAATCTCCTGAAAAGAAACCGAGAAAGGAGATTCCAAGATTGGAAAAAATCGCAGTCGATTCTGTTGTGCCTGACGATATTTTGATAAGGCCCAACAAAAGACGTAGATCCCTCAAGGAAATCAATCCTAGTCTGTTACCAAATATATCACATGATAATTCTAGTAATCTTTCCATCTTGAATAGATCGTCAGAAAGCCATGGTGTAGCATCGAAATCTAGTCCCAGTGGTATTAGTAAAATTGATATGTTACAACTCAGGAAGTTAAAAACATTACATGTAAGTTTGTATATTTAAATGTTTTGGAGAACATTTCATAAAATATTTTGTAGCTGTAAATTTTGAAAGTATAAGACAAGAATTCTATACCATAATTTATGGTTAATCAAATTTGTATGGTATTTACAAAAAGAATTTCTTGTTCATCTTTAACTTGTAGTTTGGTTCCAGCTTTATAGATTAAAAAAAAAGACTTTCACACCTGTATATCTCTACATAGATACAAGTTGGGAATCTGCCCAAGGTCAGCAGTTTTTTCACCAATAAACTTGCTTCTTTGACATTGTATAAAACCAAACTCTTTTTAAAATGGAATAAAACTTTGTCACTGACAAGTTAATTCATTTTGCTGTGGATGGTGGGCAATTTTTTTTCAAGTTTATTTCGTCATAAAAAATATTTGAAATACATGTATCTACATTGCAGATTGAGAGTTTGGATAGATTTTTTAGCAGTTTAGAAGTGCCTGAGTTATCATCTCCATCCAGTCATGAACTTCTTATACCTAAATACAAGGTCTGTTTTCTAAAAACCTGTTTGAAGAAAACAAAGAATTAACAAACATGCTTTCAATTCTCAGAATCTAAATACATGTATAGCTGAGGGACTCTTTTCTTTAAGTCATAAAATAAAAAAGTATCATCATCTAGATGTAGCTTAATTTCAGTTTCAAGTAAACAAAAAAAAACAAGAAAATCATGTGTTAAAGATGACACCAAACAAAAACAAAAACATTTCAAAATTATCAGGTTCTTGGCACCCCAATGCCATGCTTAAGGGCTGTTCCATTAAAATTTACATGGGAAGGGGGAGCATGTGTTGTTCAAGACCCCCAACCAATATAAAAATATCACATACGCACAACAAAATGTATTTTAACCCCCCACCAACAGAGAAATGATTTAAATGGCACCTTCCCCGTTCCCATGTCGATTTAAATGGAACAGCCCTTAGTTGCATATCTTATTGCAAATAAAAATTGCTAAAAATTTTTAATGCTCAACTGAAAAATTTAGTAGATTTACTATTCTACATTATATTTTTTGTTTAGAAAATAATCTTATTATAGTTTATCATGTTTATGTTATTAATATTTTATAAAATTATCCAATTTGATATGCAAGTAAATTTAATATTTGACTGAAACATGTGAAATGAAAGACTTTCTTTGAATCTATATGTGTTGTCTTTTTATTTCAAGCTCCCATCGCTAACAGACAATCAGAATATTACTACAGTGAAATCCACAGAAGCAGCATCAAGTAGTCTTAAGATAAAATATAAAAGTCCCTTGTTACATTTTAGATCATACAGGTATGTTTAGAAAAGAAGAAATTAGTTGACTCTAATGTTGTTATTTTTATGCCCCAACTTGTTGGGGGGCATACAGTTTTTCGGTCCGTTTGTCTGTCCTTCCTTCCTTCCAGCCGTCACACTTAAGTTTTTCACACTTTTTTTCGATATCCTTGCATATATTCTAAAGATTTTTGGTATGCCAGTCTACCATGATGAGTTACAGGTCAAGTTTGAGTTTCGTTTCAGTCTACTGATTTTGACCTAAATTACGGCCCTTGTGCTTAGCAAATTTTGTTAACAGTTTTCCACACTTTTTTTTCAACATCCTTGCATATATTCAAATGATTTTTGGTATTCGAGTCTACCATGATGAGTTACAGGTCTAGTTTGAGTTTCGTTCTGGTCCACTGATATTTGCCAGCGGGGCGTGAGTGTCATCTTGACACATTTCCTTGGGGTTTTTTTCAACACAAAGTGCTAGTACTTAGGCATCTTAACTACTGGCAAAAGCTCCTAACATCAAAACTAACCATCTAGGTGATCTCAGAACAAATTACACTAAAATGGACAAACAGCTGAAACCTTGATGAAATTTTAAAATACTTGTCAGAGACACTATTTAAAACATTTAAAGAAGATAAGTTTCTTTTAAAACATTTTGAGCAAAAAAGTCTTTGCACTTCTAATTCTGAGTGAGTGAGTTGGTGTTTTAAGCCTGTTCAATGCTATATACCTGTAGGTTATTTACAGGCCATTTACATGAAATTGAGTTATATGAATATTATACATGTATATTACTTTCTATATCTTTTCAGATTTAGTCCCTACTTTAGAATTAAGGAGAAGCTTTCTCTTTCCTCACCAACAGTAGCAAACAAACTGAACCCTAAGAAAATGTTGTGCAGATTTGATTTAAAGGGGACTTGTCATGATGAGGAATGTGCTGGGTAAATATTTTTTGTGTATTAGGCAGAAAGCCATTTTAAAATGGTAGCTGTTTTACAACACCCACCCCTAATAAGTCAACTTATCCCATTTTTAAGAAATTTGATAAAAAGGCCATTATAAACTAATATTCTAGATTCTCATTCCCTTAATGCCCTGATTTTTCAGCCCCCTCAAACAATTTTATTTTGATTTTTTTTTTCATATATTGTCAAATTTTGGCTAATTTTCTTAAAAATGGCAGAATATTTTATCAAGATGGATAAAAAATTAAAAATAACATTTGCTGGCCTGACCTGGCCCATATTTTCAAGAAATTTGGATGTGAATCTAGGAATAATTTTATTATCGCCAAAGGTATAGGTGTGTTGTATTTTATTGATTTGAATGGAATTCTATACAAGGCTAGTTTTAGTGACTTCTGTGTTTGCGTCCCAATTAACACAATTACACTTTACTTATTATGTTTTATGCAGTAGGTCATTGTAGTTTAGAATATTCTACCGGTCAAAAATCAACTCCTCACTGATTAGGATTTCATTGGTGGGATTTCACAAAAAAATCGGTGTTTTGAAATAGTTCCCATATTGTAGGATTTGATTTCAGGCCTGTCACTCGTATACCTGTACATGCATGTTTACAAAATCTACCATTGTTTGTATTTGATCAATTTCCCCATAAAACAAATAAGTACTAAAACAAACGCAAACTTATACATGTTAGAAGTTGAAAAAATGAGTCCCTTAAAAAGATTTTTTACAATTTTTAAAAAAGATTCAACTAATTTAGCAATCTGATACAGTTTACATTCTATCTTAATTGAGGGTAACATTTGAAATAATGTTAACATTTGAATCAATCTAAATGAAATTGTCTTATTGTACATTTTCAATACTTTGTTTGGTAAAATAATTGGTATGTTATTTTTTAGACAACACCAGTCAGAATATCTGATGTCCCAAGATGAGATATTACAAGACATACTATCCTACTGTCCACCAGCAGCCTGTGTTGACAAAGATACAAAAGTCATCCATTATCCTGCAGCCATAGGTAAGAACCCCCCTTTCCCCACCCCAGAAAACTCTGTTGTCCCAAAATGAAGTATTACAACGCATGCTTTTCTAACAACTTTCTTGCATTAGCAAAGACACTAAGAACATTACAGTCAATTACAGACATTACAGACTGCAAGCCATAGGCAAAAAATCTTGATAATCCCCAAGCAGTAAAAATGGCTGTTAGAATTTCCTATATAGGGTTCCTTATAATTTCTTGATTCCCATATTAAGTCTTGGTGATAGGTCAATTGCCAAAATATGGGTAACACATTTTCGACCATTCCTAAACATATTCAGCAGTATCAGCGTTTAATGTGTGATAACTACATTGTACTACATTAGAAAGAAATAGACAGATTGCAGTGCAAAAACAATAGTTTTATTTTTTATCTTGTGTAGTTTTCATGAGGTAGGATTAAAGCAAAACTTTAAGGATAATTATATTTCTCTGCTGTTGTCAGCTTTGGTATTTATCATTTTAATTTCTGACAAAAAGAGTATGTGAAAAAAGTAACTATGTGGGGCACTAGTACTTCAAGGCTTGACTTCTCTATGGAATTTTTTTATTGTTGCATAGTGTAAATTTCATGCAAGAAAGCATGTTTAAGCACCCCACAATTCATTCCAAAACATCATTGATTGAGAATGTTGGTGTGTTTGTTAATAACATTTTATTGGTAGGAGGAGAGTAAAAATAAATTTATACAAAATTCTGCTTTCCTGGTATTGATAAAGGAGCAAAAATATGTAAAAATCTCAAATTCCCACAGTTTTATGTGTAAAAACCCAAATTCCCAGTGAATAAATAAGCCTTTCCTGCTGTGGCTGAAAAGATCCTCATGGCAACCCTCTTTTATTCCCACTAATCTATGGTAGAGCAATTGGGCTCAGAGTTATGTCCCTGTGAATTTACAATTCTTGCTATTAACAGACATTTAAATCAAAAATTATTTTGTAATGACATAAAAAAAAAAATTAGGAAAATAATGATTTTTATAATTTTATGCAAAATTACAAAAAAGAAATACTTTGTGAAATATCTGCATATAAACGGCAAAAAGTAAACCTTAGTGAACTATAAAAAATATTTTTATCAGAGCTTTCATATCACCTTTCACTGTAGAGAAATGAAAATCGCAATGGAAATTCTATTTGTGACCTGGAAATGAAAATTATCATTTCACTGTAAAAATAAACACTGTGGTCAAAGAGATCCGGTACCTAATGTTTTGTCAACTTCCGGTAATCTGTCAACAAGTGGACACGATAGAAAAATGTTGATTTTTTTCCTATTTACATATTATCAAGATGCAAAAATCTTTTTTAGACATATTCCGAGGTATCTATAGTATAAATTCTGGCCATGTTTGTTATGTTTTATCTTCTCACTTGCCGATTATCAACTGAACCAATGGCAAAATCGTACGTTTTTGACCAGCTGCTCACAAATATTCACAAAAACGCAATCTCGGGTAACAAAATTTGACATATTTTGAATGAGAGATTGTTAAGAAATAACTTACATACAAAGTAAGCTATTATTTACTCTTTATTTTACTCGAACTAAAAAATTATTCAACTTTCTTTGTGACCCATGCTTGCCGAAAGAGTCCGGCTTTGTCAAATATAATGCTCCGCTTTCGTCATAATTGCTATCATTCTAGGAACCGGTTTCGTCTTTCCAAAAAATGAACATTAAACTCATTTGAAGTTTTATTATTACCAAAATGTCAATGACTGATGTTTTTTGTGTGTCTATTTGGGGATATATTTAAAAATTAAACATGTATAAACTTTTAAATCAGTTTTGTTTACCTAACTTAGAGAAATGAACATACCAATTATTATTGAACCTCTACTTTCATGACCCTGTCAGAAATAGAATTACGTACACACATCAAAAAGTCACGAAAAGGACTATGTATTTTAAATAAAACTTTCAGAACTTAATTTCTCATAGTTTCAATATTACCGGTATTCCAAATGATGTTGGAGCGAACAGAAATTATATTGCAGGTGAGGAGGAAGACACGTTATTTAGAAAAAAAAGTGAAAAGGAACTAAAACCAAAAGAGATCAATGTTTTGCTCAACATGAGAACTGTCCCTCAAATGCTGCTCCTTTTTAAACTGACGATACATGTAGGTCGCCGAAGTGAACATCTTGTGTAGGGGTGGAAAGAGGGACGGTGATGCGGTGGCTGAAGCGGTGTTAAAATATAGATGGTGTGGTGAAACAGGCGGTGGTAATTTTACATGGTCGGTGGTGTGGCAATTTTTGGTGACGAGGAGCGGGGAGGGGGGAGGGGGCGGGGAGCAGGGCCGGAGAAAGAGGGCGGGGAGCGGGGATACAATATTGCCCTTCCACCCCCATTCTATGTGCCCTTGATCCCAGACCAAGGTCGTCAAAAAACCAAAGAAACCCGTCAGTCAAAATTATATGTATGGATAAAATTAACACAATGCATGCTTCGGATGCTGGCTATGACCTATGTTGTTCACATGGATGACCACTTACAGGAGAATGATTTAAGTATATTCCCGTTACATGTATGTGACTGACAAGTTCCATATCCTCCAGAGTTGTAAATTAAAGAGACCACCGAATTCAATTGCATCTCGAATTAGACCCTGGTGGTCATCTCAGTACAAAAATTTACGATATAAGAGACGCTTTGAATTTTCAAATTATTAATTTTCCTAATCTAAAGGGCAATATACAAACTTCCCCTGCATACGGCGTTTATACTTCACAACTTATTCGATATGCTAGACCTTGCACACATTTCATAGATTTTTTAGATCAGATACCGATTTCTCCATGACCGAGTTTTGAGGCAGGGTTATAAGAAAATACGATCTTTGAAAAAAAAATCTTTCTTCATTATCAGCCACTAGTAGAAAAATTCAAAAGTGAATTGAAAGATATGGTGATTAATTTGTTAAATTAGTTTTTGGCTGTTGTGCTGTACTGAGATAATCACCTCTGGCTCAATATCCCTATAGTGTGTCTCCCAACCATGTTGTGTGTGGTTTATTTTTTGTCATTACCGGTTCCTAAGATCGCAGTGGAAGTGGGAGGTTTTGCGTCATAAAACCTGGTTCAACCCATCATTTCGTTTGAAAAACCTGTACCAAGTCAGGACCATTGCCATCCACAATTTCTCCGGTGTGGCTGCTTTGCTTTTTGTCTTTTTGGACACTGAAATTGATCATTCATGTTCGGTTAGTTTTGTTATTAACTTTATCTTCCATATGGGTATAGGCACACTTAGTGAGGCTTTAAGTACAATGCTGACTGCATGTATTGGCTTGAATGACTATCATTTTAAAGATCACAGTCATTTTCTAGTAACTAACAGGTGATTTACGTTATGCTTAAGCCTTTTTAAACTATAGACCAATGACGATTATGTATAATACTTATATATAAAATTTGTTTTTAAATATCAACTATGTAGCAATATTAGTTGCCGAGTTACCGGTATAAGTGAATAAAAAGTGTGATGGGAAATTAAAGTTTTCAGTAAACCGGAAATAGATGTCCGATGGACATACAACGGTACCATAGAATGTATCGAGTCTATATAAAGCTTGATAACTTGGTATTATATGAGTAACTGAGTGATAAGTTAAATGAAATAAGTGCTACGGGTGTGGGACGAAGCTAAAGACAACCACAGATAAAACATTATATCCCTTCTTCGAAGCGGGTGTATTAATATATAAATAACCTTAACAAGTCTTTATAGCTAGTTGTAAGTAACTTCGAGTGTTCTCAGGAATGTTCCTCTATGTCTCGTATTTTTCTTATTCTCTTTGTCTCAGGATTCAACTTCTGTCGATTTGATTTTTATAGTGTGTTATTTTGTACTTTGTTGGAGATTTTCAATAGGGGAAAGGCTGGGCCCAGAAAACTAGTTTAACCCCACCACATTTATTTGTGCTTCTCCTAAGCCAGGATCCTCTGACAAAGATTTTGTTTGTAGTTATGTATTTTTGCTCTTTGTTTAAGAAGGGTGTCTTTCTTTGACTATTTCAGGACTGTACTCAAATTGTATGTATCGAAATTTGTGACCTTGGGCCAAGCGCAAAAGAGCGAGCAGCGCTCGCAGGCTTTGTTGAAGGCTGCTGGCTGTTTTTATTGTGGTTTCTAAATTTCCGCTTATTATGTAGGTTGTGTCGCGTACACTTATTCCACATCTCATTATTTTCTATTTCTTGGACAAAGACTAAAAATCACACTACCAGTAAGTAATTTTTTTTGGTGCAATTTACATACATACATGTATTCCCGCAAACTGGCTCCATGTTTTAAACTTCCATGGAGTGATCAATTTGCCTAAGGGTGCCTCCTTAAGACATAAGATTCCAACAACCATCACATTTATAGTTTTTGGCACTACTGTTACCGTTGCATCGTGCCTTAAAGTGTCCAAGGCACGGACCATTTGATTTTCCGGGGGTGACCTTGATTTTTATACGACCGCAAAAAATTTGCGGACGTATTATGGTATGATGCTGTCGTCGTCGTTGTCGTCGTCGTCGTCGTCGTCGTTGTCGTCGGTGTCTGTTAACTTTTTAGTGTTTCCACAATAACTTTAGTTCCAGTTATCCGATTGCTATGAAACTTTACAATGATGTTCCTTACCATAAAAGGATGCATGGGATTGATTTTGGGGGTCCCCCCATTTTTCGTTTAGAAATTAGGGGCCAAAAAAGGGCCAAAAATACTACTTTTTTGTTTGTTTCCACAATAACTTTAGTTCTAGTTATCCAATTGCTATGAAATTTGACAGTGATGTTCCTTACCATACAAGGATGAATGGGATTGATTTTGGGGGTCCCCCCTCTTTTTGTTTCGAAATTAGGGGCCCAAAAGGGGGAAAAAATTCAAATATTTTACTTGTTTCCACCATTACTTTGGTCCTAGTTGGCCTATTGCTGTGAAATTTGTCAAGAATGTGTCTTACAATAAAATAATGAACCTGATGAATTTTTGTGCCCCCTCTTTTTCTCCGTTGTGTAATTAGGGGCCAAAAGGGGCCAAAATAAAAACTTTTTTATTTGTGGTCCGATTTCGAAAATTTTTTTTACATGTTTGTTCTTGTCAAATAGCGGATACAAAATTAAGAATTAATTTTTGCGACCCCCCCTTTTTCCCCCTATTACGTAATTAGGGGCCAAATGGGGCCAAAATCGAAACTTTTTTATTTGTGGTCCTATTTTGAAAATTTTTTTTGCAAGTTTATTTTTGTCAAGTAGCGAATCCAAATTTGAGAATTTATTTTTGCGACCCCCACCCCTTTTTCACCTGTTACGTAATAAGGGGCCAAAAGGGGCCGAAATTGAAACTTTTTTATTTCTGGTCCGATTTTGAAAAATTTTTTTGCATGTTTGTTCTTGTCAAATAGCGGATACAAAATTAAGAATTAATTTTTGCGACCCCCCCCTTTTTCCCCTTATTACGTAAATAGGGGCCAAATGGGGCCGAAATTGAAACTTTTTTATTTCTGGTCCGATTTTGAAATTTTTTTTTGCATGTTTGTTCTTGTCAAATAGCGAATACAAAATTAAGAATTAATTTTTGCGACCCCCCCTTTTTCCCCCTATTACGTAATTAGGGGCCAAATGGGGCTTTTTTATTTGTGGTCCGATTTTGAAAATTTTTTTTGCAAATTTATTCTTGTCAGGTAGCGATTCTAAATTTAAGAATAAATTTTTGGGGCTGTAATCATAATTTTAAAAAAAATTCTGGTTCGATTTTTAATTTTTTCCCCAAACATTATTCTTTTAAAGAGTAGAATACAACATTCAAAATTTATATTTTTTGCCCCTGGGTTGAAAGTCCATCAGAGAAGCATGTGTCAAAAACCTTTGTCAGTCCACCATGGGCTGCATGTGTCCAGAACAATAGACTATCCATATTAGGCCTAAAACGTACAGGGTTCAACATGTTGCGGTCGTATCATGCTGCGCTCGGCAAAGCTTTTTATTACCTTGAGCTGGGATTTTTTTTTCACCTGCTTAACGGGCCCATCCCCCAGAAAATCAAATGGTCCGTACGTAGCAAAGCATGCCTTTGTATACGTGAAATATCCTTACATTTGTGTATTTTTAAATTTTGGTGCATGTTAATGTAGACATTATAATATTCCTTTTCCACAAAAGATTTGTTACAGATGATGTAATCGTCTTTTTCTATTTTTAATTTCTTTGTCTTTTAACCATGAAAACATTACATAGCAATAGGTGTGTAAGGCATAACCCAAGGTGTCGGTATATCAGAATAGTAGCGATCACAATTTCGACTAAGGCACAGTAGGCACAGACCATTTGATTTTCGGGGGGGGGGGGGGGGGGGGGGCTGGGTTTTTTTTTTAAATTCCCGGCCATGATATTTGTAACAAAACTAATCTAATCAGCACCTTAAAAAATAACCTGGCTTCAATCTTGCCAACAAAATTTTCTTGTCAATGATGTGTGTGAAAAAAAAATAATCTGGCCAGCGAATCGTGCGAAAATTTCCCGGCTCAAGGTAAAATCCCAGGCCACACCAGAAAATCAAATGGTATGTGCCTTAATTCATTTCGACAATTTTTCTTTGTCCTAAAAAAACATCAAGAGTTACAGAGTCACTGAACCATGAACACAAGGATCGCGGTCAAGTGTTTAAGGCTTGTTTGTTTGTTAGGGCTGTACTCTTAGGCAGCGCGATTTTGGCTATTTCCGAGAGGTGAACATGGCATGGATGATACAATGAACATGAAATGATGATGAAGTGGATGCAATAGGGACACAAGGCCAATCAGGGTTGGGAGTTTTGACTGTTACAGGAAAAGAGGATTGATGTCGTGCAATTTAGCCTCCTGCAAAAATCCTATGGGTCCTACTCTTATCAGGATTCTTTAACGTGCGAGGGACGTGGCATTTTCCCCAACACGGTGCACCACTAGGGTTTGCGGTCAGGTTTTCTGTATTATAGCATGACGACCCCACATCTTTCGAAGTTTAAGGCGATGGACTTTTAAGTTTAAATCACAGGTTGATACCTGTGGGTTCGAGCCTCGCATAAGTACGAGTAAGTAAGAAAGTAAATTTTATTTTAAGTCGGCACATATATACAATACAAAGACAAACATGAGCTGCATAGCTCTTAACCGACTAGGTAACAAATAACAAAGATCGCAGACACATACATCACAAACAAATATGACATACAAGACTAGTATTAAATTACACAGGCATGCAATCACAAATCAACGAGAGCAAAGCAGTTTAAAAGCAGTACGCAAGACAAGGTTTCCAGACACGTACCGTTGCTCGTTGGTTTCATCGATTTTCTACATTAAATAGTTGGACTTTCCTCCCACGCAAGCCTGGCGACCATGCAAGGGCTGTACATGTATATATTCGCTAAAATTTTTATATGAATCTTTTCTTCCGTCACCACCAGAAAGTTATATATTTTCAATAATCGCAGGAGAGATTTCATGCATTGGTTTAAGTTAACCATTCCACTTCGTATTTCTTTAGACAGCACAAAATAGAAAGAAGTCGACAAATGTCGTTTAACAGGAAGTTGATGCTCAAGTTGATGCTGCGTACCAACTATTACATGTATATCAAAAGGGTTTGATAAGTACCGGTAAAATAAAAATCAAGAAAACTGTTACAAAAATTTCATGAATGTTTCAATAAAAAAAGGGAAAAAAATTCTATAAAAAACAGGCAGTAGAGGACCTCTCACAGTGCAGCCCCTCAGATCGTAAGTCGCTCTTAAAACTATGTTGAGATTGATCTTTTCATAATATCGTAGGTCGATTTTCAATAAACGTTCAAGGAAGGTTGTTTTTAACTTAAGGCAGATTTTGGATATCCCTGCTTAAGGTAGGTGGCCATGGTAAGCCAACACTAAATACCCTCCAGATCGCAGGTCCGTATACGTATTGGGTCCCAGTAGATGAGCAAAGCACCTTGCGATGGAATTTCATGTTGATGCTACATACAAAAGTCTGTGATCATAAGGTGTCATAAGTAGTTGAGAAAATTGTAACAAAATATTTTCCCTGTCTGACCGCTCGCCGCGCGCGTAGATTTTCACCTTTCAAACTAAAATCACCAAAAAATAAATCAATCGAGAGTAAACAACAAAGAAGAACTAAATGAAGCTTTCAATTTCATGTTTTAGCGATTGACAAAGCCGATTCCAAAAGAAAGACAAAACCGATTCCTCGAGATGTATTTCCTCTGACAAAGCCGGACTCCTTCGGCAAGCATGGGTCACAAAGAAAGTTGTATAATGTTTTAGTTCGAGTAAAATTAAGAGTACATTATAGCTGACCTTGTATGTAAGTTATTTCTATACAATGTCTCATTCAAAATATGTCAAATTTTGTTACCCGAGATTGCGTTTTTGTGAATATTTGTGAGCAGCTGGTCAAAAACGTACGATTTTGCCATTGGTTCAGTTGATAATCGGCAAGTGAGAAGATAAAACATAACAAACATGGCCAGAATTTATACTATAGATACCTCGGAATATGTCTAAAAAAGATTTTTGCATCTTGATAATATGTAAATAGGAAAAAAATCAACATTTTTCTATCGTGTCCACTTGTTGACAGATTACCGGAAGTTGACAAAACATTAGGTACCGGATCTCTTTGACCACAGTGATAAATGTAATGCCTCATATAATGATTGATTGTGGGTTTATATATAAATTAGGCCATTTTTTCAATATTCATGTCAATGTATAGCAGTATAAGAACATTGGGGCATTATTATTTATCTTTTGCTAATTGAGCAAAAGCTTGCTTCTCATGCTTCCCTCCCCCCCTCCTAAAAAAAATATCATGATGCCAGTAACTTTTCAGTTACTTTTCATAATCATGACAAAATTTATCAGATTTTGACATCTTGCCTAAGGTCGGTGGTTTCTTTACAGTCTCATGATCAGCGATCCTGGGAATTACCCTAATCCTTGCAGTAAGATTCTTCAGTGTAATACCATTGAACCTGTGAAACCTAAATAGTCTATATTTCTTGGATTTGGTTATTACAACTGAAGTGTTTGATCAATTTGTGTTTTTATGCCCCACCTATGAAAGTAGGGGTCATATAGCGTTGGAGTCAGTTCATCTGTCCATAATGTTGCAAGATGGAGCATTATGTCTTTGGGTCATATTCTTGTTTTAATGTACCTTAATTTACAACATCCAATCTTTTGCCTTGGTTTAACTCAAGTTATGGGGAAGGTAGGAGGGGTCTCATCCAGTGCTTCTTTAAAAATAAATCAGGGGCGTAGCTAGGCAGAAATGAAGAATACGCAAACTTACGGCGAGGGGTCTGGGGGCCGCTAAAGGCCCCCAGTGGGTCCAGGGCAAAGCCCTGGTAGGGGGTCCAGGGGGGAAAAGCCACCCGGAAGCTCCTTGGATTTAGCAAAAACAAACGCTAAAATCGTTATTTTCCTTGATAAGGAACCGACCATTTAACTTGAAAGGTGGGCCTTGGTTTTTGTCTCGCCTGTGACGAATAGTCGCGGAAGGCGAGACATAGGTATTACCTTCCGGCGGCGGTGGCGTCGTAAACTTTTTTGTAAGACTTTTGTGGACAATGAATTGCTTGAAAAGTATAATAGCTAGGCATCTGATATTTGGTATACAGATAGTTCAGGTTATGGTCTACGCAACTGTCACCATGCCGTTTGACCCTGACCCCATTTTCACGCTCCAGTGACTCTGTGAACTTAGGTCTTTTTTCAGGCCGAAAACTTTTTTGTAAGACTTTTGTGGACAATGAATTGCTTGAAAAGTATAATAGCTAGGCATCTGATATTTGGTATACAGACAGTTCAGGTTATGGTCTACGCAACTGTCACCATGCTGTGTGACCCTGACCTCATTTTCTCGCTCCAGTGACTCTGTGAACTTAGGTCTTTTTTCAGGCTGTAAACTTTTTTGTAAGACTTTTGTGGACGATGAATTGCTTGAAAAGTATAATAGCTAGGCATCTGATATTTAGTATACAGACAGTTCAGGTTATGGTCTATGCAACTGTCACCATGCCGTGTGACCCTGACCTCATTTTCACGCTCCAGTGAATCTGTGAACTCAGGTCTTTTTCAGGCCGAAAAACTTTTTTGTAAGACTTATAGACGATGAATTGCTGGAAAGTTATAATAGCTAGGCATCTGATATTGGGTAAACAGACAGTTGCGGTTATGGACAACACAACTGTCACCATGCCATGTGACCATGACCCCATTTTTACGCTCCAGTGACTCTGTGAACTTAGGTCTTTTTTTCAGACAGAAAACTTTTTGTAATACTTGTGTGGACAATGGATTGCTTGAATAGTATAATAACTAGGCATCTGTTATTAGGTATACTGACACTTTTTGTGTTTATATCATGAAATGAAAGCTTAGGTAGTTGATTTTAGCGATGGTGCCGGCAGGCGAGACATACTTTTAGTGGCCACACTTGTTCCTAAAAAATATTTTTAGTCAAAAAAAATATTCTAGCAGCTGAAGTTTATAGGAAAAAAATACTTTGCAAAAGGTTTCCTGATATATGGGTCATTCTAAAAAAAATGTCTATATTTCGAGGTAGGCAAACTTGAATATTAGAATTGCTCACAGAAAGTTTGTAATATACTTATTGGTATCCTCTATCATTTCAGTAAACAAAACAAGCAAAGAGTAAAAATCAAATCAAATATATTTTGAATTTTTTTTAGTCATTGTCCTTCAGGGTTGATTTGGCTGTCCTTGATGTTACCACATAAAAAACGTTGCAATGAAAGAAAGCTTTAATCTTTTATTTAAAAATTCATGCATAACTTGCCACATAGGGACAGAACAAGTACTTTGCAAGCGTCAGAAATAAAGGTTAGCTAAAAAATTTGGTTTTAAGAGCATCATAAGACAATGATTTTAAACAGTTCAGCAAACAGGTCAAAACTAACTAACATATCAAATGCAATATGTGACATTTCACTTCTTCATTGACATTATGATGAACAATAAGGTTAACTAGTTTCAGTTGCAAAATATCATTGTTCAGAGGGTTATGTATTAGATGACAATTGAGCAAATTAGACTGGTAACATCAGGGACAATGCGTAACATCACGGACAACTAATAGCAATAAATAAAGACTTCTTGACAATAAATGTTTATTTTAATGCAATAAATAACATGTTTTGGGGCAATATCTAATAAATTATGTAGATGGGCTATCTTTATCATTAAATATCGCATTTTATGACTGGTTAAACTTCACTGAATGTCCACTATGTTACCGGCTATTTGTCTCTGATGTTACCACTATTTTAGCAACAAATACAAGAATTTTTTCCCCAAAGTATTGACACAATTGCGTTTCGATATCTTAAGCTGTTGTATTAAAGTATTTGTGCCACTTTCTAACTAACAGAATGCAAAACCAGATGATTTGTTGTACCTTTACAAACATGTCCTGTATGTTACAAAAAATGTCTCAGCTGTTACTGTCAAAATGTCCCTCCTGTTACCGATTCTCAGGTTGAAATATTATACTTAAACCATGAACTCTGAGAAAGAAAATTTATTTATAACACTCTATATGGCTAAAATCAGTGATTAGAGTAATTTTAGCGCTTTTAAATCAGAAGCCATATACAAAGAAGACGGATTCAAGAATCTTTTACTTATAATTTGTCTGTCCTGTTACACTTTTGAATAGTAACATCAGGGAACAGTAACATCAGGGAATTACGGGAACATTATTTGCTTAAATTAATAAATGATCGTGTCTCCATCATTCTTTTGGGTCTCAGATATGATTGGTAAAGATGTAAAATTTACCCATAGCAGCTACAACCACATACCTCTATAGTCTCTGAGATATCGCGGTAACATTATGGACAAGGAAAAAAATTACGCCTCCAATTCAGCTTACATTCTTTACATTGTAATGAAGATATGTAAATTTTTCTCAAAAATGTAACTGTAACTTAGATAAATGGATGTGTTTGGATGTTTCTATGTCCTTATTTGTTGCCTGATAAGGATATACGTACAATTTATTTTCAATTCTATCTACCAGTAACAGCAAAGACATTTTCAGAGGGGACATTTTTTGATTCGCCAGAAAAAAAATCTCAATGATATCATCATGTCCATCCCATTTTATTTTATAGATAAGACAGATAGATGGCCAAAGAAAAACCCATCATGATTTCCATAGTCTACTTGCACATTATCATATTTTTTAAGGACTTTTAACTTAAAAAATTACTCATAGGACAGACGATTTTGGTCAATTTTTGAGTTTTAGAATTGCGCTGTCATGTCATTTTTAAAGATAGCGTTTATTTGTTTATGTCAGAAGTGCATCTTGGTGCATATTTTACTCAAGACAAAAGATATTGTTTAAACTCAATTATACGTGGAAATATTTTGACTGCCACATAATAAGGACATTTTTTGAGAATGACCCATATAAGATAATGTTTATTATGAAAAAAAATTGCCATGCCAACATTGAAGGCTGCTGGTTGTTTAAATTTGCCGATTATTATATATGTAGGTTGTGTCGTATACGCTTATTCTAACTCTCATCTTCTATTTAAAAAATAAATAAATAGTTTTTCCTTGCACGAAAAAAAAACAATGCCTCCTTCCTACAAGTTGGTCGGTCCCTAAATACAGACTTAAATAAAATCGATAATTTTTGTATAGTTGTTTAATTTTATAAGAAATAAGAACTCTGTGTAGTCATGGCTCTGTAGAGATTCTTGACCTATGAATGTTTGTGTTCAAGACGGTATTTTTTTCTGTTTCATTAAAAAAAAAAGGCCAAACGTGAATGCAGCACAACGATTTTATTTATAATTAAACAAGTTAACAAATTTATTTTTTAATTTATATTTTCAAGTTAAAGCAATGCATACAATTTTTATGTATAAAAACAAAAAGATGTGGAGGGGGTAGTCACTGAAATCGCAATGTATATGTTACCCGGTCTTACTCCTAGCTGTAGCTGTGTTCTGTCCTTACGGAATTTTGTGATCTTTTATGGGCACTTTGATCATGGAATATTTATAGGGAACATCATGTGATCGTATACTGAAAATACGGGATTTCGATCCCCTGGCCATGGCTATGTCTTGGTGTTATGGATTTTGAAATTTATATGCCCCTTTAATACTTAATAGAAATGGAAAACTGCACACAAATACCACAGAATTCAAGCCCCTGTGACAAATACATGTAAGAACCAATCGCACCCCTAAGAAAAAGCAGACGAAATTTCAACATGGGAGTTGCACAGCTACATTAAATTACAAAGATTGAGTTTCCCGAATATCCATGTGTATGAGTTGAGGATGAGGAAACCGTCAACCCTGAGATATTGGGTTCACGGCTCAGTGGCGGTTCCAGGATTTTTGAAAAGGGGGGGTCCTCGGTAGAAAAGGGGGGGTCCAAAACTATAATTTGATGATTTTTGCCCAATTTTTGCATGAAAATCACAAAATTTTCTGACGAAAGGGGGGGTCCAGACCCCCTGGACCCCCCCCTCTGGATCCGCCACTGCGGCTAACGGCCGTGCGTACAATGATTCACCCTATCAAAAGTAGTTACATATACACTTTCAAGCGGAGGTACATGTATAAGCAGATTGTAAATAACGAAATTGAAAAGCCTCCTAACAACATATGTAGGGGTTAGCTCTTGTTTCTTGTAAGTCTTTTTTTTTATTTTGGAAACAAAAAGTGTGCACTTTGACAGTTATTATTACTTACATGACATACGTGGGTAAAAAATGTAATATTTTTTATCAACAATTCTGTAGGAGCCCGGAGCCAGGTGAGAAAGGGTGAGCAGTAAGGCACGGACCATTTGATTTTCTGGGGGGGCCTGGGATTTTACCTTGAGCCGGGAAATTTTTTTCGCCGGCTTTGCGGGCCAGATTATTTTTTTCACACACATACTAAGCAAGGAAATTTTGTTGGCAAGATTTTTTTTTTTTCAATTGGCAAGATGGAAACCAGATTATTTTTTTCAACTTGGGTGCTGGCCAGATTATTTTTTTTTACAAAAATCAGGGCCGGGAAATTTTTTTCAAAAAAATCCCAGGCCCCCCCCCCCCCCCCCCCCGAAAATCAAATGGTCTGTGCCTAAAGATGTTTTGCTAAACTTTATTTAAAAACAGTATTTTTAATTTTTTTCTGATTTGACCATGTGTACACAACTGCGTTTTTGCGTACGGGTTGCTACGCGCCTGTAAATACTCAATCCTGTGTTCCCTGTGAAAGAATGAGCCCAAGAACGTATTATTCCAGAGTTCCTGGAGTTTTATTATTTAAAGCCTGAATTCCCAATGAATATTGTATATCTAGTAATTTTTATGGTAATTTAATTTTTTCATTATAAAAGTATGAAGTATTCTAATTTGTAAATAAAAGATGTAAAACCACAAAAATTTGATATAGCAAAAATAAAATCACAGAATTTTCATTCCAATCGGCAAAAATTTTACGCCACAAAAATTACCAGTTGTACGGTAAATAAACCTTTCCTGTTGTCTTGTAAAAGGTCCTAAGTTATGTCCCTAATTATTTGTTTAGAATAACAATATTGAATAAGAATTCAATAGAATGAAATAATTAAGAAAAAACTTGCATATTTGTATGAGGGGGCCGATGGGTTTTTTTTTGTGATGCGTGATCATCCATTTCAATTTTCTGTGAACTGTGATTCAGGCAATTTATTTTCCATGATCTGTGATAAGAACATTATCGGTGAATCATTCTCGGTCAAATTTATTTTCTGTGAACTGTGATTAGTGCCTCATAAGATCTCTTTGGTCAAAATATTTCCTGTGAATTGTGATTTGGGGAATTTCCCGTGAAATGTGAATTACAGATGTAATTTTCCATGAACCATGATCTGTTAACCCAATCAGGACCCCCTTGTAAGTAAACATTTTACAATATCAATATTTATCCACACACAAAAAAAAATCATGTATTAAAGCATCTTTTGTTGTATTTTGAATGATAAGTGGCATTACTTGTAGTCGTAACTCATGAGTTATGTCCCTTTAAAGTATCAATATTTTATATTTTAGACACATTTGTGATCCATATTAGTTTTACAATACTCTAACAATGTTTTGATAAATAAACAATATTCTTATATCATTTTTTATTATAAAGTAAGAATTGTTGTCAAAATATTTGCAAATAAATGTTATCTAAAAACCCCATTATTATTAACAAAACCATTCTTTATATCAGATTGCTATTATTTTAGATTAATTGAAAATCGCAATGGAAAACTGTTATTTGGGAATTGGAAATGAAAACTATCATTTCTATAATAATCAATCAATTAAAGTATGACATAGTTCCCCTGCTTATAAAGTCCATATAGTGTTAATACTGTTCATTAGTCTGTTTCCAAATTTTGTGAACACTATAGCTGTAAAAAATACAGATTTGAAATTTTACACATTACCATTAGAGAAATTCATGAAAATCTGTCAAATGCCCTTTCTGATTTTAGTTATTCCCACAGGGGCTTGAATTTGGTCATTTATATTGACTTTAAAAAATTGTCCCCTACTCTATAATGGGTAGATTTTTTCTTAAAGTCGATTTAAATGACCAAACTTCATTGAAAAAATGAACGGTAACTCTAGTTTATTTTTTTCAGACAATTTCGAAAAGCTTTTGAAGAGGGAATTTCCTTTGTCTTCAGATTTGATTCTATAGTAGGAATTCTTATTAAAGTGTCTCTATAGCTTGTTTCCCTATTGAAACTGCTATTTTTAGAAAACTGAAACAATGACCCCCTCTTTTTATTTGATATTTTTTTATCTATACATTAATTGAGGTCTATCAATGTGCCAAAAATGAACAAAATCTATAGTAGAATACTAATAGCCCTGAGAAACCTTAACATTCATTACATGTACAAGGTAAAGTAAGGGACTACCCAATGTTTCCAATAAGTCAACTCATCTTTGAAGAGATGGGGAGCTGAATGGTTACCCTTGGCTTCTGAAGTTGCATCCAAATATGTTATACCAAAACATTTCATGCAACAATGACATCATAGTGTGGTTTGATTAGGAAGTGGGTAAAACAAGTTTTATATAGCTTTCTCAGCAAACGCTTAATTGATATTTTGTATGCAATGTCAATATCTTGAGATGCAATTTCAAGTTCTGTTTAGACAATCTTGCCATTTCCCGAATTCCTCTTATTATTTAATGATGACCCTGCAATCCCCCCCCCCCAAAAAAAAACTATAACAAAGTTTTTTTCTCATCTACAAACATTGAAAATAAGACATACACTAGCTGTATGAAATTTTCTGGATTATACACTGTTTATACCATATGGTCTATACTCATTGTATATGATTGTTCTTAGTTAGGACCTGAGTTCCTACCTACCTACCTAGTCCTTATTATGCCCGTAGGCACATAGATCAAGGACTAGAATTCTCCACTCCTCTCTGTTCGGTGCCTCATGTGGTACCCATCTTTTTCATTTCAGCTAATCTATGGTATGCCTACAAGTTGTCTTTGGACTTCCCTGCTTTGTGTTCCCTTCTGAAGTCCATCTTAAAGCAGTCTTTGCTAAGTTGTCAAATGGTTGTATCATGATGTCCCCAATTCATCTTGATCTATTTTTAATAATTTTTTGGTTACCATATCTTCATAGCCACAGTTGTTTCATATAGCATTTTGTTAGTTATTTTTAAACTGTAAAAATCTCTCTTACATTGAAATAAATGGAAATAGTCTTAAGTGCTCTGCATCTTTCTCCGGGATCTTTCTCTTACACGGCTGGTCATCTCCTCACTCATAATATTTTCTTATGAAAACAATTCCGTGAGAAAAACTTCCGGTTATGAGAGAGATGAGGAAATACGTCCACTTCAAACTGTACGTGTGTCACATTTGGAATGTTTTATTACATAGTCGTAGTGTATAGCGAAAAAAGGGGAATGTCATGCAGTGTAAAAATGATTTTTACAATAACTTTAAGTCATCGGAATGTCAATGGTAGCACTATCCGTTCTAATTTCGTTTTCCCGTGACTGAAGGAGTGGAAAATTTTGGACAAAAACTTTTTCACGAGTCTTGTTTCGATGTTTTCCATCAATTTGAAGTTGTAATTATTTGTCAACTCACACCAGATGTTGCCCTAAACTGTTTGAAAAGAAGTAAAGTGTCTAAATTTGCCGTTTGGGGATAATATGACGAAAAAATGTGAATATTATGAGAGAGAGGAATGGTTATGCGGGAGAAAATGCGCTATGAGTGAGAAAAATACTTGTAAATGAATGAATGGTACCACAATGTGTTCTATCTAGAGTTTATTTTTTCTTATTTTACATATATAGTCCTAAATATATGGTCCTAAATAGATGTATCCTATTGAAATATAAACAAACAAAAGAAGCAGAATCAAACACACACCCGAAAACCAAAAAAAAAAAAAAAAAAACAGCAACAGCAACAACAAACAAATACAAATTAAATGCACTTAAATATATAATTTGACATTTTTTTTATTTCTAAATTTAAAAAACGCAAGATTTGTCCTCGGGTAATGGCTATGTTTGGACGTTCTGAAAAACTATGTTTATGAAGAAACGCTGGTTCCGCCATCATCATTATACTCTATACAGCTAGCTTGTCTTTGCTTTTGTTTCTTGAGTTTAATTTAATGGATTGGACATTATGTTATACCAACTTATTGATTGTCTATCCATGAATATACAATACAAAAATATAAAAATGACATGCAGGTAACATAAATACGTAACAGGACATTTTTCGTGGTACAGACTTTATTGACCTGTTCATGCTGTTGGAAATCTATTCCTCCTATATACGCGCGTACGACATTTACCTCAACAGTACTAATGCATTTTCAATTTCATTGTGAAATACCAATCATTCTAGGTGACATAAGTTGCATAAAAAATGTCAAAGTCAGAGATCATGTCACAGCTCGTGTGCAGTTATCTTATTAAATCTTGTACATCAAAAACTGAATATCTTTGAACTTCATATAAAGGACATTCCAGGTAAAATTGATATTCCTCTTCATATGCAGTCCCACAAATGCACATGAAGTTTTCAATAACGTGTATTCTATGTAAATCATAATTCAAGGTACTGCATCAGTGACGTATTCTAGAATGGATTCTAAGATTTAGAAGTAAGATTTAGGACAACAAAATGTTTCCTTATTGTTATATAGTCTTTTATCCAGTCCAACACAGGAACAGACATTTCATATGATTTTAGTTTAGCTATTTAACTCCGATGCCTTACTCTATCAATGCCTTAGAAAAGTCACAGAATATCAAAATATTTGATAGTTTGTTATCTAAACTATAGCAGAGTGACGCTGGAGAAATCCCGATTGGTATGGATAGAGCAGAGAGTTATATCTATAATATGATTATATCATAATATATGTAAGCATAATAAAGGTAACAACAAAATTACCAACTGGGATGATCAATCTTATATATCATAGAAGAAAAGGCAAAGACATACGAAAGAAATTGAAGAGCGCAATAGTCCTAACTTGGTACAGACACTTCTAAAGAATTGGTGGGTTGAACCAAGTTTCATGGCGCCAAACCTCCCTCTTCCATTGCAATCTAAGGGTCTGATAACGCATAACACAACACTGTTCTGAGACACAATAGGGATAAAGATGTTTCAATATCAAAGCTTAACAAAGAAATAGGGCGGAAGTTCGAAGGATTTTGTTTGTCATCCATTTTGACAATTGGCACTACTCTGGCTATTATATTTTCTACATAGATGGATATTTACGTTTTTCTAGTGAAAAATTGAGAACGGTTGTTTGATAATGAGAAGTTGTTCCTTGCAAATTTGGTATTATATTTAAGCATTTCTTTTGACTTTACCACATTCATTCATTCACAAGTAGTTTTCTCACTCATAGTGCATTTTCTCCCGCACAACCATTCCTCTCTCTCATCAAATTTACTTTTTTCGGCATAATATCCCCAAACGGCATATTTAAACACTCTATACTTTTTCCAAACAGTTTAGGGCAACATCTAGTGCAAGTGCAACAATAATAACGACTCCAATTTGACGGAAAGCATAGAAACAAGACTCTTGAAATAGTTTTTGTCCTAAATTTTCCACTCCTTCAGTCACGGGAAAACGAAATTAGAACGGATAGTGCTACCATTGACATTCCGATGACTTAAAGTTATTGTAAAAATCATTTTTACACTGCATGACATTCCCCTTTTTTCGCTATACACTACGACTATGTAATAAAACATTCCAAGTGTGACACACGTACAGTTTGAAGTGGACGTATTTCCTCTTCTCTCTCATAACCGGAAGTTTTTCTCACGGAATAGTTTTCATAAGAAAATATTATGAGTGAGGAGATGACCAGCCGTGTCTTACTTTGGTAGCATTGTAACTTCAGACAGTGGTACTAATGACCAAGACATAAAATCAAGAATAGGTAAAGCAAGAAATGCATTTATCAAGCTGGGAAAGATACGAAAATCAGCTAATATAAGTAAGAAAACAAATATGAGACTATACAAAAGCTGTGTCCTATCTGTATTTCAATATGGAGCATAATATATTGAAGAATCACTGAAAAGGACGTAATTAAATTGTCCAACTTCCTATTAGTCCTTTCAACACTAGGCAATGTAAACACCATATTTTCTGGGTCAAAACGTCATAAGGGAAAAATCGCTTACCAAATTTGAAAAAAAATAAATTGATCGGAGGAAGCTTATATCAAATCAAATCAAATCAAATCAAATTTATTGTCATATAAACATCTAGACAGAGTTTGTGACAAAAAACAAATAATATAACAAAACAACAGTAGAAATACATAATTAACGTATAATACATGATATTTTACGTGAACAATGCAATATAGGCTTTGCAAGTATTTTATTAAGAGTCCCCTGTCCTCAATACTAATGATTGTTTTAAATAGGAACTTATAACATAAACTTGTTTATAGCTATTTGGATTAAGAAGTATTTTTAATTTTTGGTTGTCATTATATTGTTCATATTGCTCAGTATTTTCAAAAAATTTTTCGCAAGGACTGGTTTGTCTTGCAATGTAGCAGAAAATGAGCTTCGTCCTCTACCACATTGCAAGAAACACATAATCTTTGCTCTCTAGGGACTTTTAAGTATCTACCCTTTTCTATAGCTAAATTATGGTCGCACATTCTGATTTTTGTGAGGACCCTTCTTGATTCAAAATCTTTATATAAGAGATAAAATTCTTTATTTAAATCTTCTTTTATATTTTTATATAAGTATGTTTTATTATTTTCATTTAGTAAAGCTAGTTTGTTCTGATATATTCTCTGATACCATTCATTAAAGATGTTTTTTGAATTTGATTTTAAAGTTTTCAGCTTAGTTTTATTGTTACAATCTATGATTATATCAATTTGTGTTTCAAAAAGACTTGAGTTCACTCCCCTGAAAATAACAATTATGATATTTTTGCAAATATTTACGAATGATTTTGATACTTTCTTTCATTAATTTGGGAATCAAATAACATCAGCAATTTCTTTAACTTTAAAAATAATTAATTGTTGAAAATATTGATTTATTTAATGCAAATTATCTGCCAAAAGTTTACCAGTATGATTTATTCTATATAACATTTATTCTATTGTTGAATATAGCCATTTAAGGTACAGGAGAAATTGAAAATCGCAATTAAACTTGGTACTTTTTGTGAATATGGAAATGATAATATCATTTCTCAAGCTATTGAATTAATTTTCCCATGTCTGTGGTGGGGACATTATTTTATGAATTTGTCATGTTGTCTGTTGAGTTCATCTCGAGCGCAACTCCTCTGAAAATACTGTTTCAAATTCAACAAAACTGGGTATGTAGGAAGGGCACCATATTTAGTTGTGCATATTACTAGGATATTTTGTGGGAGTTGTGACCATTGAAACTTTGGAATTAACTGAAAATCCTCATTTATCATCTTGTCAGTGCTACTCCTCTGAAACTACTGATCCAAATTTAATGAAACTTGGTAGAAGGAAGAACACAATGTTAGTGTGCATATTGCCAGGAATTTTTTATCCTCTAATTTTTATTGGCATTACAGATGTTTGAACTTAGAATTTAGGGGGACCCAAACACTATATATATGCTCACCCTACTTTCGATAGATGGGGCATAAAAAAACAGACTTTGCCACTTGCTTTTAATCTGGGTCTAAAGAGTTGTAAGCTTGTCCTCTGCTTGTATTTTTATGTAAACATATGCAACGCTCTAGTTTATTAAGTGCAGGTGTGGAAGACTCGATGTTAAACAAAAATGGTATAATTTTACAAATTTCAATAATGTCTACCAAAATCACTTTTTTTTCGCCCCCAACTTTTTTCAACATTAAGACCAAATCCAGATAAAACTTGGAACATACATACATTATCAAAAGTTCCTTACACTTGGTTTATTTCGCTCAAAATTATTTGACCACGTTGATTTGGTAATATTTTTTTTTTTGTGACGACAGATATATATTTAGTGTATTTAATACAGCCATCAATCGGGATCTTGAATGCTTTGTTCCCGAAAACTTTAATATGGTGACAAATTAAACAAATTTAAGTTCAACTATCTAGATTTTACATGTACAAGCCATTATTGTCATTTTCTTTTCTTGGTGGCTTTGGTAGTTTGTCGTTATGTAGATTTATATACATGTATGGGACACAGATTATTGGCCGTGTGCAAAGTTTATAAACAAAATCAAGTAACAGTGGGCATGCTAAAAGCGGGATAATTAAGATCTCTTGAATATGAATTTTTGTAAAGCTTTACAAATATTATTAGTGATGATTGTTTTTCATTTCTTTTATTAATAGGGTACCACAACTTTATTTTTGTTGTTCATATGTTAAAAGTTTGACTAAACAAGTTGTCTTTTGCCTTTTTTTGTTAGTACAAAAATTTCATTTTTGGTAGACAATATCCCTTTAAAAACCATCATGGTGAATACATTATAAGACAGGCAAATTGACAATAAAATTGACTAAAGTTGGTCTATCTTTTATGCATAAAAAAAGTAGATAATAACAACAGCCGTCCGCTGTCCTTCAAGGCAGCAGAGATGTTGCATGATTTTCACTATTCATTTCATAGTTTTGAATTACTTTGGATGAACTTTTTAGATCCAGTCGAAACAGGTTTTGAAGACTGAAATTATGTCCCTTTAAATGAAAATGATTTAAATATGTATTTGAAGATTATAGTTATATAAATTAAAAGTTTTCTTAAGTATAAAATGAAAATAAAATAGAATGATTTGGTTGAAGTTGTAAGACAGGAAAAATAACACTGACTTGATATTTGCACATTAAATGCTGGCTGTTTACCTATGTTGTTTGAAGTGAAAATGAAGTTATTTCAATTTGACTACCTTTGTTAAACGATTTTAACGAAATTTGGTACTATTTGTATATCTGGAAATGGCTTGGTTCATTTCTCTAATAAATTTTATGGATATCTAGTTATGTGTCTGTCTTGAAATTAAGGGAGACAAAGGTCAGTCTTATATCGTTTGTTGTATCCAACAGGTGTCAACAAAAAAGATTCAGTGTGTGTATAGAATAACTTAACAGCTTTTTAAAACATTGTTTTATTGTGATATTCCTTTAGTTGTCATGCTTTTTTACTCCATTTCTTATTTAACAGTGGCATTCTTCATATATTTGATCACTGTATAAAACCAATAGCCTTATATGGAAGTGAAATATGGGGAACCATAAATATCACCCCTAAAAGAAAAGAAATGTCCCTTTACAATATTTTTAAGGACTGGGAACCCGAAAAGCTAAACATTAAATTTTGTAAATATATTCTTGGGGTATCCAAAACGTGTACCAATATTGCGGTTCTCTTAGAACTTGGTAGATACCCTTTATATTTAAATATTCTATGTAACATATTTATGTATTGGCATAGACTTGAAAGCTTACCTTCAGAACTACTTACATGTGCTTTACAAGAATATAAAAATGATCCCCAATGCTCTTCCTGGTACAGCAATATATTGCTTTTTGCTAGACTTTTAAATCTTGATCTATCATATTGTAAGAAGCTAAGTCATGGAAGTTTCAAATCTCAATTACTTAAATGTTTAAAAATAAACTTTCTTGATTCTTGGCAAGAGATTAAAAGAGGTTATTTAACTAATAAGGAAGGAAAACTGGATACCTACTTTACGTTTAAAAACAATTTCACTCCTGAACCATACCTTGTTATTTAGATGGAAAAAAGAAAAACTTTAGCAAAATTCAGGACTAGTAATCATATACTTAGAATAGAAACAGGAAGACATGAAAGAATACTAGAAAATGGTAAATTTAAGGTTCTGCCAAGGGATGAGAGAATCTGCAAATATTGCAATAATATCTCAATTGAAAGCGAAGCACATTTTTTGCTTGAATGCAATGCATATGAGCATAAAAGAAAACCTTTTATAGAAAAACTACTAAAACAGTATGTAAATTTAAAAAAATTAAACAACTCACAATTATTTTCTTGGTTTATGATCAATGAAGATCTTGAATTCATTAATGGTTTATGTAATCTGATAGATAAGACAAAATACTATAAATAATTGATATAGATTGTACAAGTAACATAATTAATATGTAGATGTAATATTAGATAGAGTTACTCCCCTTACCCCACCTGGCTCTCTCTCTCTATTAATTATTGTGCCTATTTGTGTTCCAATCATTCTTAATCATTGTTCTGTACTTGTATGACTTATATGTTTGTAGACTGATTTATATGCCCAATGATGGGCCCTATGATTAGGAAATAAAGATATTTATTTATTTATTTATTTATTTATTTATAACTAGCCTTTAGCAAAATGGAAGCAAAGTTGTATTTGGCAGAGTAAAGATTGTTTTTTGCCGAGCGAAGGGAAGCTCGAAATTTAAGGTTTTCTTTCCATGGATTTTGTAAAAAAATACCAAAAATTTTAGCAGTCTAAGTGGGGATGTACACTTGGTATGCCTTTCCTGGGACCCGCACTTGGGCAAAGCCACGAAGCTCAAGAAAGCAAGGGAAAAAGTCATGTCAAAATTGTTCTCTAAATGTCTAAAAGTTTGTGTTTGAAGTTGTAAATTAAAAGCTTCATTTGCATTCAATTTATGTAAAATTAAACAACAAATTAAAAAACCATTTCATTTCCCCTTGGGGTTTTGACCCTTTGGCAAAAGACTGGCCAGACTTTCAACAGCATTAAGCTTGTGCAGTGGCGGATCCAGAGGGGGGTTTCGGGGGTCGGAACCCCCCCTTTCCTCCGAAATTTTTAAATGTTTGCATAGTTTTTTTGTCACTAGCTCATCATTTCATGTTCATTTTATCTGAAGTCAAAATTGTGACTGGAATTCAACACTTGGAATACATGCACTATAGATGAATAAAATTTTTGTACTAACATTATCTTCAACTTTTAAAATGTTTCTCAATTAACAAACTGTGGCAAAATCATGATGATGTACTAGATGTCATCATCAAGAACTTTCCATCAATTGTTCAGCAGAAGTAATTTAATTTTTCCGCCACACTTCCATCAGTTATTCTATCAAAAAAATAATTCTTGATGGAAATCCATCAATTTTTATAAGAAAAATGATGGAAATGATAGAAACTGATGGAATTCTGAGAGAAGGGATTTTCAAATCTTATATAGGCCTGGATTATGTCCCTTTAAATAACAATGATCTTTAATCTAAAATTTATAGCTTTATAAATTTGTATATTTTGGTTTAATAGAAACACACAAAAAGAAATTATTGCGCATCAAATCAAAAATATAACTTTTAAAAAAAAAAATATTGACAAAGCATTTGAAATTTAATGTTAAATGTTTACCTCTATTGTTGGAACTAAAAATGAGATTACCAAAATTTGACTACCCAGTTTGTAACTATTCGCATGAATGATATTTGGTTCTTTTTGATAACACAGAAATGAGTAGGCTCATTTCATTGAATAAAGGTGTATGAAAACAAGGATAAGATGATGAGGTTCTCTAAACATTTTTAAGATGTATAGGATTTTATATGCAACTTTGATGCTTGAATACTTATAAGTCAAACCTCTATATATTTGTGTATAAAATCCTTATTAGTACATGTACAGTGAAAGAAGCAAAGGTGTACCAAAGGGTTAATCAGTATCATAAAACCGTAAAGACAAGGACAAAACCGGCAGACAAAAACTCATCACAACAAAACAAACCACATAACAACATAAAACACACACACACATAACAACAAAACCGCATTCAGCAACGTGAACTCAAGTCGAAACGAGAGTGAACTCAGGTGCTCCGGAAGAGTAAGCAGTTCCTGCTTGCTATAGCACACCCGTCATGTTGCCAAAGATCGATTAAGTGTTGGTCAAATCCGGAAAGGATGACATTACAAAACTCTATGTCAAACCAACATCTGTGCTCATCTGAGAGATAGAAATCGAAACTTGTCTAAACCGAAAAACTGTTTAAACCAAACTGAATATAAAGTCCATTCTTAACATTTTATTCCATTCATAACCTCTATAAACTGAACCCCTGTCTATACAGAACAAATCCATCAGTCCCAAAGGAGTTGGGTTTAGACAGGATTCACTGTACCTATAAGGCACTTCAAAGTAAAACTGTAGCCACTTGCAAGCTAGATAACCAATCAAGTTAATTAGAACTAATAAAAGAATTACTAGATTATCATACAAATTTCATGAAAATAAAGAAGCATGCACATTTTTGTTTAACCATTTTGACAAAATATTCTATCATTTGAAAAGAAATGGATCAAAATGAGTCTTAAGTTGCAAAAAAAACATTTACCAGTCAGGGTATTTAGGTAATTAGAATTATAGACAATGTATAGTTAAATCATCAACTGAATGAAATATTCAAAGAACCCCCATTTAAATTTTCTTCAAATTTATTCAATTTTATTTCAGGACGATATGTTACACAAATCAGAAAGCAGTATGAAGCCACTTTTACAATTGATAGATTGTATGTCTACATGGCTAGTGAAACCAACGGCAAGGCTTGTCATAGTAAGTGTACATAACATACCCAGATCAAAATCTTTATTCTATTTAATAAGAAGTTGTCCTTTCTGTTTTAATACAATAATGTAATAAAATAACAAACTTGGTCTTTCATCACACTCGGACATCATTCAGGGGAGATAATTTGACTTTTTAAATATATTATTCAATGGGAGACCTCGTAAGCGCAACTTCTGCTAAACCGCTTGAAGGATTTTGATGAAACTAATCCTTTTGTGAGCTCACTCACAGTATTACTTGTTTTTAGGGTGTTTCTAAAGAAGATTTCATGTCACTCTTACAAATGTACAGGGTTATTTAGTGATCAGGTGTGTTTTCAGAGCATAAAACATCAACTCACTCTCTCACTAGTGATCAGTTCAGCAGTTTCTCTGTTGTTCTTTTGTCTGGTTTATCTTCAGGGTTACTTTACCATAAAGGAAGAATGATATCATGAAACTTTATGCACAGATTCATTAGAATACAATCATTTAAATGTTTCCTTCATATCAACTATGTGGTTGACAAATGGTTTAGTGATTGCAGAAAAAAAGAAAAGTTTCAAGATTTGAAATCTTATCTTTTGGACATATTCTTGCTTTACTCAATTTTCCCAATCGTTTAAGGGGCCTTGGTGGCAGAGTGGTTTAAGGCCCTAGTTTAAATACCTCACTATTGATCACTAGCTGATCACCTCTCAGCTGGTGTTCGAGGTCTGTTTGTAATTAAATAAAAAGGGACTTTGCCAACTATATGTTATAAGGTTTGTCAGTTACCTGCCCATTGCCAGTGGTTTCCTCAATCATTAAAACTAAACACCCTACATGGCCCAGGTGGGCCGATAAAGGGCATTAAACACCAACACACACACACATACAAAGTGTGATATCCCAAGACTTACTAAGATAAATTATAAGCTCATTTTATTGCTGATTTTGAGTGTTGTTTGTTTCATATATGATAGTAAATGTTTACATTAAATTGATTTTAAACATTATCTATACTTTGTATTGTTTCAGTAAAGCCTCACTGCATGTTCTTAGAGCCAAGAAAATGGAGACCAACTCAAAAAGAGACCCTAAACAACACAAAGGAACTTCTACACAAAGATTTAAAAGTAGAAAAACTAGGTAAATACTTTAAAAATGATTAACTAGAAAAGTGTGAATAAAACTGCCTTTAAAAGCTTGAATTTCCAAATAATGGAAGCATGGTCACAAAAGGGTGGCTCCCGCAGGGTTAAAAACGACCTGCGACCTGAGGGCTTTTTAAGGGCGACTTCCGACCTACACTTCATAAAATCGACCTATGCCAAAAAACGCCTTTTAAAAGCGACCTTGGGACCTCAGGCCCCTTTTAAAAGCGACCTTGCGACCTGAGGGGGGTACATTGCGGGAGCCCCAAAAGGAAAAAAAATATGTCAAGAGAAAAGAAAGAAATTCTAAGGCATGAAACATAGCACACCTATCATGAGAGAAAAGAAGTATAGGAGTATCACACTGTTGGAAAAATAATAGCCTGACCACTGAGACGGAAAAATAATCGTCTGACCACTGAGACGGAAAAATAATAGCCTGACCACTGAGACGGAAAAATAATAGCCTGACCACTGTGACGGAAAAATAATAGCCTGACCACTGAGGCGGAAAAATAATAGCCTGACGACTGAGACGGAAAAATAATAGCCTGACCACTGAGACGGAAAAATAATAGCCTGACCACTGTGACGGAAAAATAATAGCCTGACCACTGAGACGGAAAAATAATAGCCTGACCACTGAGACGGAATAATAATAGCCTGACCACTGAGAAGGAAAAAAAATAGCCTGACCACTGAGACGGAAAAATAATAGCCTGACCACTGAGACGGAATAATAATAGCCTGACCACTGAGACGAAAAAATAATAGCCTGACCACTGAGACGGAAAAATAATAGCCTGACCACTGAGACGGAAAAATAATAGCCTGACCATTGAGACGGAAAAAGCCTGACCACTGAGACGGAAAAATAATAGCCTGACCACTGAGACTGGCAGTTTTTTGGCAAGGCTGACTAAAATTCACAATAATTTGACTGGCTAAACAGTAAAAACAGGTTGAATTTCAATTTGTGGCTGGTTAATTTTTCAGCAAATTTTCCACCCTGATTTGGGCATTTGAATGTTGCAAGTCTGTAAAGGCAAAGACAAAATCAATAGACACCAAAGATAACTTTAATTTCTGCATGTTCTGAGCAACAGGAACTCAATTCAAAATGAGAATGGACTCAAGTTCTTTTGAAGTGTTAGCAGTTCTCGCTTGTTAAGAAACACTCGGTATAGATTGTGAATAAAGGTTTTAACAAAATTACTGAACTTGGAGGAACAATCTCAATTGTCCAAGATAAAAACAAAACAAGGAAGACAAACTAGAGAAATTGAAGATCTATCACAATGGTCCTTACTTTGTGTAGGCATTTCAAAAGTAATGGTGGCCATGGGTTAGACCAGGTTTATTGGCATACATGCATCCCTTTTCCATTGCAATCTTAATATGAAAACAAATTAATTCAGATTAATGCGTAAAAACTATTCTTTTCACTTTTTTTTCAGAGTGGGAGAGACCAACAAATGTACAGGATTATGATAACATAATATTTGAACAGGATATGCGATATTTTGTAATGTGTGATACTGCTAACATACAAGATTTGGAATCATCAGTGCTGGAATCACCCGAAAATATCGATCTCTGGCTTAAACTGGCTTACAAGAAGTTATTTGATCCACAAGGGTAAATATCATGCATACTTTTAGAATTTTGCACAGTTATTCACTAGATATGCATGTATAATTTGTTGTTCTCCCCTGTAACGCTCAGGGGGGGGGGGGGAAATAGAAATACCAGTGTCCGTCTGTCCATAGGTCCATCACACTTTTTTCCTAACAGTTTTCTCAGGAACTATTGATCATAAGTTTTTGATATTTGGTATGCAGCTTTAGGTAGGTGTCCCATATGGTTGGTGCGTTTTCAGATCTTTCACTCATCTACTTCCTGTTCAGTGAGCCGACTTTTTCCCACTTAACAGGTGGTGGACCAAGAATCTGTTCTTGTTGAAGTTAGTAATACAATTTTTGCAAAAAAATCTTTATTTTTGCCTCCCTTGGTGAAGGCAGGCATGCATACTGACGTGTTAACTTTGTAGAAAATCACTGATTTTAAAAGAGCTTAGATTGTTATTGCTAAAAGCACAATATTATAAAAATGTATTAATAATAGTTCTGAAATTTAAATAGAGTGCCAGACAAGTCAGTATTCTAGTTACTGTGGTTTCATTATAATTCATGTGGTATCAATTTTTGTGGTTCGTGGATGCCCTTGATCTATGAAATTTGAAATCCCACGGAAAGGAAATTAAGCATTGATCTGTGTGCTGCAGACATCAGAACCATAAATTTAAGAATCCAGGAACTGATCCTTAATTATCAGACCACGAAAATCAATACCCGCAAAAATAAATGAATCCACAGTACTGTACTTACTATATGATTATACCATCAGATAAGAAATGGCACTTTTGTTTTCTCATTTTAGGTCTGAATCTAGTAATCTAGACAATGCCCTGAATGTATTAGCCAGAGGCTTGGAAGAGAACACCAACAGTAGTGAACTGTGGAAGAATTACCTCAAGTTGTACAGTCGTCATGAAGAGAGTAAAGATATTATTGAACTGTGTGCAGCAGCTTTAGAATACGTCCCTCATTATGATCTCTGGTGGATAGTAAGTATTATGGACTTCTTAAAGGCATACAATACAGTTTAGATTCTACATGACAAATTCATGAAAATTTGCAATTATAAAGCTAATTTTAGTATGCACATTTTAAATAAAAAAAGAGCATGTCTTAAATGGATCTGTTTTTATGATATTTAAAGTTGAATTTTAGATGCATTCCACAACAATTGGGAAAAGTGAAATATTTTGGAAATCAATTAAAATTGCATTACTTTTTAACCATTTGTCATTTCTACTCTGTCTTTTGTTTTACAATTAAGAAAATATGTTCTTGTTATTTGTGTCACCATTTGTTAAAGCAATACTCTGATTAAACCCTGAAATTGGTTTGAAAGGTAATTTTATGAAAATTTGTGAATAAAAAACCATACAGAAAAAGGCTGTCCATTTTAAATATTTTGAAAGTTTTGTACTTATAAAGAATGGCATTTAAAAAATCAGGGATGAACATGCTTGTTTTTAAGTAATTTGTAAAAAACAGCAATTTTTCAATCATTTCTGATTTTTTGGGTCTATTTTCATGAGGTGTCAGTATGTATCCAACTACAACGTCGTAATCTCCCTCTTTAACTGTAGTGTATGCCCTTAATGGGTCAATATTAGAATTTATTACATGGTTGTTACTAAAATAAGTGTATTCTAAAACATAAGAATGTATTGAATTCATTATTTACACCTTCTATATGGGAATTATGCATAATTATCGCACGTTTTTTATCCTTTTCAGTTTTTGAATTCCACAAAATCATGTTCTGACAAATTAGTAAATTGTGACTTGATCATGGACTTCCTGTTGAATACCCAGAATAAATTGTTGCCAGAAGACCTGTCACATGATCTTTTGGAAATTATTCTGTACAAAACATCTTTATACATATGGTCTGGGAAATTGAAATTGGCTCACAAATTTTTACAGGTAAGAAATAGATAATGATAAAGAGAGGGCTTTTTCAGAAATAACAGTTTGCAGGGGTATTTGTGTGGTGGTGTTTATCTGAACCCACCTTTCACAATTTTAGATAGCTTTGGAAGCTTAATTCTGAACAACCGAAGGTGGATTTAGTACAGGAGTCAAGACTCTTGTCTTCCTGTTTTGACAGAAAAATTTGTTAGGAACCGTATGGAACAAGAGGTCCCATTTGATTTTTTAGCTCACCTGGACCAAAGGTCCAGGTGAGCTATTGCCATCACTTGGCGTCCGTCGTCGTCGTCTGTCGTCGTCGTCTGTCGTCCGTTAACAATTTTTCAAAAATCTTCTCCTCTGAAACTACTGAACAGAATTTAATGAAACTTGGTATGAATGATCCTTAGGGTGTCCTGCACCAAACTTGTGTTTTGATTATTGATCCGTCAAAAAACATGGCCACCGTTACTAAAAATAGACCAGGGGGGTCAAACTACTGTTTTTGGCTTGTAAATCAAAAAGTATAAGAGATAGATGAAATCTAATGCCACGCTACTGCTTCAGCATCAAAAGTTCTACCAAAGTCTCCATTTGGTCGAAGTTGTCAGATGATCCCTAACAGGGGTTACAGCCCCTGAAAGGTGAAAAATAGCATTTTTTCATGTTTTTGGCTTATAGAATGAAAACTATTGCAGATAGAGAAAAGCTGTTGCTTGTTTAAATGTTCAGCTCATTTAGCTCTACAAAAGTCTCATTAGGGTCGAAGTTGTCAGATGACCCCTTATAGGGGTTACAGCCCCTATAAGGCGAAAAATAGTGTTTTTTGCCTATAGAATGAAAACTATTGCAGATAGGGAAAAGCTGTTGCTTGCTTAAATGTTCAGCTCATTCAGCTCTACAAAAGTTTTCATAGGGTCGAAGTTGTCAGATGACCCCTTAAAGGGGTTACAGCCCCTTACAGGCAAAAAATAGTGTGTTTGGTCTATAGAATGCAAACTATTGCAGATAGAGAAAAGCTGTTGCTTGTTTAAATGTTCAGCTCATTTAGCTCTACAAAAGTCTCATTAGGGTCGAAGTTGTCAGATGACCCCTTATAGGGGTTACAGCCCCTAAAAGGCGAAAAATAGTGTTTTTTGCCTATAGAATGAAAACTATTTCAGATAGGGAAAAGCTGTTGCTTGCTTAAATGTTCAGCTCATTCAGCTCTACAAAAGTCTTCATAGGGTTGAAGTTGTCAGATGACCCCTTATAGGGGTTACAGACCCTTAAAGGCGAAAAATAGTGTCTTTGGTCTATAGAATGAAAACTATTGCAGATAGAGAAAAGCTTTTTCTTGGTTAAATGTTCAGCTTATTTAGCTCTACAAAGTTTTTCATAGGGTTGACATCAAGACCAGGTGAGCGATTTAGGCTCCTGGGAGCCTCTTGTTTTAATTGCAAGCCCTCCCGATTAAAAGTAACTGCATCTGCCACAGACAACTGAAAATTTCTTTGGTCTTCAATGTTTCATTTGTTGCTTTAAAAACAATATGAGATCACACAACCTGGTCTGGTAGAGATTTTTATAGTTTTCTGGCATTTAGAAGGAATCGAACCTTCAACTCACATACAGATACACAGATGTGGTCCTCCAAGCAAATGCTTATTATTTTATTAAGGGATAGAGAGGGAGGAAGGGAAAAGTAGAATATGGGAGAGCAGAGAGACGGTGGTGTAGTGGTTAACGTGTCATGCTACTAACACCCAAGGTTTGTTGTTCGATCCTCGTAAGGGGTAAAAATTTCATGAACCAATTTTCCGACTATTCTCTTGACACCATTTTAGAGGATGGTCTCAAGAAAAGATGCTAGTCCTTTGGAAGGGACGAAAAAAAGTTGTCTGGTGTATTTGGAGAGCAATATTCTGTGCACGTTAAAGACCCCTTTGTAGAGTTTGATAAGAGATTGGCCTTTGTATACGGCCCCAATTGAGCAAACTTGCAAACTGCAGGCTGGAGAGGAATTTATAGAAGCAGTAAGGTTAAAGGGAAGAGAAAAGAGGAGAGGAGGAAGGAGAAGACAAAGGGGTTACAGAGTAATGATGGAAGAGGAGGATGAGTAGGAGAGGGATATTGAAGTGGAAAGAATAAAGAGGAGAAGAGGAAGGATCAAGAAGATAATTATGAGAGAGAGGAAGGATGATAAAGAAGAGAGGGAGGAAGGATGAAGAAGAGAGGTAGAGGAAGAATGAAGAGGGGGAGTGGACAAAGAAGAGAGTGAGTGAGGATAGAAAGGAGAAGACAAGAGGAAGGTAGGAGGATGAAGGAGGAAGAAAAGAGATAGAGGAAAGGAATGGGAGGAGGACTAGGAGAAAAGGGAGGACAGGGAGTGAGGAAGTATTAAAGAAAATAGGGAGGGATGAGGATAAAGTGGAGAGAGGGAAATGGGAGGAATTAGAAGGAGATGGAGGGAGAGTGGAAAATGAAAGGGAAGAAGAATGAAGAGAAGAGGGAGGAAGGAGGACAGAAAGAGATGAGAGATGGGTAGAAGATAGAGAGAGTGGAGAAGGAAAGGGAGGAAGGATGAGGAGAAGGGGAGGAAGGAAAACAGATGGAGAGGAAGGAAGGACAGGTGAGAGGGGAGGAAGTAGATCACCAGATGGAGGATAAGGAGAGTGTAGGATGAAGAAAAAAGAGTCAGAGGATAAAAAGAAGAGGGCAGACGTATGGAAATGGTAGGTAGCGGGGAATAAGGAGGAGAGGAGGGTAGAGAGGACAGATGGAAAAGGGAAGAGATGATTTAGAGTAGAGATGAGGAAGGATGAAGAGGGGAATGGGGCGGATAAAGAAGAAGAGGGACAAATAGGATAGGGAGAGTATTGACAGGGAGATAATAGGATTACGAGTGGGAGAAAGAGGTTGAAAATAGTAAGGAAATGTGAAAGACAGGATGAGGAGGAGAGAGGCAAGCAGGTGAGGACAGATGAACACAGAGAGAGAGAAGCAGGTGAGGAAGGATGAAGACAGATAGAGGGAAGCAAGTGAGGAAGGAGAGAGGGAAGCAGGTGAGGAAGGATGAAGACAGATAGAGTAAGCAGGTGAGGAAGGGTGAAGACAGAGAGAAGGAAGCAGGCGAGGAAGGATGAAGACAGAGAGAGGGAAGCAGGTGAGGAAGGATGAAGACAGATAGAGGGAAGCAGGTGAGGAAGGATGAAGACAGAGAGAAGGAAGCAGGTGAGGAAGGATGAAGACAGGGGAAGCAGGTGAGGAAGGATGAAGACAGAGAGAAGCAGGCGAGGAAGGATGAAGACAGAGAGAGAGAAGCAGGTGAGGAAGGATGAAGACAGATAGAGGGAAGCAAGTGAGGAAGGAGAGAGGGAAGCAGGTGAGGAAGGATGAAGACAGATAGAGGGAAGGATGAAGACAGAGAGAAGGAAGCAGGCGAGGAAGGATGAAGACACAGAGAGGGAAGCAGGTGAGGAAGGATGAAGACAGAGAAGGAAGAAGATGAGGAAGAATGAAGAAAGAGAAGGAAGCAGGTGAGGAAGGATGAAGACAGAAAGAAGGAACCAGGTGTGGAAGGATGAAGAAAGAGAGAAGCCGATGAGGAAGGATAAAGAAAGGGGAAGGAAGCAGATGAGGAAGGATGACGACAGAGAGAGAGAGGGAAGCAGGTGAGGAAGGATGAAGAGAGAAAGAGGGAAGTAGGTGAGGAAGGATGAAGACAGAGAGAGAGGGAAGCAGGTGAGGAAGGACGAAGACAGAAAGAGGGAAGCAGGTGAGGAAGGTTGAAGACAGAGAGAGGGAAGCAGGTGAGGAAGGAGAGAGGGAAGCAGGTGAGGATGGTTGAAGACAGAGAGGGAAGCAGGTGAGGAAGGATGAAGACAGAGAAGAGAGAGAACGAAGCAGGTGAGGAAGGATGAAGACAGAGAGAGGGAAGCAGGTGAGGAAGGAGAGAGGGAAGCAGGTGAGGATGGTTGAAGACAGAGAGGGAAGCAGGTGAGGAAGGATGAAGACAGAGAAGGAAGCAGGTGAGGAAGGTTGAAGACAGAGAGAGGGAAGCAGGTGAGGAAGGAGAGAGGGAAGCAGGTTAGGATGGTTGAAGACAGAGAGGGAAGCAGGTGAGGAAGGATGAAGACAGAGAAGAGAGAAGGAAGCAGGTGAGGTAGGATGAAGACAGAGAGAAGGAAGCAGGTGAGGAAGGAGAGAGGGAAGCAGGTGAGGATGGATGAAGACAGTGAGGAAGGCATGTGAGGATGGATGAAGACAGAGAGCAGGTGAGGAAGGATGAAGACAGAGATAGGAAGATTAAGACGGAGAGAAGGAAGCAGGTGAGAAATGAACACAGAGAGAAGGAAGCAGGTGAGGAAGGATGAAGACAGAGAGAAGCAGGCGAGGAAGGATGAACACACAGAGAGAGAGAGAAGCAGGTGTGGAAGGATAAAGAAAGGGGAAGGAAGCAGGTGAGGAAGGATGATGACAGAGAGAGAGGGAAGCAGGTGAGGAAGGATGAAGAGAGAAAGAGGGAAGTAGGTGAGGAAGGATGAAGACAGAGAGAGATGGAAGCAGGTGAGGAAGGACGAAGACAGAAAGAGGGAAGCAGGTGAGGAAGGTTGAAGACAGAGAGAGGGAAGCAGGTGAGGAAGGAGAGAGGGAAGCAGATGAGGAAGGAGAGAGGGAAGCAGGTGAGGATGGATGAAGACAGTGAGGAGGAAGGAGAGAGGGAAGCAGGTGAGAATGGATGAAGACAGAGAGGGAGAGAGGGAGTGGATGAAGACAGAGAGCAGGTGAGGAAGGATGAAGACAGAGATAAGAAAGCAGGCGAGGAAGGATGAAGACAGAGAAAGGGAAGCAGGTGAGGAAGGATGGAGACAGAGAGAGGGAAGCAGGTGAGGAAGGATGAAGACAGAGAGAGGGAAGCAGGTGAGGGAGGATGAAGACAGAGAAAGGGAAGCAGGTGAGGTAGGATAAAGACAGAGAGAGGGAAGCAGGTGAGGAAGGATGAAGACAGAGAAGGAAGCAGGTGAGGAAGGATGGAGACAGAGAAGGAAGCAGGTGAGGAAGGATGAAGACAGAGAGAGGGAAGCAGGTGAGGAAGGATGAAGACAGAAGGAAGCAGGTGAGGAAGGATGGAGACAGAGAAGGAAGCAGGTGAGGAAGGATGAAGACAGAGAGAAGCAGGCGAGGAAGGATGAACACACAGAGAGAGAGAGAAGCAGGTGTGGAAGGATAAAGAAAGGGGAAGGAAGCAGGTGAGGAAGGATGATGACAGAGAGAGAGGGAAGCAGGTGAGGAAGGATGAAGAGAGAAAGAGGGAAGTAGGTGAGGAAGGATGAAGACAGAGAGAGATGGAAGCAGGTGAGGAAGGACAAAGACAGAAAGAGGGAAGCAGGTGAGGAAGGTTGAAGACAGAGAGAAGGAAGCAGGTGAGGAAGGAGAGGGGGAAGCAGGTGAGGAAGGAGAGAGGGAAGCAGGTTAGGAAGAAGAGAGGGAAGCAGGTGAGGATGGATGAAGACAGAGAGAGGGAAGCAGGTGAGGAAGGATGAAGACAGAGAGAAGGAAGCAGGTGAGGAAGGAGAGAGGGAAGCAGGTGAGGATGGATGAAGACAGAGAGAGTGAGGATGGATGAAGACAGAGAGAGGGAAGCAGGTGAGGATGGATGAAGACAGTGATGAGGAAGGAGAGAGGGAAGCAGGTGAGAATGGATGAAGACAGAGAGAGGGAAGCAGGTGAGGATGGATGAAGACAGTGATGAGGAAGGAGAGAGGGAAGCAGGTGAGAATGGATGAAGACAGAGAGGGAGAGAGGAAGTGGATGAAGACAGAGAGCAGGTGAGGAAGGATGAAGACAGAGATAAGAAAGCAGGCGAGGAAGGATGAAGACAGAGAAAGGGAAGCAGGTGAGGAAGGATGGAGACAGAGAGAGGGAAGCAGGTGAGGAAGGATGAAGACAGAGAGAGGGAAGCAGGTGAGGGAGGATGAAGACAGAGAAAGGGAAGCAGGTGAGGTAGGATAAAGACACAGAGAGGGAAGCAGGTGAGGAAGGATGAAGACAGAGAAGGAACCAGGTGAGGAAGGATGGAGACAGAGAAGGAAGCAGGTGAGGAAGGATGAAGACAGAGAGAAGGAAGCAGGTGAGGAAGGATGAAGACGGAGAGAGAAGGAAGCAGATGCGGAAGGATGAAGACAGAGAGATGGAAGCAGATGAGGAAGGATGAAGACCAAGAGAGGGAAGCAGGTGAGGAAGGATGAAGACGGAGAGAAAAGGAAGCAGGTGAGGAAGGATGAAGACAGAGAGAAGGAAGCAGGCGAGGAAGGATGAAGACAGAGAGAGGGAAGCAGGTGAGGAAGGATGAAGACAGATAGAGGGAAGCAGGTGAGGAAGGATGAAGACAGAGAGAAGGAAGCAGGTGAGGAAGGATGAAGACAGAGAGAAGGAAGCAGGTGAGGAAGGATGAAGACAGAGAGAGGGAAGCAGGTGAGGAAGGATGAAGACAGAGAAGGAAGCAGGCGAGGAAGGATGAAGACAGAGAGAGGGAAGCAGGTGAGGAAGGATGAAGACAGAGAGAGGGAAGCAGGTAAGGAAGGATGAAGACAGAGAGAAGGAAGCAGGTGAGGAAGGACGAAGACAGAAAGAGGGAAGCAGGTGAGGAAGGATGAAGACAGAGAGAGGGAAGCAGGTGAGGAAGGATAAAGAAAGAGAAAAGGAAGCAGGTGAGGAAGGATGAAGACTGAGAAAGGGAAGGATGAAAAGAAGAGAGGGAGATGATTAAGAGATTGGGAGGGAGTTGAAAGCTAAATGGGAGAGGGAGCAGGGTTGGCCGGGAAATACCAGTAGCGGTAAATCCCACTGGTAATTACCGGGAATTCGGCCCTGGGAAAAACTCCGGCCCTGGGAAAAACTCCATTTTTTGACAAGTGGGAAATACTGGGAAATATACAAATATAAAGGGGTTTTTCATGGCAATTTTATAAAAAATTGACACTTTTATCACCTTTATGCTCTTTCAAATATATATGATTACTTTTTCAAATGTCATTAAATAATTTTCAAAATTGTGTTAAGCTATTAAAGATGGTCCTAATTTTTTTTTTAGTAAAATTTTTTTAGTAAACACCTACGGCCCTTGAAATCAGTGAATATCAAAATTGTCAACCTGGCTGGGGTTATTTCTCCTCTGGTGGACAATTTTATATATTCACCTCTTCGAAGGACCTTAATTGTATAATATAATATGACTCAGAAGAAGAACATGAAAGACTGGTAGACTTAAATTATTGAATAGGGGATCATTCTTCATCTTCAGTTATTAGTTTGGTGTTTTCTGTTTTGAAATGAGTTTTAGCACTTGTAGAAAAACTAAATATTGCAATCCTGTATTTTTTTTCAAATGAAAATCTTACTTGTGGTTTTATAATATTATTTAATAAAAATTCAGCACATATAGAATTTTTATTTGATGGTTACAGATAAGGGCAATAAATGTCTACCAATATTTGAGAGGGGTTAAAATGGAGGATAAAGATGTATAAAGTTTACATTTTCAGTTGATGGGAGAAAAAAGAGTGGATGAAGTAACTATAGAATTTCTGGTTGGGGACATCTTTGCTAACCAAGGGTTATGATCAGGCCCTCCTCCTTACCTGATTGTAATCCTTGGCTAGCCAAGATGTGTTTTGGGGGGGGGGGGGTAAAAGTTAATAAAAAAAATGATACCAGCCCAGGGGTGGGGCAGGGGAAAAAGAGTATGGACATGTATAGAGAAAGCAAAGATTGATATATATGGAGAAAGACAATAGTGAAAGTGGGAATAGGTGTTTGAAAATTCAAAATAAATGGGTTTAGAAAAGCAAATGTTAATTGCATATGGCATGTATCGGCAGGTGTTGAATGAGTAAAGTAATAAGAACAGAATAGATTTTAAAAGGATTGATAGTTGTTGAAGAAAAAAGTATAAAATTGGATTGGATATAGAAGACTTGAAAATAAAAAGACAAAAAGAGAAGAGAAAATCAAAATTTTATGAGAAAATGCTTTATTTGAATATTTCATAGCAAACATTTGTCAGAAATGTAAACATATAAAACCAAATCAAACACCCTATTGTAAAAAAAAATTAAACAAAAAAACAAGAACAGCTCATAAAAAATACATCTCTAATAATAAAAATAATTTCAAAGAAAACAAACATAAAAATTACAATACTAAAATAGAAATAATTGAAATAAAAGAAAAGGTCATAAAGGTTACAAAGCAAATTTATGAATATACAAAAGCTACCACTACAATAGCAAGAGATGATTTTTTAAAATCTAATCATAAAGTAATTTAGAAAAAAACAAAATTAACAACAAACAAGTCTCGAGTATATTAACCAGAACATGTGTGGTCACTTAAAGTATGTCTTGCCTGCCGGCGCCATCACTAAAAATCAACTACTTCAGCTTTTGTTTCTAGATATAAACACAAAAAGTGTCGGTATGCATGTACCAAATATCATATGCCTACCTATTTTACTTTTCAAGAAATTCATTGTCCACAAAGTTTTACAAAAGGTTTTCGACCTCAAAAAGACCTAAGTCACTGGAGCGTGAAAAGGGGGTCCAGGTCACAGCATGGTGAAGGTTGAGAAGATCTGTATACCCAATAGCAGAAGCCTAGAATATACGTTTCCAAAAATTCATTGTCCACAAAAGTCTCACGGAAAGTAATTCCTATGTCTCGCCCTGTGACTATTCATTGCAGGCAAGACAACAAAACTACATTGTATATTCTATATCTATGTATATGCTATATTAAAATCATTGTGTTTAATAGCAAAACATTAAGTTTAAAAAGGAGTTAAACATTGCTTTTTTAGCTACATCTAATTTGTTTGCTATGTAAACATACTATTCAAAGCTACATACAACAAGCAAATGTAAAAAAAAGGAAAAAGGAATTGAGATATGATTAACAGCTTGCATGGCAAAACATATTTGTAAAAAGCCATGCTAAAATTAAAACGTATGAAGTTTGTAAATAAGTGTTATTTTAAAATAACCTTCCACCAAGATGCCAAAAATAGTTCAAATCCTGCTCATTTAACATACATGTTGAAAATATAGGCTGATTACATTCAATAAAAAAAGTAATTTTAAGAAGAAAACAATCAAAGTAAAAAGCAGTGTGTAAAAACAAATCTTAGGGAAGAAGGTTTATTGAAAAAGCAACATTTTGAGAATAATTTTTGTATTATTGTAGATGAATATCAAAATGAAGCCTGATTGTAAAACATGAGCAATGAATAAACAAGTTTCAAAACAGACATGAACATAAAACATAATTTAAGCATGAAACAGGGGTATCTTACAAATATTTGCATTATAATAATTTTGAAACAAAAACAAAAAGCAATAACATAAATGAAGAAAAATAAACTATAAACAACATGAATAAAATCTACAAATGAAATGGACAAATCTAGAAATATTTTAAAGTTTCAGGCCAACTTTGCAAAAATTCTCCAGGAAATTGACACGTTTTAAATCCCTGCAGCCCCATCTGGATCAGCTATTGCAACTCAAAAGCTTAGTGAGGCCACTAGAGACATAAATGTTGCTGCAGACCTATATGAGGGTAAAGTCACGGATGTTAAACACCAGTTAGTCAAGACACCTACATGTACTTCCTGTTACCTATACAATGCTGATGGGGTCTTTTTCAATTGATCCCTCTAGTATGCAAAAATCTGCCTGACTATAATATAAAATTAAACATGATTATCACTCTAGATATGTAATAAACTCCATTTTAAAAACATTCTACATGTACATACATTACCCAAGTTAATAGATATCATCTATGTACATGTATTAATGGTCAAAAAGTTTCCATGTTTTATTAAAATAAGGCCTTCTAGACAGTTTATTTCATAAAACATTGAAAAACATGTTTTGTTCAAGAATAATTATGATTTTCCATATTCATATCTATATATGAAAAATCAGAAATATTCTTGGGATCTAATTCTTGACAATTTATTAAATATTGGAATAGCACTGTTTAAATCTGCAATGAAATGTAACAAACAACCAAATTGCAGTATAAACAAATTATCTGCTCTCCAAATTTTGCCCAAAAAATCAGCATTTTATCAGAAAAATATGTTTCTGTATATTTAAAATAAGGTCTACTAGTGTTTGTTATTTTTGTTATTTTTCATAATCTAAGTAAAATCAAGATAATTGTGATATATACATATTCATTAAGGATTCCAGTAAGCTCATAATTTTAGATTAATGGGGATTCCAGATAATTTAATATTTCAAATTCCAGTAATTCAAAATTCCAGATTAATGTCAGGGATTCCAGATAATTTAATATTCCAAATTCCAGTATTTTGAAATTCTAGATTAACGTCAGGGATTCCAGAATATTTATAACATTTATTTCATCCCACTTGGTGAATGTTGTTCGTAACATAAATATATAAATAGAGCACCAATAAACCTTTTATTAGCATTGGGTCAATAGTAGGTATGCACAGATTCACACCTCTTCTAGTTACTAACATTAAATAATAATTTCAAAACAAGCATGTTTGGGGGGCAAAGGGCAAGGGGGACTAGGGTTAGGATCTGCATCTTGGAATCTTGGATTGGCACTTTTTTTTTGTGTATGCATTTGATGTGTAACTTTTTTTTACCAAACCTACTATGAGATCTAATTTTGAATCACTTTTATAATTGATTTGTATGTATCTTCATCTTTTTTTTAGCCCCCCCCTCTCAAACACACCCATTTTTAGCCACAATTGGTGACTTAAACTTCTGAATGATTCTTTTGGTACAGATTTTCAGATTTTTTTTAATTCTTGAAAGAAAATGCCTACTGTGCATCATTATTTGAGGAAACCACATTTTAGTTCCCTGAATTTCATGAAAACACTTTTTCAAATTACAAAATGATTCAATAATAAAAGTTACAAATGCTTGGAGGAGGTACAAGCATTGAAATTGATGTCAAAATTTCCTAAATGATAATTTTATATAAATGATAACCACAAATATAAGATAACACAGTACTTTTGAAGAAAAAAAAACTAAGATTGTTTTTTCTTTTCAATTTTTTTTTAAGTACAAATGACAGATTTTCTAAAGTTTGGCTAAAAGATGAGTGTCTGAGTCAAAAGATATTTAGATATTGTATTCAATTTTAAAAAGTCCAAAAGTAAATAAGAATGTCATTAATGACCACCCCAACACCCTTTTCAATTTTTGTTTTGATCTCAAAAGCAGGTTTTGGATAAAGTTGGGACAGGATTGTTCCTTTCTTCCTAATTTTACCCCAAATCAGATGATAAAACGAGATAGAAATGAAACATAGGTCACTCATGGCAAATTTTACCAACTCAATCTTCAAAACATCTTCTTCCCTCCATTGTTGATCTTCTCTGTCATGGGCTTCAAATGTCAGGTGACTCTCCTGACCAATGGAAATCATTTAAACACAAGAGCCAAATATTTTGACCAATGGACTAAGAGATCATTTCCTAGTGTTTGGCTAGCTATCATACAGGTCTAAAACATCCCCTTGGGGAACATTTAGAAATTTTAGGCTGAGCTCTTTTCATACATTCCTTGTATAGATTATTGATTTAGGCCAAAGATCTAGAAATGTGTGTTAATTGGTTTATTCTTTTTGAATAGAAAAAGAAATAAGATGGGAAGACTAGGCCAAATAATTTTTTTTAATCTCAAAATAAAAGAAAATCACTCAAAACTGAACCGGTAAAAAATTCAATACCTAGTAGAGTATAAGAATTTACTTCAGAGTGTTTTTTTCAACTATGTTTTTTGGGGGGGTTAATTTTATATTTTTAAGGTGGGGGGGGGGGGTCCTATAATCCACATTCTTCATTTTCATTTGCCTGAAGACATAGACATGATCACCATATTTCATTGGGTTTTTTTTCCCTGAATTTGCACTTGTATTATTTAACTTTATATTTTGAAAACTATATATAAAGTATTGATGATATTTGAAATACTATTGTTAAGCACATTGATTTACAAAATATATATGAAGGAGTTATTTCCCATTGAACGAAAAAAATAATAATTTTCACATTTTTTTTCTTTATCATACATAATGCACACTATAAAAGCTAAAAACATTTTAATTAATAGCAATTTAGCTCCTTAAAAACTTCATTGGATCAGAGATGCCAGATAATCCTGTTTAGGATTAATTACCCCTTAAGTATAAACAATTGCTGTTTTTGCATTTATACCTTAAAAATGTAGAAAATAGAAAAAAAAAGCTTTTGTTTGCTCAAACGTACAACATATTCACAGATTGATTTGTCAGATGACAGATTTTAGGAGTTGTAGCACTTTCAAAGTAAAAAACAGAGTTGTTCCTTTAAAAGGATAAAAGGTCATTTTTCTTTGAATATTTAAAAAATCATAGCAAAAATGGGTGAGCTATTCTTGAATTGATGTTCATCTAGTTTAGCTCTAAAGTCATAAAGTATACTTCTTTAGTTTAAAGTTACTAGGTGACCATTTATAGGAGTAGAGACCCTATAAATGGCAAAAAGTTGTTTTTGAGTGATTCAGCTGAGATTTGAAAAGAAATCTTTGCATGGACAAACACACAAATCATGTTTATACCTATTGAACTGTTAATTTACTATCTTCTGATTGATTTCATTTTGTATGGGATGTCCTGTTTATGGCTGCAATATTTCTGACAGGACCTAAAACAAACAACAATCAATCAGATGAAATCAATCAAATGAATAACAATTAATCAATCAATCAATCATTTAATGTTTTGCAGGGTAAATTAAAGAATACGAAGGAGAATCATTCCATCCACATCAACATGTTACCTGAAGATAAATGTATACTCTGGCTGTCTTATATCTACCTGAAGGAATTCAAACAAGTGCCTCCACAACTGTACAACCCACAGAGTCAGATGTCAGGGAGGATCGTTAACAAGGTAAGGTTGCCTCCACCATTAAAACTGACCACCCTGTATGGCCCAGGTGCATGGAAAAGGACATTAAAACACACACACATACACACACCCCTAACAAGTCCCCCCCCCCCCCCCCCCATTGAACAACCTATGGAACAAATGTGAAATTATTGGTTTTGTTCGGGTACATATTTACTTGGTTTCTATTGTTCAGGCAAATGATGAAACTGGAAATAAAAAATCCACAAATATGTATTCTATTCCCAATTCTCATAAATTTAAATGCGACAAAAACACCTTCATCTTTTATGGTCCATCTACAAAAGTGTTTGAGTCTGTCTTGTCTGTCCTTCAGTCAGGACAGATAAACCTTCAGTTTGAAAATACTTTTCAATGTTCTCAGGTGGAGTGTCATATTCTTGTTCATTAAATTTTGCCTTGTTTATTTGTCATATAAATGTTGGAATTCATATCATAACACCCTAGAAATGATTTCTTTTAATTTGGCTATTTTTAAATGTTCTAGGATAAGCTGATAATACCATGGAGCAGCCTACCACAGATTGCTTCCTCAGTTGATGTGCTGAAAAACCTCATGTTGAAAGCTGTAGACGATTGTGTGGACAAATCAGGAAAGATAACTCCAAGACCGTGTGCTGAAACTTTGTATGTCAACATCTTCAGACTTCTACAGTCCCAACAAAGGTAATGATTTGTTTCATTTTTCCTTCAACTTTGTTGTTATGTGTTTTGTCTGCTGCCTTTTGGGAAAATGTGGGAGTAATGACTTCAGCTTTCTGTCAATCTGTCTGAAATTGGTTTTTAGGGTGTAACTTTTGATTGCCTTTATAGATTTTCATGAAACTTTCACACATTTTTGCTTATGACAAATGGTATTGAGGTCAAAGGTCAAGTGGCATTGATTTTAGTTTTAGATCTAAGCCAATTTTATGACTGTCTCACATCCACTTATTGTGCTCCATTTATTTTTTGAGGTAGTGAGCCCCATAGGGTATATTGACTGAGCAGTGAGCCAGTGACTGACCTTGGTTAATTGTTGCAATTGCTATTAGCGTTAAGAAATAACAAATAAAGAAACTGTTAGTTAGAGCATGGCACTCTCATTAGAAAAGATATCCCCATTCTTAGTCAAAGAATCTACTATAAAACCTACATGACCTTTTTTCAAAAACTATATACTTTAAAGTCCAGATGTTTATTAATCCTTCAGTTTTATTTGAAAAAGAAAAATTAATTATCCCATATGTTGTACCTAGGGATATTGTACTCTTTGTTGCATGTAATGGACGACAGGTCAAAATGCTAACGGAGATATCACACAAATGCAATTATAAATTTACTTGAAACCGGAAAACTACAATTAATTATGCCTTTCACAACAGTTTATTTATTACACTTTTTAAAAAGGTATGCACAAATATGCAGACATCTTTACTTACAGCTAATTAATAGTTATTTAGATGAAATATGCACAAAATGCAGAAATGTGGTATTATTTATAAGCGAAGTGTTGCCTTTGCTGCAATTTGATCCAAATGCTAAAGGGGTTAAGCTTTTGATAGTTAGCTTTTTTGTTGAGAAGATAAATTACTTGGTTTAAAGGGGGAATAACCCTTTCAGTTCATTATATGTTTTTGTCTAATGTATTGTAATGAATTCTTTCAATGATTTTTTATACGACCGCAAAAAAATTGCGGACGTATAATGGTATGATGCTGTTGTTGTCTGTTAACTTTAGTGTATACACGATAACTTTAGTTCTAGTAATCCCAATGCAATGAAATTTCACAATGATATTCCTTACTATTAAAGGATGAATGGGATTGATTTTCTGGGTCCCACCTGTTTTGGTTTCGAAATTAGGGGCCAAAAAGGGGCCAAAAATGCTACTTTTATGTTTGTTGCCACGATAACTTTAGTTCTAGTCATCCTATTGCTTTGTACTTTTATCATTAATGTTCCTTGACATAAAAGGGTGAATGGGATTGATTTTGGGGGGTACCCCCTTATTTTGTTTCGCAATAAGGGGCCCAAAAGGGGCAAAAAATTCAAATATTTTATTGTTTCCACCATAAACTTGGTTTCTAACTGGCTTATTGCTGTGAACTTTGTGAAGAATGTATCTTCCAATAAAAGAATGAATCTGATGAACTTTTGCGGACTCCCTTTTTCCCCGTTATGAAATTAGGGGCCAAAATTGAAACTTTTATATCAGTGGTCTGATTTTGAAAAAATTTATTTTGCATGTTTGTTCTTGTCAAATAGCAATACAAAATTGAGAATCAATTTTTGTTACCCCCCCCCCTTTTTCCCCTTATTATGTAATGAGGGGCCTAAAGGGACCAAAATCGAAACTTTTTTACTTGTGATCCGATTTTGAAAATTTTTTTTGCATGTTTGTTCTCTTCAAATAGTGGATACAAAATTGAGAATTAATTTTTGCAACCCCCCCCCCCCTTTTTCCCCCTATTATGTAATTAGGGCCAAAATGGAAAATTTGTGGTCTAATATTGATCTCCTTTCGAAAATAAAAAAATTCTTTTAAATTGTAAGTGGAAAGTCCACCAAAAGCTGCATGTGTCAAAAACCTTTGTCAGTCCACCATGGGCTGCATGTGTCCAGAGCAATTGACTATCCATATTGGGCCTAAAACGTACAGGGTTCAACATGTTGCGGTCGTATCATGCTGCGCTCGGCGAAGCTTTTTATTTGTAATTATTCACATTCTGAATCTGGTGTGACTTCAGAAATCAATCACTTAGGATTTCTTCATTTTCTTATGTTTTTGAGCAATTTGCTGTAAACTAATACTGTGTTCACACTACATTTTCATCACGCAATTATCACGTATTGATTCTGGAAGAACTGTTCACATATAGATTACTTGTGGAATGATTCTGGAATCATAGCGTCATATCCATCGTGCATTCAACCAACCAAACAGGTGGTTTACTCACACGATCATTCCACAATATTGAAATCTGGCAGAAATGTGAACATGTTGATCTAGAAAAATTACGCATTGACCTTGTGCGCATACTTCTTCAGATGTATACAATAGAGGTAAATAGAAGCATATGTTTATTTCCCGCCATCCTAATAAAACAGTGTTTTGCATCTACAGTGGTGTAGAATTTTCAGTTTGTCAATAAACTTATCTGGGCAGACGAAAGGGTGAAAGATATGTTGGACTTTTCATATCGAAATTCTGATGTATATAAGGATATTGCAGAAAAAAATGAACGTTGGGGGAAGGCAAACCTATTCAGCTTGCAACAAAAAAATAAAATCCAAACATTAAGATCATCATATATTTGTCATTATCGCGTATGTTATCTGAACATGCATTCCAGATCGATTCCACATTTGAAAATAGAATGTGAACACACAAAACGGGATAATCACGCAACCAGTTCATTGCGTAATGAATCTAAATTATGATTGAGGAATATATGTGAACACAGTTTGTGAGAAAAAAAGCTATATTGTAAGAAATCAAAATAACAGCAACTAAGTTCCATGTAATACATTTTGCTATGCCTGACACACGTTTTGCTTATTCAAGAGAAGCTGTACCCAAAAGATTAAAATGCCAAACATTATCCCCATATATGCCAAACTAGAAATCAAATTATGACAAAGATCAACCTATGCCTTTACAATTTACAACAACTTCATAGCTTTGATGTGTTCTTCAAGTTCAGCCACAGTGGGCTAACCTCAGAGAATTAAATCTGCACCAGCAGAGCAGCATGTTAAAAATCAAATCAAAATTTTGTACAAACAAGTTCTAGGCAATAAATTTTCTACAATGAATGTATTTGTAGTCAAGACATTTCATGAAAAAATACAAATACCAAAACCGGTATAAAAACTGTTTATTTGGTTATGCCATATATCGATATTTCAAGCAGCATTTGAATCAAAACATTGGAATGTCAAAAACCCAAAAGTATTGAATGAAAAGTACTCAAAGCCAAATGGTTTAAACAGAGAAGCCAAATCCAGCACCTAGGATATCAACCATGTGCAGTACAAGGAAAGAAACCTGGTGTTTAAAACAATTTCGAATTTAACAATTGGAAATTTCAATAGAAATATTAGTCATCCTACTCTTACTGCTGCTCAAGTTCCACTTTGGAGGGTTTGGTCTTTTGATCTTTATTTGCTGAGTGTTGTCTTAGTAGGATCATAATGTGTTGTAAATTGCCCAAAATGTGTACTTCTTTAGCACAGGACAACAAGATTTGCTACTAAAATGATCATAGACTGATTGCTGTTTTATGAAAATAAAAATATTGGTGACCAAAGTTATGGTTTTATGATATTTTGATTTGACTTGTTGATGAATCTTAGTTACATTGCTTGCATATTCTTTCAGGTTTAAAAGTTAAAAATGCCTGGATCATTATTTTAAACTAAACAGTGTTGACATTGGACATTTTAGTTTTAGCTGTTGGTTGTGGTTATCCCCCTTTTCACACTTAAAAATCAAAATATGTTGTCGAACTGGCAGGAGATGTTTTGTTAATAACCTTTTCACCTTACAATTAAATGGAAAAATTAGTCATAAAAAGGCTAAAATACAAATTTTCACTAATTGTGGTAGTTATACCTCATTTGAATGTCGTTATTAAATGTTTACGTGGTTATCGTCTTCTGAAGTGAAAAGCAATTAGAGTTTAACATGAAATTCAAACCCTGATCTCGATTTGATTTTTCAATACAGGTTGTTGACTTATGACAAAAGGGACGCTTTATGAAAAATCTTTCCAGTGTGAAAGATATGAATTTATGACCAGATAGGGATCTCCTTGGAATCGTACCTGCACGAATAATTGAATATAATTGGTCATATTTGTAGAACATACCGGGTAGTTTTGTAGACAAGCTTAAGCTGTCATATTGCATAAAAGTTACATAAGAGGGTTATGTCAATGAAGAAAAATTAGTTATTTAAAAGTTTTAATTGAGTATAAGCATGATATACATGTATATAATTGGACTTTTTATATGTCATGCGATTATTAAAATTTTGGCTTAGATATTTTTTTCCAGTTCCAAATTTTAAATAATTTATGATCAATGTATATGCATAATGATTATTTATTATATGTAATAGCAGTGATATCTTTGTCCACTTAAATTCAGTTGAGTGGAAAAAAATATTTAAAAATGCAGACATAGGCTATTTTCATTTATATAAAATAAAACTTATGAAGGTTTTTAGTTTGCTTCTGTATGGCCTAATAGTCCATGGTATGCAAGCTAGGAGACTTTTTAAGATGAATGTTGGAAAGCAACAGCTGAACAAAATTATATCCCCAAAAAAGATAGTCCTTGCAGAACTAAATTTTTAGCTTGATATTTTTTTAGTCTTTTTTTTTTTGGTATCAATTAAAAAAAGCTTAATTGAGATTTATTAGAGCAATATTTACATATGGAAAAAAATAGTAGGTCTGCAGTCCTTTCAGCCACTGTTTGTGGCTTTTACTTAGTTTTCTTATTATATTAGGCCTTTCCTAGCTGTTTTCTAGGTATGAATAGACTGTGCCATAAACTCCTGTTTTAGACCCTTTTTGGTCTGTTATGACAAAGTTTTCACATTGTATTTTGCCTGTTTTCTAGGTATGAAGAAGCGGCAGGTCTGTACCACAAGCTACTGTTGATGGACCCTGGCCTTATAAAAGTCTGGTTGTGTGTTGCTGAGTCCTTATGGTCCTGTGTTAGCCCTTTTCGTCTGTTATAACTTAGTGTTAAAATTGTATTCTGCTGTTTTCTAGGTATGAAGAGGCGGCAGGTCTGTGCCGTAAGTTACTGTTGATGGACCCTGGCCTTATAGATGTCTGGTTATGTGTTGCTGAGTTGTATTCCTCATGTGGCGACCCAGGGGCAACTAGACAGGTAGGTTGATCATCGAGGCATTTGGATCAGTTGTACCTTACACTTCAACTGAGTTGAAATTAGCTATATAAATATTTAGGGCCGACATCCAGGATACAGAAGCCCTATGATCTTCACTTTGTCCATCTGTTGGTCCGTCCGTCTGTCCATCACTCAAAAAATTGTTGTGAATGCTAAATCTCAAAATCTATAGGGAGTACAGATTTGAAATTTTACAAAGTGACTAAATACCATTTGGAAAAATATTGGGTTATTCTGATGACTGGGCTCTGCATGACTTTGCCAGTTCTCTTGTCAGTTTTCTAGCATGTCTAGTCAGTTTTAACTTTGATAGTTATCTTACATTTTGATGTAAATACATGTAAATGTATCATCATTCAGTTATGATTCAATATATACACCTCGCCAAAAGTTAAGCAACACCAACTTTTTTAAACCATTATCATTTTTATGGCTTGAAATATTCGCATAATACAAAATGATGGAAAATCAAAAAGTAATCACTTCAATGTATTGACTCTAATTGTGTAATGGACAAAAGATGTTTTATCAGAAATGTTTGGAAGTCATGAAAATCCAACTTTTCGAAAATGAAGTAAAAACTAAGATCAAATAGCGTTTCAAAAGTTTAACTTTCAATATCAATTGTAGACTTATAACAACTTATAAATGCATATAATGTTTGTAAACATGAAAAATTACCATTATACAAACAAAAAATAATGGTTTCAAGCTCAAGTTGCATCCACTGTGGTCAACAAAGGGACTTAATCAGTTTTCACCATAAAAAGTATGAAAAACGCTAAAAAGGCAAAATTTTTGCAAACGTGTACGATTTTTTGTCTAAAACAAATTCATTGTTTTTCCTTACCCTAAATCACATGTTTGAACCTAAAAGATGTCACAAGAGCATTTGAATTGTTTGAATTCCTACCAGAGCATATTTGTAAAAAGGGGGGTTGGATACTTTAAATCTGTTATTGGCATGAAAATATGCTATTCTTATGTTTTTGTGTAAGGCAAAGCTTTACCATTGGTGTAAGTTACCACATCCATATTGATAAAATGTCAAACTTAACTTCAACTTCCGGCAATAGAAGCAAACCTTCAAAAGGTCACAATAATGCCTTTAAACGAAAATATCGAAAAACTGAAAAATATCCATTAAAAATTTCCAACTATGAGATTGTCGGAACGGTTTTATGAGTATCATTTGTTATGAGTACCAAAATGTCACCTTTAAAATCAATAAATGTAAAAAATCTGAAGTCAGCATTTTGTACCATGCAAAAGCCATGCAAAAGTAAGCTTTCATTTCTTTACAATGTTTAGGTCTAATACCGGAAAAAAACAATCCAAAAATGCTGGAGGTGATATGTTAACATTCTAATTGTTACAACAGAGCAAACCACATATGGTTTTAATCATCAAAACTCTCAATTTACGCAACCCAAAAGTTGTAACTGAAACAACACTTTTTGGATTGCTTGATTCGTTTGCCAATATTGAATATTCTACAAAAGCCGAAAATTGTACGATGATTGATTAGAATCAGAAAATGTTGTAAATGTGTGGAAGAAAATAAAGGCCAAGTTTCAGGATATTGTTTAAAGAATTATGGACGCTGTACTAACGTGAGTACAGGTGTTGCTTAACTTATGGCGAGGTGTATATATTGTCATGTATATACCAAAATAGTAGAAGTATTCTTTAGGGATTTAATTTTGATAATTTTCAAGGTTAAAGTTTTTCAACAAAGTAAAATCCCTTCTAAATGCTTCCTCTCTCTCCCCCACCCCACAATTTACTAATATCTACTAGCATTTATTTTCTAGGTGTTTGCAGATGCTATGGCAGCTAACAGATTCAGTGCACAATTGAGTTTTTATGCAGCAAGCTATGAAATTTTACAAGTAGGTTTTTATTGAGACATTATAAAATTCTTAATAGTTTTGTATTTTGATATCTGAAGTGAAGATGTTTTGTGCCGTAAAAACTATTGTAAAAAATTTTAATGTGCTTCTATGAAGATGTTTGTGGTTTTATATAAATTTTGTCAAAGTAATATATCTTTTGATTGCATCATATCAAGTTTAAGGTGTTTATGTGCATATGTTATGTAGATGCACCAAAATGATGTTAATATAGTTTTATTATTTTGATTTGATATGATAAGAAATATAAGTATATTTCTTGCACATATCTAGGATTTTCAGTTAGCAGTTTGAAATATATTAAAATATCTGAGTGATGTCTCCAAAATTTGCACAGATGATATAAAGAATATTTGCCATTTTGAGCTTATTTGACCATGTGAAGTTATGCCATTACATGGGATTCATTTCAATTTATTGTCTGTAAACAATTTCCATCAAAACCACTTAACCAATTCCAATGAAACTTTGCAGGAATGATATATGTATAACACGTTGGCAACAAACAATTTTCAATCAAATTGATTCAATACTATTTAAGGCTCTTGTTAGCCACTTTTTCTGAGAATATTTTTGTTTATTTTTTTTGCTTAGACTATGAAATGTTTTTTTGCAAAATCAATGCTGTCACTAAGTGCTATTTTGATATTTTAAAGAAAGAAAAAAAGATTTTCAAGCTTTAAAATATAACAGTATAAACCAATCAGTGAAATAAACTGTATTCTTGTTGATTATTTGTAGGGTGATGAAGACAAAGCACTAGAGGGATTGGAGATGTGTGCCATTAATTACTTTGATGTAGATATCAAAATTTCTTATCAGTCTGATCCAAACGTCCTTTACTGGTAAGTATTGACTAATATGTAGTCATAATTATACACCTGCTTCGAAAAAGAGGATGGTATACTTACCCTCGTCTGTCTGTTTGTTTGTTCGTTCGTTTGTTCCTCTGTAACAAGATTTCCATCACAGTTTTCTAAGCAACTACACAGCACAGAGATTAAATATTTTACATATAGCTTTATCCTATAGTACCCATACAGTGTATAGCAATTCTATGCATGGAAGGCATAATTTTGGGAGTGGGGGCATCACAACTGTGCATAAGCTCATAGAAATTTTTCAGTTTTGTCCTGGAACTTTAAATCACATTTTATGTGTGTAAGAGTGTCTTCTATCCAAGTATCTGTTTGTGACACTCTATACTTTAAGCTTTTCTAGCGAAAAGTGGGGGGGGGGGTATATAGTGATAGGTGTGTCTGTCTTTTATCCTTCCTTCGATCTTTTATGTCTTAGGATAACCATCTCTTATCAGCATTTCCATCTTAACAACATCATGGAATTTCATATAACTTTCACACAAAGAATATGACTTTGATGCAGATGTGCATCCCCTATTTTAAAATTTGATATGATTGCGGTTTTTTAGGAGGGGAGATGGGGTATTTATTTGTGAGCTGTGGAAAAGATTTGTACTTGTGTATATAATATAGCATATATTTTTGAATACTTTAAAAAGTTCTGTAAAGTTTTCCCAGGAATGGTTTAAACACATTTAAATTTTAAAATTTATAGCAGTCTTAAAAATCATGAGTCAAAAGCTCATTAAGCTAAACATTTCAGATATTTTGTATTGAATTCATTTAAAGTGTGAAGCTTTGTCAAAATTGACTTTGAAGCAAGATATTATATAAATTAAAAATTGAATCAGATCATTTTATGAGTATTTTCTATTTTATTATCTACATTGTATTTAAACATTTATAGAAGTCTTTTGAATATTATTATGGAGTTTAATTAGTTCATTTGCATCAGCATTTTATATTTCATTATCTGCCAACTATGCGTTTAGAATTATTATTTATCATTATATCACTTGTTTGTTAAACACCAACACCAACTACAAATATAAATCAATGAGTACATCCTTTCTTACATTTTGTATTTGCATTTTCTTGGCAATTTAAATTTCAATGCAATCAGTCAATTAATCACAAAGAACAATATTGTTAAATATGTGAGATATATTTGCAATTGATCTGTATTGAAATTGTTTGACAAAATTTGGTTCTATAAAAGAAATCATATAAAGGTGTCTTTTAGAAATAAAATAATAAGAAACAAACATAAGCTTTTCAATGATATTTGGGTGAAAAATCCGGGTTATAAAATGGTGAATGTTGGGCGGCAGGCGGGTAGGTGGCTCGGGGGCGGTGGGTGGGCGGTTGGACAGAGAAGAAATTTGCATACCAGTTTTTCAGCAACTAATAATAAAAGCCACTTGATATTTGGTATATAGCATAAGGGAAGGGTCCCACAACATAGGATTAGATTTCAGGTCTGTTGCTCACCTCCTTCCTGTTTAACAAAATTGGGCCATTTTTGACTTTGAGATATTTTTTTCATTTGATCTTAAATTATATTTTTTTAAAAATAAAATCAATTTTAATCAAAAAAGTTATTACGGTATAATGAGTTTGAATAATTACATTTGTGGGTGCCTTTTTAGATATTATTGATAAGAATTAACCATTGACTGATAAAAAATTCATTTGATCTTGAATAAATAGTGTAATAACATTAAGATTGATATAGAACAAGAGTTTACACTGAAGTATGTCTCACCTGCCGGTACTATCAGAAACAATAATTCTTTCTTGCTTGCACAATATTTTGAATTTACAAGGATTTTCAGTTTCTGAGATCAAGAGGTGTTTATAGAACTTATAAATTACTAATATATGCAATAGAAATAATAAAAGTCAATCAACCAGAAAATCAAGGTCAAGGTCAAAAGATGGGGATGCAACTGTGCTAAGTTACTACTGGGACATATGCATACCAAGATTCAGCAACCTAGGATTTATAGTTCTTGAGATATGGAGGTGCTCACAAAACCTTAACACTGCTATTATTTGTATTAAAAATTGTCAAAGTCACTCAACTAGAATATCAAGGTCAAGGTCAAAACTGTGCTAAGTTACTACTGGGACATATGCATACCAAGATTCAGTAACCTAGGACTTACAGTTCTTGAGATATGGAGTTGCTTGCAAAACTTTACCATTGCCAAACGTTTCCATTTGAAGGTGTGGGCAAGTTAATATTGATGAGAACTAACAATAATCTTTTGAAAATTGACACATAAAATTTGTCAATTGGTCTTGTTACTCTTATAAACTCATGTAAACTGTTTGATATATATATTATTTTTTTTTTATTTACAAAATTATCATGCAAACTGCATTTGTATAGTTGTTTCTCTGATAGTTTAGATGAGAATTGTCAATTACCTTTTGAAAATTGACCCCTAAAATTGGTAGTGAATCATCTTGAATTGTTTGAAAAATTAATTTTATAATAAAAAACAACATTTAAGGCAGTTACGTTTCTGAATTTGTATGTGTCTCTAAGATATTATTGATGGGAAATTTTCCTCTTCCCAAGTTATCTTTTGAAAATTGGCCTGTAATTTCATCAATTGATCTTGTATAGAATTAGAAATGTTTGATAAAATTTAATTTTTAAAAAAATCTAAAATGCAGTGAAATATAACTGCATTTGTAAGTGTCTCTAAGATATTATTGATAAGAATTTTTTCCTCCTGCTTATAAGCTTCCCAAGTCGTTAAAATTTTTTTGCCAGTGTCACCATACATTAGCCGATCATTCATGTGTACCAGAGGGTTTAAACTATTGAATAATAATTGAGGTAATTGTCATGTAGTTGATGGAAAAAAATGTCTTTAATTTTTTTTTCATGGATGTCAATAAAATTGAAAATTAAGAAAAAATATCATGGGAATTTTACTTAATGCTGTTCTCAAATCTGCTAATAAAGAAAAAATACCAATTAATAAGTCCAACTAAAAAAAATAATAATTCTAAAAGCAAATGGTCTCTGATTTAATGTTTTTCAAACTGGTTGCGACAAAGTTTATATGGAACAAATATTTTAAGTGCGTAACCCTCGCCTCACGTCATAAATCATATGTCCACTTTGATCTTACACAAAACTGGTTAATTATTATGAATTTTAATGTATATAGTTTAACCTTACATAAAAGATCCATTTCTTTGCATTTTGTTAAACTTGTGAAAGGATGGTTATATTAAAAATATTTATTACCTATTTTTGATTTATTTTGACAAATATTATGATTATTATTTTCAATTGGTATTTGTAAGAATCTTAAGTAGGATCTTTTTTATATGTCCCGAAGCCTTTAAGCAGATTTCGCAAGATCTTCTATATTACATCTGGCTCTTATTGAATAGAAGTATTTTGACAAAACCAGGGGACAGAATTAAAGTCCATGGTACATTCATAACAATTCAGATAGTACTTAATGACGATGAAACTATCTGTTGTATAATGTACCTTAAATATAGTGTTTATTTCAGGTGTCTGTGCTATAGACTTTATTTTTGACAATTGGTCTTCACTTACAATAAATTAATTAAGTAAATAACAAGACAAAACAAAATTTCCTATTGAAGTTTTTATTTTAAAACAGATTTTTATGAAGTTTCAACTTTGATATGCTCAATTTTACCAACAAACATTACTAATTATCCATAAAATCACATTAGCCTAACCATTCCAAGTGAATGTTTTTTTGAAACAAACAAAAAATATTAACAATTTACATTTCTGTAAACTTTTCATTTGTGAAAATCTTTAATATATTCTCATGTTTTCCATTAATGACATTCATGCACATTTTCTCAAGTCAGCCTCAAAATTTTTCAACACAGATGTTTAACTTGGAGGCTTACATTAGAAATTTTTTCTATAATAAAAATATTGAAACAGATAAAACAAAACATAATTTTCTCACAGCTCGATTGTCTTCCTCTTAAATCGACACAGGTGGTCTAAATTTATGACATAATTAGCTACATTTATTAATAATATACCACTATTATCGCCTTCTTGACAATTTGAAAAGTTTTAAGAGTAGCTCAATTTCTCCCATGAAGTTATTTTGTGTTTTTATAGGTCTTTTGCTTTTTTCTTTTGAAATAAACAATTTTAAAGTTAAAATTTTATTAAGAAACAATAAAAATGTAGATAATGGATGAAAAGTAGCAATGAAAAAAGTGGATTTTTTTTTCTGCATTGAGGTATTCAGGATTGTATACTTTTAATCATTTGAAGTAAAAAAAAAATTATGAGACGATTAATTGTTGATAAAAAATAAAACTGTAACACTTTTTGTATTGAGGAATGAGGGATTCAGAAAAGTAGATCCTTTGCCATAAACTTCACTTTAACTTCAAGTTTTATGACAATTTGTTATAAGCCAAAAAAATTGCACTGGCACTTGGTCAGAGATTTTTTTTATGCAACTGACCATTGATATCATAGTAATTAAAATATTTTTAAACAGGTCAATGAAAAAGTAAGGATTCAGACAAATGGATCAACAGTGTAACATCACTGAAAATGATGTGGTTTAAGCTTTCTTTGTTTGCATTTTTACTATGCTAAAAGAGTAAATTTCACTGTTTTTGAAAACAAAATTTCACAACCTGTTTCCCAATAGGCAGTTACTGATCAATTTTAATTCATAGACATTTACTGACAGAAGTTTTCATTTAATTTTTCAGTATCCTACTAGATGAATCTCTCCCCCTGCAATATCAGTCCCCAGAATTCAGAGAGGGTGTATTACCTGAATCTATTGAAGAGGAAATAGTTTACATATGGTTGAACTATAGGTAAGCGTCTATTGTAAAATTTATGATTTTTATACGACAGCAAAAAATTTTGGTATATTGGTATGATGCTGTCGTAGTTGTCGTCATTGTCTGTTAACTTTAGTGTATACACGATAAATTTAGTTCTAGTAATCCTAATGCAATGAAATTTTACAATTACATTCCTTGCTATTAAAGGATGAATAGGATTGATTTTGGGGGTCCCACCTGTTTTGGTTTCGAAATTAGGGGTCAAAAAAGGGCTAAAAATGCTACTTTTATGTTTGTTGCCACGATAACTTAAGTTCTAGTCATCCTATTGCTTTGTACTTTGGCATTAATGTTCCTTGACATAAAATGGTCTATGGGATTGATTTTGGGGGTCCCCCTTTTTTTATTTTGTAATTAGGGGCCCAAAAGGGGCAAAAAATTCAAATATTTTATTGTTTCCACCATAACTTTGTTTCTAACTGGCTAATTGCTGTGAAATTTGTGAAGAATGTTTCTTACAATAAAAGAATGAACCTGATGAACTTTTCGGGCCCCCTTTTTCCCCGTTATGTAATTAGGGGCCAAAAGGGGCCAAAATCGAAACTTTTATATTAGTGGTCCGATTTTCAAAAAAAAATTTGCATGTTTGTTCTTATCAAATAGCGATACAAAATTGAGAATCAATTTTCTGCGACCCCCCTTTTTCCCCTTATTATGTAATGAGGGGCCAAAAGGGACCAAAATCGAAACTTTTTTACTTACAATCCAATTTTGTAAAAAACATTTTGCATGTTTGTTCTTGTCAAATAGTGGATACACAATTGAGAATTAATTATTGCAACCCCACTTTTTCCCCCTTTTATGTAATTAGGGCCACAATGGACAATTTGTGGTCTAATTTTGATCTCCTTTCGAAAAAAAAAAATAATTCCTTTTAAATTGTAAGTAGAAAGTCCACCAAAAGCTGCATTTGTCAAAAACCTTTGTCAGTCCACCATGGACTGCATGTGTCCAGAGCAATTGACTATCCATATTAGGCTAAAACGTACAGGGTTCAACTTGTTGTGTTCGTATCATGCTGGGCTCGGCGAAGCTTTTTATTGCATTTTATCACATTGTCTGTTTGCCTCTTCATTAATCCCAAGGGCAGATCCAGAAATATTTCAAAGAGGGGTTCCACATACATTCTACCACACAGTAAAAAAAGCTACAGGTCTATTGCATATGGTCCTCAATTGATGTGTTAATCATCCGTTTTCCATATGAAAGTATAATAATTTAAAATTTGATAAATTTTTACACCCTTATCTGTCTGTCTGTCTTTTCATACACCCATTCATACTTTTGTCACAGTTTAATTTAAAACTTGTCACAGTTTAATTTAAAACTTTGTTCAAATCTGCTCTGGCACTATCATTTAAACAGTCAGTTCTGTATATTATTGGACAGTCATCACCATCCCTCCCTAACCCCCATTTTGTAAAAAAAAAAATGAAAATGAAGCATTTTTGACACCCTTTAAAAATATGTAATACTTTACGTAAATCAACAACCTTCAATGCATTTATCAATCTGCAAAGTTTTAGCAACCAACGAACCAACAGCCCTTGAACTATTTATCATTTAATTAGTCCTCAGCGATGACATTGATAATATGTTCTTGCACCTACTAGTCTACGATTTACTCTGTAATAAAATATGCAGTTGATAAATGAATAAGATACAAGATAATTGTCCATTACTTGAAAGTGAATCTGGATTAATGAAATAGATAGTATCTAATTTATGGATTTTGTTTGATCTTTGTAATGCAATCGATTACATTTTCAAATTTATAAAGTTTTGGTATTTTGTCTGTAAATGTTTATTGAATAAAAGGAGAAATATTTTTAGTCTACAGCAACACATTTTTTAAAAATTATGTCTTCCTGTAGAGGGCAGTAAATACAGTAAAACAGTTGAAAGTTTATTTTTAGTACAATTTATATAGTTAGTAACTTTTACAAACAAGATTTTTTTTACTTTTACCATTTTTCTTGGTGACAATTTAAAAAGCGATGATCTTATTTTCATAGTTTGTGTACTTTGTATTAAATCCCCCCTCCAAAATTAATTTAATCCACAGAAACTTTTTTAGGCAATATTCTTAAGTATGACATTGAATATTTTGAATTTGCACCTGAAAAGGTGTATACATAAAAACATAAAATAAGTACCAAAAAATGTTAAATTGACATATCAAAATTCCTCATGACAATTTTGAGCCCATTTAATTCCCATTGTGTGTTGACCTTTGACCTCAATTACCTTAAACAACACATGATGCCTCCCCTAGATGTGTTTTTAAAGTTGTTTTTTGAAGAGAAAATCCTGTGCTTAATATGTACATACACCTGTTTGATGTATGGGCACCCCAGGGTCTTTGGCAGTGTCCGGCACATTCCTACGATGGCTTACCCTCCAGTCGACTGTCAACTTGTCGTAATAGGCTAATTAGTTGGTAAATTGTTCTCCATGTCGAAACATCATTAGGCTGTTTTCTGCCTTTGGGTTGGTGCAGTTTATGTGCATTTTATATTTGTTACAGCTTATGTTTTTTTAAGTTATGGGTTGACCTGCATGTTGGTAAAAGAAAGGACATACAATTTATTGATATGGTTTTCTATTAGGTCTTGCATAAAGGCAACCTTTGTTGTATAAATCTTATTATTTAAGTGGTTTGGGCAGACTGACGATTCCAGTTCATTTATTTAAGATCTTAACTTTTAAGGCATTTAAGGCAATTAAAAAATGAGATACTTTTAAAGAATTCAAATTGATTTGCTTGCCACCTGCAGTGAATTTACTAAGTTTGTTGTTATCATTCCCCATCTCTGAGTTGTCTGTTTAATTTTTAGCTCACCTGGCCAAAGGCCATGTGAGCTTATGCCATCACTTGGGGTCCGTCGTCGTCTGTAAACAATTTTTCAAACGTTAACTTGTCCGACACCATAAGTCCAATTGCAACCAAACTTGGTACAGTTGTTTAATGGCGTTATGTGTACAAAACTATGGTTTGGAATTCAGTAATGACTAAAATCAAATTTTGTTGAAAATATGCCTCTTTGTTTAAAAAAAATATTGCACTTAGCAGGGAACCTTTGAATTGCAGACAGTTCAAAGAAAAAAGAAACAACACCTTGTGATATGACTAGTATCAATTTAACATTGCTCTTCCAAACCTAAAATGCATTTGTTTTGTTGCCACATATAGGGGTGACTTTTGCATTGTTAGTCTTCCTGTTGTGCTTCAAAACTTTCTGTAGCAGTCCTCTGGGAACCCACTGGTTGAGTTTCTTGGAATTTGGATAGTAGCTTTATTCTGATAAGCACTTTTATGCCCATGCTTCCTGTCATTGAATGCAAACATATTTCCTTCATGGAGTATATATAGTGTCTGTATATGTATCCTTACTAATATATCATAGTCTTTGAAGTGCAAAGTTTCTATTCTATTTTCAGCTTGCTACTAGAATTACAAGGGGATGCCACCCAGGCTGTAGAAATGTATGAGACGGCATTGAGTAAGCTAGAAAGTGTTGAGGACATTACTCAGATCTGGATTGGGTGAGCTATTTTAAAGATGAAATGAAAATCAAAACTTCTATATGCAGCAAAATGAAACCCAAAAACCAAAAAATACCAAAGCAATTCTAACAATGGTACCTATTTTAAAAGGCATGTTTTTTGTCCCCCAACGCATTGCGGAGCGGGGACATAGAAATGCCGGGCTTCCCTCCGTCGGTCACACTTTTTGTAAGCGCTCTCAAGGCAACAAATTTTGTCAGATTTTCATGAAATTTATACCAAATGTTTATATCACTAATACCTTGGACAAGTTGGAAAATCATTATTTTTCGATAATTTTTGTAGGAGTTAAGGGACTTTGACCATAAAAACAACTCTGTTTTTTTGCAAAAAGAGACCTTGTAAGAGCTCTTATCCCTACAGATGTTGACGGATTTTAATAAAATTTAGACCAAATGTTTGTTTAACTAATTCCTTGGTCAATTTTATAAATCAACATTTTTCGATAATTTTTGTAGGAGTTAGGGTACTTTAACCATTAAAATGACTTGACACTGTTTTTTGGCAAAACAGACCTTGTAAGCGCTCTCATCCCTACAGATGTTGACAGATTTTCATGAAATTTATACAAAACGTTTATATCACTAATTCCTGAGTCAAGTTTGACAATCAGCATTTTTCGATAATTTTTGTAGGTGTTAGGGGACTTTGACCATAAAAACTACTGTTTTTTGGCAAAACAGACCTTGTAAGCGCTCTCATCCCAACAGATATTGAAGGATTTACATGAAATTTATACCAAATGTTTAAATCACTAATGCATGGGTCAAGTTAAAAAATCAGCCGTGTTCGATAATTTTTGCTTCACCAGCGGGGGACCCTGGAATTCCATTCTTGTCCTATTGAGCATATACCACAGCTTCAAGTCTAAAGATACTAAAATAAAGGACAGTATTGTTAGAACAAATCATTTTAAAAATAATTTAAATGGAACACTTCTGATGCAACAAAATAACATCCAAGGTTCTAACTAAACGTTTTGCTACATTTTGATTTGAATGTGTGATGATAAAGTCATCAGAAAGTTGTGTGAAATTCTTAAGATAGTTAGAATGGTGATAACTGGTAGGCTTCACAGGATTGTTTTGAAATTTTTTTCAGGATGAATTGTCCATTCAGAAAATTTATTTAATGTGGTATATGACTAAGATATGGAAAACTATGTTCTTCATAGAATATAGGTACACTTTGCCTTAGGTTTAAGGTTGTTTATTTGTTGGTAAGGGCTAGTGTATATTGTGGTCAGTGTTAAAATTTGTAGTGGGATGAAAATTAATGAATGTTATGCAACGGTTTCATATAAAGGAATGTTGAAGGATGGCTGATATTTCTACAGTTATAATTTTATGCATAATGTTGAGAAATTCTTTTTATTAAAGTAACGTAAAGCGTTCTAAAAAAGTGCTAGTCAAATTAAGCCAAGACGCCTGTAAAACCTTTGTAAACCTGGTTTATAATGCAATTCATCCACCAAGTTTGACAGTAAATCTATTTCATTTACATTTTATTTTTAAAGCTACCTCAAATTCAGTGCAAGACAAATAAAGTCAACCAAAAACAGTCCAGAAGCCAGTAAAACCTTTGTAAATCTAGTTTATCGAGCCATTACATCCATACCTACCAAGTTTGACACAAAAGACCAAACCTGGTTTAACTATACCCATGTCAATAAAGTCTTAGACTTCTATCTGAGCTCTCTTCCGAAAGAACAGCTATTGGTGGAAGATGAAAAGTTGGTCTCTGTGATGCCTTGCAACGTACAGTTAGTGCTCAGGTAATGTTGAGTAAAGGTTTAAAGACCCCCTCCCCCCAAACCTTGATAAGGCATAGTTAGGAATTATCATGTTGGTCTGTCAATGCAATTACCTGTTAAGTGTAGCTCTTCCTTGACAACTTGATGGCTAAATTTATAGGGGGGAGGTGCATTATATGGACATTATTTTTCCTAATATAGAGTAGATGGTAACCTTGCTTCTAGTTAACTATGCATAAGTTGCCCTAGTCTGAACTTTAGTGTGATTTTAGTATTGTTAGCTTACTACTCTTTGATACTTTTACTATCATTTGGTAGGTTTTAAAATTGTAAGATGTGAGTTTCTTTTCAAAGAAGGCCTAAATTAAAATTTGTTTGAAATATATAAGAGTAATAGTTTAAGTGAAGGTATGCTTTATTTTGTGTGTTAAATGCTAGTGCACAACAAGATCATGGATATCTCCCTTATATTCCTAAATGATGTTTAGTCCTAAGTTTGTGTAGTTGCTATAGGAGTAAACTACTCTAATTTTAAGTTTACAAAGCTATTATACATTTCATCATCAAACTATTAGACCCTCTAAGAATAGGCATATTTTGTCTTTTTGTACTGTTTATTTAGGGCGTGTCATGAGGCAGTGTCTAAGGAGGATTATCAGATGGCCAGAAGTTTCTGTAATGCAGCAATATATGAAAATATTTGTCACCTAGCTTTGTGGAAGATGTAAGTTAACAAAACCATGCAACCATAGACCAGGTGAGGTTTTTTATGCCTTGTTTTTATTTGAGTCTTTCACTGACAGTCACTTTGTTGAAATTTATCTACCGGTAATACTTTGATTCTAACAAAATGACAAATGAATTAGGTTCATAAATTTTGATGTTCTTTTGGGCAAAAAAGTTGACTAATAACTTTTGTTTTAAGTCTCCAACTTGCTAATAATATAAGTAAGGAATACAAATGACAACAAAGTTCCAGACAATTAATTAAAGTAGCCTTGACTTAAAATGAAACTATTTTTAAAAGAAAATGAATACATGTATTACCCCTATCTCATTGTCTCCATGTACAGCCACCAAAACTTTCATTTTCAGGATGATAGCCATTACACTCAAATTGGAAAATCTTAGAGAGGTTAGTCATAAAGTAAAGTCCTGGTGTTTTAAAATTTGTAATCACAAATACCGTAAACCAACTTAATTTTGTGCAAGAGATTTATTTTCATGTATTTCGCGAGGTACAAAAATTTGCGAAAATAAATTGTCGCAAACAGAACTATTTTTATAGTTATATAATCGGTTCAACAAAAAATCGCGAAAAAAATTGCCGTGAAATCTCCCTCAGACATAAAAATGTGAAAATAAGTTGGTTTACAGTAATTAAATCTGGTTTAAATTGTAAAGTAAAAAACAATTAAAAATAATATTGTACCTTTCTTCTTTCTTTCAACCCTCTTTTAATCAAAATATATTAAATTTCAAAACTTGAGATCAGTTTACCCATACCACATGCATACTGCATTTAAGTTGAATAAAGGAACTCATTTTAATATGCAAAACTCTTTCAGGAAACAAAATCTTAAGTCATGTGGTTGGGGAACACATGCAATTACAGTCAAATCTGATTAAAAACTTTTGATTATCTACAGATGTTAATTTAATGTTCAAAAGTATATAGAGATAATAACAAGGGGTTGAAATTTCAATTTAGTTTAAACAGACTTTGGCTTAATTTAGAGCTTAATTTCTAAAGCAACATTCCCTGCACATGTGATTATGATTTTTGAAATACATTCTTGCCAAGGCTTACTATTAGATACTTCTGTTTCACATTTTCTTTCAGGCCAGGAAGTTATACCAGCGAGCCATCCAGCTTCTACCATACAGTGTGTCCCTGTGGAAAGATGTAAAAACTTTTTCATTCACAATTTTTATATAAAAAAAAACAAAAAACATCATAATAAATAATGCTATTTTCAAATTTTGTTAATGAAAAAATATTCAGTTTTCATAGTTGACATTTACCTTTATTTCAAACTTACTATTTCGACAATTTTTTAACGCCAAAAAATGCTTTTCTTAGCTATAAAAACATTTGAAATTTGAAATGAGGAATCGCTTGGGAAAATATTTTTTATTGAAATATATAGAAAAATAGTAATTTAATTAAGGATGTTTTCTAGTCACTTTGAAAATAACAAGGTAACTAAATGTGTATATCTGATGAAAAGAATATAGGTAGAGATACAAAATTATCCAGAACTAAGTATTGAATTTGGATTTTCTCTGCTTTTTCGTTTCAGTATCTGTTGTTTGAGGTCTCACATGGTTGCAAAGAAATGGTTCCACAAATTCTTACAAGATGCCAACAGTTGGGCCTGAACTTGGATGACTATGTCAATTTTATTATGAAGGTCAAATGATTCACCTTGAACCTTGACCTTTATAAGCAAATTGATCATAGTTTTGAGAGAGACAAAAGAGCCAACATTAATTTGGTCTCTTTTGTTGGGAGAAGAAATAGAGGAAGCAAAGATGTGATTTTTCAAGGAAAGTGTAAATGGAATAAAATTATAATGGAGTGTACAAAGTTGTTCGCTGTTTGTATAATGATCATGCATATGCATGGAAATGAAGGCCATACAATGTCATAATGATTTTTAAAGGAGGAAAAGTGCAATTTCAAAAGGATTACAGTATTATCGGATGTAGGATTATATGCATACATTAAGAGGTAAAGCATTCATGTTCCCCATAATGCTAGACCTATTTAGGTAACCAACTCAAAAATCATGTTTCAATGGTATTGTATAATCATTGAAAATTGGTAAGTATTGATAATGAAGCCTTTAACAAATCACTGTCAACTGCTGAAAAAGTCGAGTTTCGATACAAACTGTAACAATTTTGAAAAGTTTTTTTAATTATATCTTTTTTGTTTCTGTTCTTTTTTCTTTTCTTTTTTTTTGTTAAAGGCTTTAACAGATTATTGTTGTCAATGCCATTTGTTTTTGTTGTTTTGGTGATTTGTTTTTATGCCAATGGTGGACAGGACTTCATGCATCTAGTTTCCAGTTCCAACTTTTCTGAAGTGCTAGTTGTGCAATTTGACATTTTCCTTGAGCAAGGAAGTTTGAAGAAAAAAGCTTGGCCAAGAGTAGAAGAAGATAGAATACAACAGAAATTTTTGACAATACATGAACTGAACTGCTTGATGTATATCTTTATATATTCCATAAAGTATCTGCAACTTTTTTCATTGATTGCTTTCAACTCTGTTTTTGCAATAAACCAACAAGGTTTTCATTTATTTTATATCAGTTATCATGCCTTGATCTTACTGTGTTGTTAAACTGGTGTGGTCTTCTTTATTATATAGTGAAACTTGTCTAATCTGAACCACTTTTGGACCTTCTTTTTGTAAATTTAATTTCCATTTACTTAGTGCAATCATGGATTCAATTTTTTGATTTACATTTACTTAGTGCAATCATGATTTCAATTTACTAGATATATTATTTAATAGAAAATCAAAAGCAGCTGTAGCGAAACAAGCTTGGTTTTGGATCTTACAAATTTCACAATATAATGTCTTTTTTCTAGCCGGGACTTTAGCTACCAATTAAAATTTTAAATAAACAATTTCCAAAAGACTATTATTTAAATTTCTTACCAGTATCTTATAAAACTTCTATGACAAAAATCATATAAAGCTTGTATCTGAATGAATTAAAATAATGATTTGCATGACTTTAATTAAGATTTTATTGAAAATTTACTCATGAAACACAGTTAATCTCTGTTTGCTTCTTTAATATGTTGTTGTATATTTGTTTTCATTATGTATATTTGTTAATTTTGATTCTTTTTCAATAAATTTATTTGATTATAAGCTTGGTTTTTCTTTTAACAAAGTGGCCTTATGTATACATTAAAAAAATATAGAATGTGAAATAAGTGTACATGAAAAAGCTTTCTAATGCCTTCAAAATCTGAAGTGTTATGTTCTCTTTTCAAAAACTAAAGTTAAAAACCACCACACTATCGACTCAATTAAAGAAAAAAAAAGATATTTTCAAAAAGAGATGTCCACATAATGAAACTTAATGAGGAGTTTCAGTATCGTAATGTTTGGTTAAACACTTATTGAAAATCGTCTGACATGCATTGATTAAATAATCAGAGAAACTAACTACAATAGTTTGTCAGCTGCAAGTTTAATCGCAAAAGTGATGATGATGATGAAGCAGGTCAATGAAGACTTAAATAACAGTTCCTACCATAAAGGAAATCTCGAAAACAAACAGCAAATCTCCTTAGGGAAACATTTTTTTAAATTTCTTATGAGCAGAACAGTGTTGTTGTGTACAACTAACAGTAAAGAACAAAGTAAAGCAACAGAGGTGATACAACGTAAAACAACAGAGGTGGTACAAAGTAAAACAACAGAGGTGGTACAAAGTAAAACAACAGGTGAAATAAAGTAAAACAACAGAGGTGATATGAAGTAAAACAACAGAGGTGGTACAAAGTAAAACAACAGGTGATACAAAATAAAACAATAAAGGTGATACAAAGTAAAACAATAGAGGTGGTACAAAGTAAAACAACAGAGGTGGTATAAAGTAAAACAACAGGGGTGGTACAAAGTAAAACAACAGAGGTGGTACAAAGTAAAACAACAGAGGTGGTACAAAGTAAAACAACAGTTGAAATAAAGTAAAACAACAGGTGAAATAAAGTAAAACAATACAGGTGATATGAAGTAAAACAACAGAGGTGTTACAAAGTAAAACAACAGAGGTGATATAAAATAAGACAACAGAGGTGGTACAAAGTAAAACAACAGAGGTGATACTTAGTAAAACAACAGAGGTGGTACAAAGTAACACAACAGTTTATACAAAGTAAAACAACAGAGGTGATACAAAGTAAAACAACAGAGGTGGTACAAAGTAAAACAAGAGGCTCCAATGAGCCTGAATCGCTCACCTGGTCTTGATGTCAACCCTATGGAGAACTTTGTAGACCTAAATAAGCTGAACATTTAAGCAAGCAACAGCTTTTCTCTATCTGCAATGTATAGTTTTCATTCTAAAGGCCAAAAAACACTATTTTTTGCCTTTAAGGGGCTGTAACCCCTATTAGGGTTCATCTGACCATTTCGACCCTATGGAGACTTTCGTAGAGCTAAATGAGCTGAACATTTAAGCAAGCAACAGCTTTTCTCTATCTGCAATAGTTTTCATTCTTTAAGCCAAAAAGATGAAAAAACGCTATTTGTCACCTTTAAGGGGCTGTAACCCCTGTAAGGGATTATCCAACAACTTCAACCAAATGGAGACTTTCGTAGAACTTTTGATGCTGAAGCAGTAGGGTGGCATCAGATTTCACCAATCTCTTATTCTTTTTGATTTACAGGCCAAAAACAGTGGTCTGACCCCCTGGTCTATTTTTAGTAACGGTGGCCATGTTTTTGACCTATCAAAAATCGAAACACAAGTTTAGTGCAGGACACCCTAAGGATCATTCCTACCAAGTTTCATAAAATTCTGTTCAGTAGTTTCAGAAAAGATTTTGGAAAAATTGATAACGGACGACCGACGACGACGACGGACGCCAAGTTATGGCAATAGCTCACCTGGACCTTCGGTCCAGGTGAGCTAACAACAAGTAATACAAAGTAAAACAACAGAGGTGATACAAAGTAAAACAACAAGTGATACAAAGTAATACAACAGAGATGTTACAAAGTAAAACAACAGAGGTGATACAAAGTAAAACAACAGAGGTGATATAAAGTACAACAACAGGTGATACAAAATAATAAAACAACATGTGATACAAGGTAAAACAGCAGACGTGGTACCAAGTGAAAGTACAGAGGTGATATAAAATAAAACATCAGAGGTGATAAAAAGTAAAACAACAAGTGATACAGAGTAAAACAACAGAGGTGATATAAAATAAAATAACAGAGATAATACCAAGTAAAACAACTGACGTTATATAAAGTATAACACATAGGTGATACAAAGTAAAACTACAGAGATGATACAAAGTAAAACAACAGAGATGATATAAAGTAAAACAACAGAGGTGATACAAAGTAAATCAACAGAGATGATACAAAGTAAAACAAAAGAAGTGATAAAAGGTAAATTCACAGAGGTGATACAAAGTAAAACAACAGGTGATACAAAGTAAAACAATAGAGGTGAAATGAAGAAAAACGACAGAGGTGATATAAAGTAAAACAACAGAGGTGATATGAAGTAAAACAACAGCGGTGATATAAAGTAAAACAACAGAGGTGATACAAAGTAAAACAACAGAGATGATACAAAGTAAAACAAAAGAAGTGATAAAAGGTAAATTCACAGAGGTGATACAAAGTAAAACAACAGGTGATACAAAGTAAAACAATAGAGGTGAAATGAAGAAAAACGACAGAGGTGATATAAAGTAAAACAACAGAGGTGATATAAAGTAAAACAACAGAGGTGATATGAAGTAAAACAACAGCGGTGATACAAAATAAAACAACAGAGGTGATACAAAATAAAACAACAGAGGAGATACAAAATAAAACAACAGAGGGGATATGAAGTAAAACAACAGTGGTTATACAGAGTAAAACAATAGATGTGATTCAAAGTTAAACAATAGAGGTGGTATGAAGTAAAACAACCGAGGGTACAGAGTAAAAAAAAAGCTCAGGAGACACAAAGTTAAACAGGTGATAAAAAGTAAAACAACGGAGTGATACAAAGTTAAATAACAGGTGTTACATAGTAAAACAACAGAGGTGAAAACAAGTAAAACATGGGTCAAATAAAGTAAAACAACAGGTGACATAAAGTTAAACAATTGATAAAAAGTTAAACAATAGAGGTGATACAAAGTAAAGCATCAGAGGTGATACAAAGTAAAGCATCAGAAGTGATACAAAGTAAAGCATCAGAAGTGATACAAAGTAAAGCAACAGAGGTGATTTAAGTTAAAACACCAGTGGTGATACAAAAGTAAAACACCAGTGGTGATACAAAAGTAAAACATCAGAGGTTATAAAGTATATTTGTTGTTATGTGTGTGTGTTTTATGTTTTTATGTGGTTTGTTTTGTTGTGATGATTTTTTGTCTGCCGGTTTTGTCTTTGTCTTCACGGTTTTATGATACTGATTGCCCCTTTGGTACACCTTTGCTTCTTTCATACCTGGGTCGATGTCTCTGCTGGTGGACATTTGTCCCCGAGGACATCATCAGCCCAGTAGCTACCATAGCATGATTACAAGGAACCAAGCACGGATACTGGCTCAGGCGTCGCCCAGTATAAAAAGGCCTGAACCTAACGACGCCACGGACACGGTATCGTTTTGTAAGACAGGTGTCCAAACTATCCCCGTTTCTACAACAATATCACACAAACAGTCTGAAAATCCAGAATTCCAATATAAACACTCAGATTCAGTCAACAACATACGACAATGCTCTGTACTTTTGGAAGACGTTTTAGACTTTGAAAACATCGAAAGTCATTGCTCAATCAAAAAATGTGGAATAAAAAACTGTAAAACTTGCGCTATTTTAATCACTGATCCACAAATTAAGAGCAATTTAACAAACCGTACGTACAACATCAACAGCTGGGATGATTTGAACTGTACATCTTCAAACGTTATTTACGCACTAGAATGCACTTTATGCGGATTGATATATGTTGGGGAAACTAAAGGCAGATTGAATGCCCGTATAAGTGGCCACAGATCCAGCATTAACACCGACAAATTCCCTTTCATTTACCAACATTTTAATCAACCGGACCATTCCATCTTGTCCATGAAAGTCCGCATTCTTGAAAAAAATATACCATACCACCAACAATCCCACTTTAAGTACACCATTTCGAAAACAACGAGAAGAATTCTGGATAAGAAGGTTAGGCACCGCTTTACCTTATGGTTGCAACGACAACATTGGCAGTTTAGGGAACTTATCAAGTCCAAGATGCAATGATGTGAATGTGATGAATCTTTTTGAACAGCAGGAAAGGCGCAAACGCAGTCATGGACATCGGAAGTACAATTCACCGAAGGTACATGACGTGTCTATCAATGGACTGCTTTCGTCTATTCAACAACCTCTCGGGATTCATCACATTCGCACTAAATTGTATTCTATTCCTCTTTCCAAACTTCACACACTATACAAAGAATGTCTCAAAAATCCAGTAACTGATTTTAAATCCAACCTGTACCGTCTTACAGCCATTGTTCTTGACATTGGATACAACCGATTATTCAAACCAGTCGGTGTTCCACACGAAAACAACAAGGACAATCGCTCTTTCATTTCTCTTCCATTTTTAAACAAAGGTCTGGATGCCATAAATTTAGGAAACATTTTACACCATAAATCTGTTACAGAACATATCCTTCCTTATTTCAAAGACAAAAGTGTTCCCGTCATTTCTTATTCCTATACTTCCACCATTGCACCTAAGGTATTTAACTTCAAACAAGTTTTGCGGGATTACCAAATCAACGACCTCAAGGCAAAACCACCAGACTGTTCTTGTGACAAATTCCCATTCAAATATAGTCCCTCTGGCCACGTCATTACCGGGGACCTCAACATAGTGAAAAATAACCGTCTCCGCGATGTTTTGGCCAAAGGACCAAAATATCGTGAGCCTAGAGCAATTAACTGGAACCATAATTTCAAAACAATTATGGATTCAGTTGAAGACTATGCCAGAAAATGGGCCAAAAAAGAACATGAAAAAGAAAGCGACGTTCTTTCTGAGTGGGTAAAGTCTGTGAGGTCGTTGGTTTTGAAAAGAATTAACTCTTTGAAAAGCTCGATGAGCACCAAGGCAACATCTATTTTCAACAACCCTGATGTTGCGAAGACATTGTCCACCTTACATGACAAATATGTTGTCGCACCTGCTGATAAAGCGCCTAACAACATCATTTTCGTATGCAAAAGACACTATATTGATTGTTTAACAGCTGAATTAGGGGTTGGTTGTACTAGCAAAAGCACGACATATACAGCAACAGCACTGTCAAAGAAGGAAATAATCAACAATCATAATTCTGTAATTTCTTCCTTTGGCATTTCTGTTGACAAAAAGAACGATGACGTTCCATCCTTGTATTGGATTCCAAAGTTACATAAAACTCCATACAAGCAACGATTTATTGCTGGGTCATCCAAATGTACAACTAAGCCTCTTTCAGTTTTGTTAATATCAATATTGACGGCAATAAAATCAAGCCTTCAAAAGTATTTCGATTGTTGTTACTCTAGAAATGGCGTCAATTAAATGTGGATTCTCAAAAATTCTAAAGAACTGATGGAAAATCTCCATTCTAAGTCATTTTCATCATGTAATAGCATTAAAACGTTTGATTTCTCTACATTATATACTTCAATTCCACATTCACAATTAAAATTTCGTTTGGCAGAGCTGATTAAACGTAGCTTTATCAAAAAGAATGGAAAACGCAGGTACAAGTATTTGGTAGTCGGTTATAAAAAGACTTACTTTGTCATCCAAGAGTCTAGCAAGAAAAACAAATTTACAGAAGATCAAATAATAGAAATGCTCAACTTTCTAATCGACAACATATTTGTACAGTTTGGTGGACGTGTTTTTCAGCAAACAATAGGTATCCCAATGGGCACAAATTGTGCACCATTGCTTGCCGATTTGTTTCTTCATTCATATGAAGCAGACTTCTTACAATTACTTCTAGACAAAAAGGACCGCAAACTTGCTTTATCCTTCAATCTCACATTTCGTTATATTGATGATGTCCTTTCACTAAACAATCCTCGATTTGGTGACTATTTACATCTCATATATCCGAAGGAATTTGAGGTAAAGGACACTACAGATTCTAGGAGGTCTGCTTCATATTTGGATCTATTTCTCGAAATTGACACACAAGGAAGGCTTTGTACAAAGCTCTTTGACAAACGTGATGACTTCAACTTTCCAATAGTTAACTTTCCCTTTCTGTGTAGCAACATTCCGTCCGCTCCAGCATATGGAGTTTACGTATCACAATTGATTCGTTATTCCAGAGCATGTGGGGAGTACAACGACTTCCTTGATAGAGCTACGCGGCTGACAAGCAAATTGTTAACACAGGGGTACGTTGCTCCCAGGTTGTTGTCATCACTCAAGAAATTTTACGGACGACATCATGTGCTTGTATGCAAATACAGGATTTCTATCTCTCAGATGAGCACAGATGTTTGTTTGACATAGAGTTTTGTAATGTCATCCTTTCCGGATTTGACCAACACTTAATCGATCTTTGGCAACGTGACGGGAGTGCTATAGCAAGCAGGAACTGCTTACTCTTCCGGAGCACCTGAGTTCACTCTCGTTTCGACTTGAGTTCGCGTTGCTGAATGCGGTTTTGTTGTTATGTGTGTGTGTGTGTTTTATGTTTTTATGTGGTTTGTTTTGTTGTGATGATTTTTTGTCTGCCGGTTTTGTCTTTGTCTTCACGGTTTTATGATTCTGTTTGCCCCTTTGGTACACCTTTGCTTCTTATAAAATCAAGACAACCCAAGTGATACAGAGAAAAAAATAGAGGTAATAAAAAGTAGAGTAAAGCACCAGGTGTGATACAAAATAAAGCAAGAAAGGTGATGCAAAGTAAAACAAAGAGGTGTTACAATAGATGTGCCATAAAGTAAAGCAACAGAAGGTATTCAAAGTAAAGTTGACAAAAAGTGAGCTAATGGAAGTGATACGAAGTAAAACAACAGAAATGACACATTATAAAGTAAAGAGAGGTGGTACAAAGTTAGAGAAATGACAAAATAAAGTAAAACAATAGAAGTGACACAAAGAAAGAAAAGTATCTCTAGCTTAATTTTCGAAGCAATATTAAATGTTAACCTGGTAGGATTTTTGTATGTTAGTATCCATGATCTAAAACTGAGATAATTAAACTAGTTTTGATTTTCTCAGTCTAAAATGAGAGAATTCCAAGATGCCTATTTTGTTGAATTTCAGCTTCGCTTACAAAATTCATAAGTACATTAATAAGGTTTACAAATGTAATATGTTTATTTACAAGTGACCAACTTTAAAAACACAAATTTGTGTTTAAAGTTACTTGGACTTGTGGTCACGTATGACACAAAATAACAATGTCATATATTTTTGTCACATTCCTTTTCCTTCAGATTTATTTCCCCTTGAAAGAAGACATTATTATCAGTATAACAAAAGACTTTGTCTGTTAGTAGGAACACAATACTTTGATATATGATTCGTGTTAAATTGTGTAACATGAAGTTGTATGTATAAGCCGTGTAATAATAACTTATTTTCTATGTTTTACTTAATTAAGAAAAACTGCTCAGCAATTATACGCCTATTGAAATGCAGACTAAAGGAAAATTGAAATAAAGCTAAGAGTGATTGAAATGATCGAAAAATTATTTCTTTATCTCTAGATGGAAGCAAAAAGTAACAAAAAAGTATCTGAATCTTTGAGGTTGAAAAAAATAGATACACACAGCATCTAAACTGCAATCCACAACTAAAAGGAATGAAAAAATCTGGAGAATATTAAAAAAATATGTAAATATAGTGAAAAACTTTTTCATATTCATGTAATATTTTCTCTTTCGTGCTGTTTGTAAAATTCTTTCATATAAAAGTAATGTAACGTTACACCTTTGAGGTTTGTTTAGGTTTTATTGATGATGTCTCTATTTTATCAACGGACAATGACTTGGGGGAAGCATTGAAGTTAATAAATTAAAAAGAAGCTCTGTTAAGAGGCTCATTTATAAAACACAATTATACAAGAACACTTTTACAAGACCTGTGAATTATTAGCAATAAAAGTCGTCTCGAATAACGGACAGATCACATAATTTTACGCTTAAAATTGTGTTCATCATATGATAGATATTTTATTTAACAAAGGATCATGTGGATATCCTTGTCTAATTCCAACGGCTAAAAAAAAGAGTTCATGATATACACCGCTAGAGCAATACCCTATATTTTTGCTTGAAAGAAATGTTTTGCCATAAACTCCAAAGTATTTATTTACTATTAAAAGATATTTTAAATAGCATCTTCTCTTAATTGCATGATAGTGTATGATAATGAGTTTAACCAGCTTTATGTACTTTAAATAGGTTTAACTTAAGAATTGTTTGAAGTTTGAACACATCTTATATGTGCCTGTCCTTAGCCAGGAATCTTTGACAAACCTTTGTTTGTACTTGTCTTTTAGATGTTTTCTGATCTTTGTTTAGGAAGGGGGTCTATTGTTTTACTATTTCACGACTTGATATGAAATATATGCATTTTATTTAGACATCGGGTCGATTGCAGAACAGCAAGCAGTGCCTACTGGTTTCGTTGAAGGCTGCTGGCGGTTTTCCATTGTGAGGTTTTCATTAATTTCCGCTTGTTATGTGAGCTGTGTCGCGTATACTTTTTCAAAATCTCATGATTTTCTAATTTATTCAATTCCTACAAGCATAAATATACATTGGACATATAACACCACGTAAAAAGGATTTCTGAAAACAAGTGTGATTAAATTAGAAACTTCATCTTAAACAATGAAATTAATTTCTTCAGTTTTTGTTCTATATATATATATTTTTTTTTGTTTTGTTTTTTTTTTTTACAACTTGCAGTGTGCAGCACATTTCTTTTAAAATCAAGTCCCGTATTGAGAGGGTTCATAGAACATTTTTTGTAAGTCTTCATACCTTATGTTATCAATCAAGAGAGAAAAATGTGTATCGTAAATGACCTCTTATAACGTAAATGACCGATCCTAAAACTAATAACGCGCCGGTATTATGATTTAATGACGAGGTAAACACTTTTTCACACAAATATGACTATATATGTTTGGTTGAATTTGTTCACGGTTAAATCAATGTCTTATTTGCCGAAGAACCACCCAGGGCTTTGACAGAAACTAATTCTTTGAAATTTTGAGAGTGGTCAAGCTTCAAATTTGGCAATTGATCATGCTGTACAGGAAGGTTTTAGTTTCTGTCTCGGTGCATGGATAAACTTTCAAGTTTGAAAACAATATAGAATCATAAGGTATCGACCATTTTACTAACTTGAAGATATCTAATATATTTTGAATCTGTTTTTTTTATATATATATATATATATATATATTAAGAAAAAGCCAAAAGCTCCAATGTTAGTTAACTAAAATGTGGAGAGCGCTGTATACATTTGTAGAATCTCCAAAGTATCAGGTGTCAAAAATAAAACATAAAATAAACAAGAGGCTCCCAGGAGCCTGAATCGCTCACCTGGTCTTGATGTTGACCCTATACTTTTGTAGAGCTAAATGAGCTGAACATTTAAGCAAGCAACAGCTTTTCTCTACCTGCAATAGTTTTCATTCTATTGGCCAAAAACACCATTTTTCACCTATAACCCCTATAAGGAGTCATCTGACAACTTCGACCCTATGAAGACTTTTGTAGAGCTAAATGAGCTGAACATTTAAGCAAGCAACAGCTAATCTCTATCTGCAATAGTTTTCATTCTGTAGGCCAAAAACATGAAAAATTGCTATTTTTCAGGGGCCGTAACCCCTATAAGGAGTCATCTGACAACTTCGACTCTATGGAAAATTTTGTAGAGCTAAATGAGCTGAACATTTAAGCAAGCAACAGCTAATCTCTATCTGCAATAGTTTTCATTCTGTAGGACAAAAACATGAATAAAAAGCTTCGCCGAGCGCAGCATGATACGACCGCAACATGTTGAACCCTGTACGTTTTAGGCCTAATATTGATAGTCTATTGTTCTGGACACATGCAGCCCATGGTGGACTGACAAAGGTTTTTGACACATGCTTCTCTGATGGACTTTCAACCCAGGGGCTAAAAATATAAATTTTGAATGTTGTATTCTACTCTTTAAAAGAATAATGTTTGGGGAAAACCAGAACCAGAATTTTTTAAAAATTATGATTACAGCCCAAAAAATTTATTCTTAAATTTAGAATCTCTACCTGACAAGAATAAATTTGCAAAATAAATTTTCAAAATCGGACCACAAATAAAAAAGCCCCATTTGGCCCCTAATTACGTAATAGGGGGAAAAAGGGGGGTCGCAAAAATTAATTCTTAATTTTGTATTCGCTATTTGACAAGAACAAACATGCAAAAAAAATTTTTCAAAATCGGACCAGAAATAAAAAAGTTTCAATTTCGGCCCCATTTGGCCCCTAATTACGTAATAAGGGGAAAAGGGGGGGTCGCAAAAATTAATTCTTAATTTTGTATCCGCTATTTGACAAGAACAAACATGCAAAAAAAATTTTCAAAATCGGACCAGAAATAAAAAAGTTTCAATTTCGGCCCCTTTTGGCCCCTTATTACGTAACAGGTGAAAAAGGGGTGGGGGTCGCAAAAATGAATTCTCAAATTTGGATTCGCTACTTGACAAAAATAAACTTGCAAAAAAAAATTTCAAAATCGGACCACAAATAAAAAAGTTTCGATTTTGGCCCCATTTGGCCCCTAATTACGAAATAGGGGGAAAAAGGGGGGGGTCGCAAAAATTAATTCTTAATTTTGTATCCGCTATTTGACAAGAACAAACATGCAAAAAAAAATTCAAAATCGGACCACAAATAAAAAAGTTTTTATTATGGCTCCTTTTGGCCCCTAATTACACAACGGAGAAAAAGGGGGGCGCAAAAATTCATCAGGTTCATTCTTTTATTGTAAGAAACATTCTTGACAAATTTCACAGCAATAGGCCAACTAGGACCAAAGTTATGGTGGAAACAAGTAAAATATTTGAATTTTTTCCCCTTTTGGGCCCCTAACTTCGAAACAAAAAAAGGGGGGACCCCCAAAATCAATCCCATTCATCCTTGTATGGTAAGGAACATCACTGTCAAATTTCATAGCAATTGGATAACTAAAACTAAAGTTATTGTGAAAACAAACAAAAAAGTAGTATTTTTGGCCCTTTTTTGGCCCCTAATTTCTAAACGAAAAATGGGCGGACCCCCAAAATCAATCCCATGCATCCTTTTATGGTAAGGAACATCATTGTAAAGTTTCATAGCAATCGGATAACTGGAACTAAAGTTATTGTGGAAACACTAAAAAGTTAACAGACGACGACGACGACGACGACGACAGCATCATACCATAATACGTCCGCAAATTTTTTGCGGTCGTATAAAAATCGCTATTTTTCAGGGACCGTAACCCCTATAAGGGGTTATCTGACAACTTCGATCCTATGGAGACTTTCGTAGAGCTAAATGAGCTAAACATTTAAGCAAGCAACAGCTAATCTCTATCTGCAATAGTTTTCATTCTGTAGGCCAAAAACATGAAAAATGGCTATTTTTCACCTTTAAGGGGCTGTAACCCCTATAAGGGGTCATCTGACAACTTCGACCCTATGGAGACTTTTGTAGAGTTAAATGAGCTGAACATTTAAGCAAGCAACAGCTAATCTCTATCTGCAATAGTTTTCATTCTGTAGGCCAAAAACATAAAAAAATGCTATTTTTCACCTTTAAGGGGCCGTAACCCCTATAAGGGGTCATCTGACAACTTTGACCAAATGGAGACTTTTGTAGAGCTTTTGATGCTGAATCAGTAGCGTGGCCTCAGATTTCCTCTATCTCTTATACTTTTTGATTTATAAGCCAAAAACAGTAGTCTGACCCCCCTAGTCTATTTTTAGTAACGGCGGCCATGTTTTTTAACGGATTAAAAATCAAAACACAAGTTTGGTGCAGGACACCCTAAGGATCATTCATACCAAGTTTCATTAAATTCTGTTTGGTAGTTTCAGAGGAGAAGATTTTTGAAAAATTGTTAACAGACGACGACAGACGACGACGACAGACGACGACGACGACGACGACGGACGCCAAGTGATGGTAATAGCTCACCTGGCGGTCCAGGTGAGCTAAAAAATGAATTTATGTCATTCAAGCTTCCTTTTTTACTTTTATTATTTAAAGATAAATTTTCCCCAAGTTTTTTTCCCTTAACGTGTGAAAAATGTACAATTTGAAGATAAATAATATTGATTTAATATAAAAGGTGAAAATATAAATCTTCAAGAAGTTTGAATAATTGAACATAAATAAGTATGGTGGTCTTTATCCTTTTAAACATCTTTACATGTACTACATATATCTCTAGAAAAAGGCTTAATAATGTAAAGAAGATATGCTTAGCGGTGATTTCGTTTGAGGATGATTTGACTAATGACAAACTATTTATTATCTCGGCAATAAGGGCGTTGACAAGGGATTTCCCAGCGGTACACCTTGTTAAAAATGAAATTAAAATATAATTACTATAATCATTTTGTTACAATTACGGAACAAAATTGTGACAAAGTCTTTTTATTGTAAAAAGGGATCAGACATATCCATAGCTATAATGCGATTAAAATTTAGTTTTCTTGTAGGTTTAAAAGGTCAGTTTTTATAAAAAAGGATGAAAGAGGATTTGACTGCAAAGGCTTGCGCCACGTGTAGCCCTACAACAACATGAAATATTAAAAGAATTAATACAAAATTTACCCTTTGGTTAAGCTTTGCAAGCATAAATGTCATTATTTCTTCTTGAAACATGTTTATGAAATGATTATAGAAAGATACAATCTAAATTTCTAGCTGGGTGCAAAATAATCCGGGAATCCGCGACAGTTTAAAATTTATTGATAATGTTATCTTCTGTCTCCATCATTTCAAAAAGACAAAAAAGATACTAGAAACCTTTAGTTCTGAATAGAGAGTTTTCGGGTTAAAAACGTGTGAAAATGGCACATATTGTACCTAAAAAAATGTGTGATTTCAATGTTATGTACAAATTCGTCATAGAATAAGATATGTTGTGACAAGTTGCAATATGTACAGATACGTTGTACAAGTTAAGACAAAATATGACATGCAATGATTGTCTTTCGTGAAGTACATTAATCCCAAAGAAGACGTATGAGATTTTACACTTTTTATGGATTCTGCATTTCAATTTTAAGAAACATTAACCTAAATATTTACAAAATAGTATTATCGAAGTGCCTAACAAAGACATTTAAAGTGTCGTTGCTAAAATAAAGACATCAAAGTCTGGGAACTTATATTGCCATCATTATGCAAAGGAAGTTCTTAAAACTTGTTGTATTTTGTACACTTGATTGTGAACTTCATGATACACCTTTTCTTTAATATTCCATTCTCATTTATGATTACAAAAAAGGTCGTGTCTAATAATGTAGAGGGCATTCGATATCTTTCTAAACTTGTTCAATTTGTCTGTACATGTTGCAACTTGTACGCGACATATCTACACGAAGTTAGCCATGCTTAATGTTGATCACCCCACATTAGGTAACAAATGGTTTATCGGAAAAAAATTGTCCATCGAATATCCATTCCTCTTTTTAATGCGTAAAACGAGAGATAGTTTCAAAGACGTTTGGTATTCATTATATAAAATACCAAAGCGAGCAAAGAAATCGGTTAATTTACCTTTGCTGTATATTCTTATTTCAAGCAGAAACCTCTTATTGGCAGCAGTCAAATCAAAACAATGGAATTCCGGAAATCAAATATATTGAGAAGCTACTTTGAAAATACAATACCAAAAACGGGTATAAAACGGTTAATTTGGTTATGCTGTCTATCGATATTTCAAGGAGTAACCTCTCATCATCAGCATTTGAATCAAAACATTGGAAGATCAAAAACCGAAAAGAGCGAATGAAAAGTTCTCAAAACTAAATAGTTCGAACAGGAAAGCCAAAATCCAGCACCGAGGATATCGACCATGTGCATTACAAGGAAAGAAACCTGGAGTTTTAAACAATTCTAAATTTAACAATCGGAAATTCCAATGACAAAAATATAAGAAATTTATTGGATACATCGTGTCAGAGTCTGACGACCAGACCAGGCTTGTGATTACCCTCGGGAACCTCTGGTCCACCAACAGCGGTTATAGACCCAGTAGTTTCAAAATACAATAACAAAAACGGGTATAAAACGGTTAATTTGGTTGCGCTGTATATCGATATTCCAAGGAGTAACCTCTCCTTGAGGAGTGTTTCCTCTCATATACTGTAATTGTTTGACCAGTATTTGAGAGTTGCAGATTTAAAGTTTTTATTTTAAATGACACTGGACTATTAAATAAAAGTTTGAAGTTTTCATTTCAAATGGCATTTGATGGATGTAAAACGAAACCTATCATGCCTATTCCTTAAGAACTCGTCCGCTCCTAATTGTGAGGTCTCTTTTCTTACGCGTGCTAAGAATGTAATGCAAGATAGTTCAGTGAAATACTAGGCTCTTTTTACCATGTACCTTGTGTGACCACAGGGTTAATATTTCATACCGTTTCATATTAAATGATTCAGAAAGGAAAAAGATATACAACCTTGCCACTCTATTAGGCTCATATTCTATCTACTACATCGTTTTTAATGTCAGCCTAAACTGTCTTCTTTTGTTTCACTAACAGATGTTTAAATCATTTCTACAAAAAAAACATATCATTTTTATACAATTTGACACTCGTACTTTGCAGAAATGCACTTTATAATAGTATAAATATTTGCGTTTTCTTCATCTTGTGGTAGATAATAAGATTCTTTGCCGCTCCTTGTACATGTATATTCTGTTTGATAATGCACTCTCTTTTAAGACCGACATATTTTTTTTAAAAAAGGTTATGTTTTGTCAAAATTTGGGTCTTTATAATTTAGCATTCGTGAATTAGTTTTAAACAAACTTATCTTCGTTTAACGCGCGTTCCAAAGTCCTTTTTACACAATTTTCAAAGAATTTTCAGAGACACATATACCAAAGGTTGAAAGCTGGCATGCGTCACACCGCAAAACGTACGAAATACAGACAATCAAAACAATACCCCCCCCCCCCCCCCCCAAAAAAAAAAAAAAAAACAACTAACAAGATAAACACACAAAACGAGTAAAACAGTTTCATTTTTAGAGTTTCATATCTTCTAATACAAGATTCTCTTAAGCACAATGCATAATCAAAAAGACGGGCCAGTCAGACCTTAAGACCTTTCGTCCTTTGCGGCGCAGGTAAATATCAACTTTTTCATAAGGGTGCATGTCATCATCCGAAAATGACGTCTTAACACACATTTCCATTTCTTGAAGTTTTTATTCATTTTTCTTGTTTGTGGTACTGATTAAGATTAAACACAAACGAATTTAGAAACAACTAATCATTTTAATTAATTTATGTTTTTGAGCAATTATTATTTTTGGCATGCCAAGATAGCTGCCAGTCTCTGCAACATGTCTAAAGCTAGTGTTATAAATTTCAAAAAGAAAGAAATGAAGTTTCCTTTCCATAAAGCGTCTTCTGTTTTATCATACATGGTAAGGATACGGAGAGCAATTCACGGCAAATCAACAAAATATACCTAGAGTTCACGCAAAGGTCACTGGAAACTGATTGGTCCGTTCAGGAAAAGTAAAACAAGTCTGGATAGGTTTTAAATTGGTCGTGTTGCTGGTTTTGTCTTTGCCCTTTTGTACTTTGACATTCAGATGCCCCATTGTTAAATGTTTACGCACGGAATTATTATATTGTTATCGGAATGCACACTTGAAATCGTCAACAAAACCATTTTATGTGAACTCGCCATAGAAGTGATTCTCCTAATGGCAGTAAAAAATATCATTCCCTCTTATAAGAGGGAAATTTTAACAAATTGAAAGATTGTTCCACATGCAGTCCACGGGAGATGAAAAAGGGTTCTATAGGCCGAAAATGATCTCGAAAAGTGAGTGTTACAACTCCCCGAAACTTCCATCTTGGCCAGCTGCTTACCACATAAAGCTCTCTGAGTCTTCATTGGATAGGTCAATTGGTGTGTTGACGGAAATGAGAGTTAGCACACTTACTTTGATCGGGAAAAATAATCCATTTAATGAATGAACTTAAGGAATGAATCTGTGTCGAACTCTTTAAATAAAAACAGTTCTGAAAAATATCTAGACTCCAATAATGATTCTTAAATGTCTTATCATATAACAGTCTCTTATAATTATAGTGAAAAAAATATGCATTGTTTTTGCAGGTGAAATTCATGATAAAAATTTCATAAGAGGCAAGTTGTAACATCTCTCTTTGATTCAAATAGAATATTTTATTACTGGCATGATCATTACCACATAAAACCATTTTCATTCCATGATTTGCCAATTATCCTAGCTTAAATTTCAATTTCACCTTTAATTTTCATTTACATAAAATGTGAATATTTACGCTGATAAGCTTAAGTTTTATTTGCATGAACAAAGAAAACTTTTTTGATAATGATTAGCACTTATTCGTTTCTTTGATATATTGCAGATTTCATTTTATGCATTTAGGAAGTAGGAAAGATTCTATTAATAATAACAAAACAGGTTTCATGAGAAGAGCACTATAATAACAGAAATTGCTGAATGGTTTGATCAGGATCGAGAAAGATTTTAAAAAAGGAAAAATAACAGAAAGTTTCTAAATTTTCGGTAGTTTTCTACAAAAACATAACTTTTATCCGTTTGTTCGTCCGTCGATCCGTCACAATTTTTTTTCGCTAAACTCCGAGCTGAAACTTCTCACTCGAACTTCACGAAACTTGGTACGAAGCAAGTTCATCATTTTTTTAGGTACATTGTACCATCATGTTACCTGGAATTTTTGCTATTTTTTTTTATATAACTGTTAGAAAATTAGGGACATTGTTTTTGCTGATAAAACAAGTTTACATTTCATAGCATTTCAAGCCCGCGAAATAAGTAGAGGTAAATATTAAATGATTAAAGGATAAACAAAATAAAAACAGCAATTACATCTGCATCCTTAATACGACGAAGGTCAAGGAATCAGGTAAAGGAATATGTCCTTCACCTTTCAAGTTGAAGGAATCGGGTAAAGCCATGCAGTCCAATACAATGTTATGCACAATTCCTCTTATTTTTCTCAAAACGTTAATTACAATAAACAAAGACAAAAGGCGCAATATCCGATTCAAAGACTATGCAATGCCTTGAAGTTAAATGATTTCATGCACTGGATGGAAAATAAGCTTTGATTTCTTTGACGTAGGCGTCGAGTCTAAAATAAGTCAACAAACATCATCGTATATACTAACAATAACCCGTCTTTAATTAGTGTTTGTTACAATCATCTTGCTAAATAGTTGCCACGAGCAATGAGCCATATAATAAAAGAGTGCTCTTCAAATTATCACTCGAAAGAATTGTAAAGAGGTTGCAAATAGCGCTTGTTAAATACATACTGGCTTTGTTCGATGTGGAACTTCTCCAACATTCATAAAATGAAAGTCGCTATATTTCTCTATTTAAGCTTAGGCAAAGTTTCTTGAAGTTATTATACATTATGACTGCAACTAAAAATAATATGGCAATTAAGGTTGGTCCATAAACAGGTAGTATATAAGCGACACACTGAATTCGTACCTCACGATATGGGACCCCATACCAAATATTGCAATACAGTTATTTCTATATATAACCCGGTTTTGCAACTTGTTACATGTAAACCCGACAGTAAATGGTTTAAACTCAAACCCGGCCTGATAGAAAAAAAACAAGTAATAAAAAAAGTATGCAATCCCCTTTACAAATTTCTGAACTCAGGTATGATTTTTCTAACGGGATTACCGATGACTTTTATCAAAATAAGATCTATTAGATTTGTTATTATTTGTCCAATACAAACATACATGCATTTTTCAATGAAAATCGAAAATTACCCCATAATAACAAAAGTATCGGATAGCCTTTTAATAACTATTTTGCATGTTCATTTTCCGATAAGCGATATTGCATTTCTTCCAGATGATAAAATGATATTTGATAAATGTAACGTTGAAACATTGATTTGAAAGATATATGTTGAAAGTATATTATTTTTATAAACATATTGATTATCTTGTTTTCTAACGTGTATTGAAGTTACCCCAAAATTATTTTTCTTATAAACTACCAGTTACTTTTTAACTTTGCTATTCGTTTCGGTCTCATATTTTACTTTTTTTTGCTCTTCATAAAATGTTCAGCTTAAGCGTTTTACTCGTCCTTAGCATTCTATAATGTGAATAAAGATATAATGTACAAGAAGCGCGGGACAGACGCATTACAAAATTGCTTTTCACTTGTCACATCCTGACAAACTGAATCATATTAAAAATCATTAAACAATTCCAGGCAAAACAAGGATATGTCAAAATGACATAATCCCCCATCTCAGGACGAACGGATAGACCCGAACACAATATGCATCCCTACTTTCGTAGATGGGGTATAAAAATTTGCCACAACTGGTGTGCAAAGAAGAGACGTTTTCACACCTGACAAAGGCTTGGCGTTCGAACAAGTAGCCCTACGCATGAAATAAAATTTCCACGCCACTTGCTCTCATCGAGAATGTCGTACATGTAGCAATTGCTATCCTTTTTTTAAACATTACTTGTAATACAATATTCTTGTTATGCATTTCCTTCTTTCTAACAAGACATTTCGACCTCATTCAACATGTGGAATTACGATATCCGAAATCTTACATAAGTCATTACAGAGCTTTATTGGTGTTTTAACGAAATTATAATTCAAGCGAAGATTGAAGTTATAGTTTAATGGCTTAGCTATATGTCTTCTGAACGAAGTTGGGATCGTATTAACAAATACACTGATGACAGAATTACCGAAACAACAACACTATTAGATAATGATAGAAAAACACACGAGCTGCAGTCAGCTAGTTCGTTATTTGAAACATCAATGAATATAACTTATAAGTTGTGAATAAGCATTTGCTGCACGACAAAATTGCTTGTGAGATTTTTAGAAACACATCAATAAGATTCATATTGATAGAAGTACTTGTACTGCGCAAACTAATGCTGGGGAAAATGGGTTAAATAACTACTAATGAGACATGCAAAACAGTGTCTTATAAGTCCAAAAAAACCTAAGAAAAAATCAATTCAGATGATACAAAACCCCAACTCAAAAAACACACAACATAAAAAACACGTACACGTCTAACAACTAAACTGCTTTCAGCAATGCGAGCTTGTGTGAACTTAGGTGCTCCGGAAGGATAATCAGTTCCTGCTTGTTTTTGTTCCCAACGATCAATTTATCCGCTAAAAACTCGGCGACAAGATAATAAACGCCTATCACATGGACCTACATTTTTTCTTGCTTATTTGATCATTTGTCCATATTTTTTTTTAAAATAGATGCAATTTTATCCATTTTTATTTACTTTAAGATACAGGAGCAAACCCCCATAAGGAAAGAAATTAACGGTTTTGAATTTGTAAGTCATAGGTGAAATAAAGAGTCATCTGACAACATTTTAGCAATCGGTTTCTTTTTTAACTTTCCACAGTTTGCTAGCTATTAGACAAAAGCATTTAGTTTTATGTTTTATGGACCATAACACCTATAAGAGGAAATTTTGATCCAATAGCTTTAACAGTTTTCAGTGCAAAAGGAAAGGCTGTTAATATAGCCCTTTTGGGGGATAATTTAGCTTGTAACATGTATATAAATTGTTGTACAACTTTGAATATGAACCTGGAACATATTTTGATGATCTTGATGTCTTTAGCAATGTGCAATTTAAATTTCCCGAATAGCTCATTTAGTTTAGAAGATATTGAGCTAACTGATCGAGTGCAAAATTTATTAAAAAAACAAGAAAAGGGCCAATAACTCCTACATGGGTTGTTAGATCTTATTCAAAATTTCAGGGCAGGTAGACCTTGATTTGCCGATCATTTTTAATTTGTGTCAGAATTTTGATTTTGAATGTTATATTTGCCCAAAAAATTAAAATTCACATCTACGTTCTATTTTAAGCCAAGGCGGCCATGTTTTACGATTAATCGAAAATCCATTGAAACATTAGGTCAATACACTTAATGCGTCGCATTGATTTTCCAACACTTTTCGTAACGTTTCTCGGATCGGTTCCCGCACCAAGAGGGTTAAAGCTTAACGTTTTATTGTTAAATAGGAAAAACCCGCGAATTCGCGGGAAAATCAATCGTTGGTTCCTTTACAAAATATTACACAATAAAACATTGCAGTTGCGTGACCTTATTATTTTTCATTTTCAGATAAGAATAAACTGCTTAGTCTCGGGCGCCAAATGCCCTCTCGGACACTTCCTATCGCTTTTTAGTATGACCGCTGGAGTGTAATTCCGGAACGATGACGGCTATACCGTTTCCGGATCAATTAATTAGGTTAATTAGCAAACTGCAGACATAATTGCATATGTGTTAATGAAATTTTAAAAGGGCACAACCATCCCCTATTTTTGATATATGAAGCTAAGTCGTAGAATTTGTTGTTTAGGCTGCAACCCAGCTAACAAAAAACGCTTCGTTATTTTAGTAATATAGATGTCTTAAATATCGTCACTGATAAATTGGCTGAATATATAACTATTACTCGATGGTTCACAGCGCACCTGTTTACAATGACCATTCTCGCGAGAACTTAGCGAGATCATTTCATCTATTTGACAAGGAGAGTTTTCTTGAAAAATATGTTTAGAGAGTTTAGTTTTGACTTTCCATCCGTATTCTCCTGTATATTTCAAGTTATCTGTGGTTATTAAATCTGACAATTTAAAAATCTATTCCCCAAAAAGCATCGAATTTCTGGCCCCATACAAATTCGTGCCTAGTGCGCTTGCGCACACTCGGCACATCCGGTTTGAATTTAAAAAAAAACATAAACTTTTGTGGGACTGCGTCCCATATAAATATATGGTTCATATATATTAGTCAATATATTGAAAAATCAGATAGAACAATAATTGCTTGTTCAGTCTGACCACTGTTTCAATACCAAATAATTATATTTACCGTGCATATAATTAAAATGTAGTTATTCTATTGGTTAATTAACACATTAAGTCGTCCTTCATACCTCGATGAAATGTCACTTGAATCACGTGGCCGTAGCCGGGGTATGACCTTACTATACGCACAACTTAAATTTGTTCTTATCCAGGTAAATTCTCACAACTTTAATTCGCATTTGGATATTAATGCGCAAATAAAAAATACACGAACATACACCACAAAACAAAACGAAATAAAACAAAATAATAAAATGTAATTATAAGAATTGAATGTTTGTATTTTGATGTTTCATAGGGTTGTAAAATCGTTGACCGGTCGCACATTTTTAGGCAAGCGCCAGCGAAGCCTTATGGAGTCTATAGAGTAGTGATGATTTTCGCGGTTTTTTTTCTGTCTAGACGGAGTGATTTTCCTGCATCCAGTCTGGAATAAAATGCTTTATTTTCTATATTACTTTTCAATATTTGTTAACATGATAAACACTTCTATAAATCTCAATTTTTATTGGCATTTTATATGACCGGCACGAGTTTTATTTATTCCTTTGCATCTTACATGACGAACTTTTTACTTAAAGGCGATAGAATATACATTATGTATTCATCTATTACTTGATTGGTTCGTATTAATATTTCTCTCATTTGATTGGTCAATTTATGGATTCAGATTCTAGCTTCACCATTCATAAAATCAGTACTGGGACGAGTGCATTTTAATCGAAGGGGTGTTTCAATCGATACCGTTTTTACACGATACCTGTCTTGTGTGTGCAATTGTGTTCATTAACTTTAAATTTGAGGGCATCTGCATGACGATCCTTTCTTCGCTCACCAAAATTAATAATTCGCAAACATTTTGAACAATATACTTTAACAGAGAATAAATCTATTATAGTTCTTATATATTTCGCTTGCCTTTAGCGCTTTGATTAACATGAAGCGCCCGTTGACCGGTCGCACATTTTTAACATGAAGCGCACGCTTCATTAAAAATGTGCTACGGTCAACGGTTTTACACGCCAATGAAACATCAAAATACAAACATTCAATTCTTAAATAATTAAAGGTTTAAAAGGACAGCTAGACTGGACTATATATTAATATATTGAACAATTGGTCACATTTTCAAATCTATTTTAAAAATTCAGGACAGAAGACATCCCCATCCATACCCTCATATAGAATATTGAGGACTGCCTTAAGATATTTCCGGCGTTACCCATAGCCGGTAACCGCAAGTGAAAATGTTAGGTTTCTTTATTAGAACATATCATATTCATGGTGCTGGATTTAATATTTTCATTTTTTTTTTTTGTCTCCCAAAACTTTTTTGCCAGTTACACAGCATTTGAAACCCGAGAATTGTACATATGTCACACATCTGGTTCAGTCTATCAGTATATATAAATAAGATCAAAATTTGATGCAAAATATCGAAATAAAATTTTAAAAAAAAAACATCTAGACAGCTAGTATGATGTTTGTTCCTTATCTTTTTACGTTGACGTTTCTGCTCGTTAACGGAGATCAATGTACCATGGAGAACACATTATGCAGTTTGTGCGGCCAACGAAGCACCCTGAAAAACGACGAACTTCAAGCATTGAAGAAAGACATTGAAGGTAAAAAAATATATGCTTATAGAAAAATATTTTAGCTGTATATTGGTAAGGCACCGACCATTTGATTTTCTGGGGGCGGGGCTGGCATTTTCACCCGAGCCGGGAATTTTGATTTTCTTTTACCGCTGCGCGGGCTAGCTTATTTTTTCCCCATACACTCAATGCTAGAAAATTTTGTTCAGAAAATCTCTTTTTTTTCTAATGCACAAAATTAGGGCCTACTTTTTGGCCAAAAATCAGAGCCAGAATATTTTTTTCTTAAAAATCCCACCCCCCCCCCCCTTCAGAAAATCAAATGGCCGTTGCCTTAGACTAAACAAAAACAGTAGATTTAGTTTTTTGATGTTTATATTATACACAATTTTGGATCAGGAAACGGCATAGTCCTTCCGAAAGGACGAACAATTGTTATTCCATTTATGGTAAGGCGATACTCCGAGTCCATGCACTCTAAAAAAAAACCTTTGAGTTCGATAATAGTGGGATCAGTATCGGCAGAAACATATGCAACACTCGCCAACCTAAGAGGGATTCCCATAAACATAAAGCTTGTTAAACAACTCTAGGCAAATAAATAAGTTTAAACTCCTTGACACATTGTAACCAAAATTATTTTTTAGAAATTAAATTCTTTGATTCTGTATGAAATGGCATATTTTATATCCAGAATTACATTACTCTAATGTTGTAAGACCCGCAATCTGCATTCAAAATTTGAAATCTTTTTTTAGATCTTAAGAAACAAAACGCCCCAGTTGCTTTCTTTGCTTACATGGGCTCGAACTTGGGAACAGGATCAAGTTTGAAGCATAGAACATTTATATATGACAGAGTTGAACTTAATCTTGGAAATGGCTACGACAAAAACACCGGCAAGTTTACTGCGCCCTCTGATGGTCTATATCTAATTCACGTCGTCACGGGATCTTATGACAGATCATGGGCAACGGTGGAACTTATTCAAAATGGTAAAATTAAAGATATCGGTTTCCCAGACTCTGGAAATGATGACAGAAACCAAGTAACCACAGCAACACCGCTTTATTTAAAGAAAGGGGATGTTGTGTATGCAAGAATAGGAGAATCCAATGGTGGGAAACACTTAGAAAGCAACCATTACATCAGAACCAGCTTTTCGGCAGTTAAAATTCAATAAAAAAAATAATAGAATTGTCATTTATGCTATTTGTTGTGTTTTAATTACAAATAAATTGAAATGCGTGGATGTATGATAAATGTACAAAAAAAAACATTACTCAAAGAAATATTTTTTCACCCGGTATTTTTAAATAAACTTTAATTTAGAAATAGGAAAACTGAATATCTTTAAAGGGTTGTCTAGCAATCTTGTCATATCTTTAATGAGATTTATCTTACTTCTACTAAATGGAATTGCAGGAATACTTGACTATAAAAAAACAACCGATAGTTTGAATATACAGTAGTACATATCATTATAGATTCCATAAATAGTCAACGTTCCCAAAGCTACAATGTATTCAAACGTGTCGTGAATTGTAGGTATTTCAATAAAGCAATATGTAGCTCCTTAATACCTTTATTGTCTCAAAGATAATAAAATGATAATTAATTGTGAACAATTTAAAAAAAATATTTTTCGGTTTGTACCAGAATGGGCAGAAAAAATCAACTTAGAGAAACCTTATTGTTATTGCTGCTTAAAATTTTGATAAATTGCCATATATTTTTGTTTCATTTTTAACCAAAAAAGGAAAGCGGATTACTTGTGATAAAATCAGTCTATTTTGTAATAAATCTTTATTACTTTTTTTTGTTATCAACAGGGAAAAAGGTTGTGCTCGAAAAAAATGCATGCGAAGCAAAAACAAAAAACAAAACAAAAACGCGTTATATAATTGCCTGCCAAAAGCCAAGAATTTTTGTCGAAGCTTATGTTTTTGATTCATACCGTCTTTAGTTAATTTGTAAAGTTTTAAAAGGGGACCTTTTGTTGATAGTGTTACAACTGGTTTAATCATATGCAATTACATGTGAATAGGGCAAATTTATTTAGTACAAGACGGCGAGCAGTGACGCTAGGTTCAATTCTTTAATTGCACATGGTCGATATCATCAATATCTTTCTCCTTATTGTGTTTGAGCAAATAAACCATCACAAACTTAATTTTAACATTTCTATAGACACTAACTTTTTATTATGCTACAAGATACAAAATACTAGTACATGTATATGTTTCAGTCTTTGTTTGCATTTGTAAGAGTTCAATTTTACACCATTTTAATGAAGTGGGTGTGACAAAACCCCCATTATTTTAGGAATCTTTTTTGGTAGAGTAAAAACGACACAAAATAGATCAGATTTATGCATTTATTGTCTGTGCCCCCTCCCTAAAATGTAAATAATTCAACTTTCCTTTCTTGTGTAGCAATATTTCGTCCGCTCCTGTTTATTGAGTTTACGTTTCACAATTAATTCGTTATTCAAGAGCTTGTGGGTTTTACATCGATTTCTCCTCTTTTTATATGTTGAATAAGAGTGGCAAAGGGGACAATATAAACAAGTTTCCCAACACGAAACACGGGCAAAAATACAGACAAAACAGAGCACTTACATCTATGTCTATAACGAAAACGTGAGAAATCAAAATCGCGAAAGCATCCAAAAATAGACCGTCGAAAACGTTGCACGAAAATAAACATGAAATTACACTTTCATTTTTGATAGGCAAAATAAAAAAAAACAGTACGGGTACGGGTAAACGAGCAAACAGTAAGTACATTATGATGTTTGAGTGAGTCAGTTAGTTGCACAATATGGGTTATATATGGGCGATAGACATTAAGGAGATATTGTAAGAACATAAATTGATAAGAAATATATCAGGAGGTGTTGTGGTAAACAAAGGAACAATGAATGTTGAAGACCACTTGAAATATGGAAATGGACGGAAACACTACTTGGTGACCAGCAAAAAGAAAAATAATTTATGTGCATCTGTATTTATGTTAGCCCATTATTGTCAGCATTCAGGTTTTCAGTTATAGACTTTGATTTCCCAGGTCCCATATCGATGGAAATGTTCAGGCAACTTTCCCCGCAAATTCGCGGGTGCCTTCTAGTTAGTCCTAAATATCATCAAAAATGACTTTGAGGTCAAAGGTCAAGGTCAAATATGTTGGTACATGACCCATCGCCTTGTGGTGACCTAACTTCATACCAAATATCTAAAGCCTATGGCAAAGGACAAAAAAATCATTGCCCATACAAGACTTTAGTCCTAAATATCATCATAAATGATCTTGAGGTCAAAGGTCAAGGCCAACCATGTTGATACGCGACACATTGAATTGTGGTGACCTAACTACATACCAAATATCTAAGAGCTATGTCATAAGACAAAAAAAGTTATGGTCTGGACAAGACTATGGTCCAAAATGTCATAAAAAATGACCTTGAGTTCAAAGGTCAAGGTCAAAGGTCAACCATGTTGGTACGCGACACATCGTTTTGTAATGACCTACCTACATACCAAATATCTAAGACCTATGCCAAAAAACAAAAAAGGTATGGCCCGGACAAGGTTTCGCTGAGAAGAATAAGAATAAGAACGAGAATAAGAAGAAGAAGAAGAAGATGAAAAACTCATGGTAAAACAATATGTCTCCCTTCCGTGAAGGGGAGACATAATAACCAGAAGAAAGTATATACTCAAGGAACATGGGAATCTCAAAGTTGTTTATAAAAAAGACAAACCCAACAGACACTGGGATTCATACACAGATAAACTGCTCTGCGATTAAATCTGAACGATAACGCAGGTGCTCCGAAAAGGCAAGTAGTTCAAGCTACAAGATGTTTTATCTTATTGACATTTCCCCCCCATCCCCCCAAAAAGAAAATTTAAATGCATTTTCATTAACGATTTGTCTTACAATTCAATAAATGAAATACGCTAGAGGATGTTAAAGTTTTATTTTCAAATTATTGGTACCTATTGGAGCATTTGAAACCCGAGACTTGTACGTATGTAACATCTGGTTCAGTGTATCAGTATATATATAAATAAAATTAAAATTCGAAGGCAAAACATCGAAATAGAATTCAAAAAAAATATTTGGACAGCTACTATTATGTTTGTTCCTTTCCTTTTTGCGTTGACGTTTCTGTTCGTTAACGGAGATCAATGCACCATGGAGAACACATTATGCAGTTTGTGTGGCCAAAGAAGTACCCTAAAAAACGAGGAACTTGAAGCATTGAAGAAAGATATTGAAGGTAACAATAGAAATATATGATTATAGAAAATTATTTTTAACCGTACTAGTAAAAATTTTGAAAAAGCAGTGTAAATCAATAATCTCGATACAGACAGTAATTTAAGTTCTATGTTGAATAAAAATATATGTAACACTTTGTGACAGGATGGGATCAACGATCGATGCCCTCAGAAGGGACGAATAAACTGTTAACACAGAGATATGTCTCGCCTGTCGCAGCTGGTCACTGTATAAGATGAAGTTAAAAATGCAAATATTTACAGTGACTACAGCAGTGGCAATTACTTAAAAAATAGATCTGTATTGATGCAAATACAAATATAGACCAAGTATCAATGATGTACCATTGACGGAAAATTACAAACCAAAGTATTTGATAAACGTGACGACTTTACCTTCCCTATTATAAATTTCCCTTTTCTTGAAGGAGATGTTCCACTAGCGCCGTCATACAGGGTTAACATTAGACAGTTAGTAAGATATGCTCAGATCTGCAGTCATGGTGTTTCTGATTTTAATTACAAAAACTGTTTATAACTGAAAAAATATTTAAACCAGGTTATCGACACCACAAATTTGTAAAATCTTTTTTCTAAATTCTTCCACAAGGATCGATCTCTTAATTGAAAAATTTAATTGTACACGTCACTTTCTAATAGTGAAAGGAATATCACATTCTGAATTTTATGGTAATGTTTTTATAAAGCTCACAAGTTTAAAAAAACAACCCATTGGAAATAAAAAATTGGCTTCAAAATTTATTACGGAAAGGACATGAATTGAATATTTTGGTAAAATCTTTGAATTTACTGTTTTTGGCAGAAATATTGATAACTTGATACTTACTTTAAAACTTCCATAAGCGTTTTTACTATTGTCATTTTCAAGCATTATAGCGATCAAGCATGTCGGTTTTGTGTGATGACACTTCACCAAATCATTATTGTTAGAAGTGTTGTGTCGGATTTAAAATCGATATCTTTGATTTTTTTTACATCAGTCGATTGATGATTCTCAGCTAGCTATCAGTAACAGCGAGTGTTCTATAGAGAGTTCATTTACCGTCCTTTCGTTTGTTCTTGATGTCTTTTGTCTAAGGTTCTCTCTAGTGGAATTGAACTGTGGTCGATTTGATTTTTATTGTGTTTTTAGGTTTTGTGCTTTGTCTTGGAATATTGATAGGGAGAAGGTTGGGCCCCAAAAAACTAGTTTAACCCCGCCACATATTTTATGTACCTTTCTTAAGTCAGGAATCTTTGACAAAGCTTTCGTTTGTACTTGTCTTTTTGATGTTTTCTGTTCTTTGTTCCAGAAGGGGGTCTATCTGTGACTATTTCAGGACTGGATTTGAATCATATGCATTTTATATAGACCATGGGCCAATTTCAGAACCGCGAGCAGTGCCTACTGGCCTCGTTGAAGGCTGCTGGCGGTTGTCCATTGTGGTTTTTCTGAATTGCCGCTTGATTGTGGGCTGTGTCGCTTACACTTATTCCACATCTCATTATTTTCTATTGTTCACATAATACAGATTTAAAGAAAAACATTAGCATTTAGCTAAATCAGTATAAAATAGACCGTGACTGCAGTAGCATACAGATAGAATGTCCTTGAATTGATCTGTCCTGATGCTAATGCAACTGCAGACAAAATATCAATGGTGTAGCTTTCTGCTAAACAGACTTAATAAAACAAGAGGCTCCCAGGAGCCTGAATCGCTCACCTGACATATGTGTCTGAAGTAAAGGTTATTAGGCAAAATCTATTTGACGTTGAAAGGGTCATAAGATAAATAAGGGGGTCATCTGACAATATGGTGGATCTTAATGTGCTGATCACTTTTGTTCTCAATCAAAATCTAAAAATCGGTCACCCTTTTTGAGTTATTAGCAAACAAATGCAGTTTAACCTAATGTTCTTTTTTTTAGCCACAGCGGCCATGTTTTACTACCAATCAAAAATCCCCACATCAGTTCTATACACCTAATGCTAATAAACAACTATATCAAGTGTGGTTCCAATTGGACTAAAGTGTCAGAGGAGTTAACGTTTTCAATGTAATGAGGAAATACTGTTAAAATGCTCAATTTTGACGTTCTAAGGGCAATAACTCCTAAAAGGAAAGGTCCTACAACGTTGACCCTATTACATATTTTGTAGATCTTGATGTGCTCAACAACATGCAATTGAAATTTCTCAAATATTTAGTATAATTTTCAAGATATTGAGCTAAACAGGTGCAAATATTGCAAAAAATCCACAAAAAGGGCAATAACTCCTACATGGGTTGTTGGATTTTCTTCAAAATTTGAGAGTAGGTAGATCTTGAGGTGCTGATCACTTTTTCTCCTGTGCCAGAATTATGATATCTGTAGCCGTTTTTGAGTTATTTGCAAAAAACTGCATTTTACCCCTATGTTCTATTTTTAGCCATGGCGGCCATGTTTTACGACGAATCAAAAATCCCCACATCAGTTTTAAGCACCAAATGCTAATAAACAACCATACCAAGTTGCAATTGGTCTTATGGTGTCAGAGGAGTTAACGTTTTAAAAAGTTTACGGACGACGGACGACGGACGGACGGACGACAGACGCCAAGTGATGACAATAGCTCACATGACCCTTCGGGTCAGGTGAGCTAAACAGGTTAACATTGACAAAATCAATATAAAATCGCAAAGTCAGTAGACCGTTACTGCAGGATCATACAGATGAAATGCTGTTAAAACTAATCTGTACTGATGGCTATGCAACTATGCAACTGCATACCAAATATCAATGGTGTAACATAATTAGTTGACACAAAACAGACTTAAGCAAAATCTTTAACAATTGTGGACGCCACCGTCATCGCCGGAATCACCATACCTAAGCTTTGCCTTTTGTGACATTCCTCGCAGGCGAGACAAAAATTACGACGCTGGTATGTGCATGTAACTTAAGCCAATATGATATCAATGAGAGCTCTGAGATTATTATCAAAAATAGATAAAACTATGTAATACTGCAGTTCTTAAGCACCGTCCCCTGGTGACCACTGCATTCATGGAACAACTTTACTTCCATTTGTGCTTTGGTCACGGGGAGAACTGTACAGTATATACAAACATATTATCAATGCTGCTACTCTGGGTGTAATTATTGCAGTCCTAAAGCACCGTCCCCTGGTGACCATAGCATGTATATGACTGTATCTTATATATGTGCTCTGATTACAGGGAGGGCTGCTAAAATAAAAAGAAAATAATATTAATAACACTCATTGTTGTAGCTTGAGGTATTAATTATTAATCTCTATTTATATCCATGCTCCCATCTATATATTTCATATGGCTTCATTACCCATTAAAAAAATGTATATATTGTCACAATCATACCTTAAATTAGTATACATTATTATTTTTTGTTGTTGTTGCTTTACTGTTATTTATAATAAATCATTGTAATGATTCTGCCCCTTGAGGGACCTTAATTGGTAATAAAATATGTCTTAATGTCTTATTCCATTTACGGTAAGAGCAATAACCCATGCACACTATAAACCTCTTTGTAGAGTTCGATTAAGAGTTGGCTTAATGTGGGCCGACGCATATGTGCCCCCGCTCGCAAACTGGATTCACATGAACATAAAGCTTGTTTACCAACCCAAGATAAATAAATAAGTTTAAACTCATTGACGCACGTGTATTATGTAGCATATATTCAGAATTACAGTACTCGAATGTTGCCCTTCTCTAGACCTGCAATCTGCATTCAAAATTTAATATTTTTTCAGATCTGAAGAAACAGAAGGCTCCCGTCGCCTTCTTTGCTTACATGGGATCGAACATGGGAACGGGCTCAAGCCTCAAGCATAGAACCTTGATATACGATAGAGTTGACCTTAATCTTGGAAATGGCTACAACAAAAACACTGGAAAATTCACTGCGCCCTCTGATGGTCTATATTTAATTCACGTCGTCACGGGATCTTATAATAGATCATATGCAGCGGTGGAACTCATTCAAAATGGTAATATAAAAGATATCGGTTGTCCCGACTCTGCAGACCATGACGACAGAAACCAAGTTACCACAGCAACACCACTTTACCTTAAGAAAGGGGACGTTGTGTACGCAAGAATTGGCGAAATCAATGGCGGAAATCGCATAGAAAGCGACCAGTATATAAGAACAAGTTTTTCAGCAGTCAAGATTCAATAAAAAGTTAAATACAATTGTGTTTGTGCTATTTGTTATCAATTTGAATAATAAAAAAATGAAATGCGTAGAAGTAGGATAATGTACAGTTTCAAAGAAATATGTTTCATCCGCTATATTCCAAAATGAATATCCTTAATATGAATGCACTTATATGTATATCACGAATAGGTCAAAATCAACCATTCTTGCCAAACGGGTCTTGATTCATAAATTGTAGTGATTGTAATTTGGCATTTTTCCGCGGTAACAATAGTTATTTTCAAAGGTGTCGCTACAATTTTTTTTCTCCAATTTTCGCATTATTTTATATGACATGAATCCCTTTTCAGAATCTTCATTTTTTACATCTTTGCTACCTTTTTACATACAAGACAGATCCAGAATATTATTAAGGAAAAAACAAAGCCCCCCCCCCCTTTTCAGTCAAGTTATATGGTTGGTCCTTTTGTAATTTTTATTGTTTTACTTGGTTTTGTTACAGATGTTATAATGACAATGAAATTTGATAAAGTTTTAACTTTCTGTTGTTTCCCTTCTTTTTGTGTTGGAGAACACATCAAAGCTTTAAATTATCCGTTTAAATTTCAAAATTATCTAAAACCTAAGGTTCTTCCTACCCCAGACATAGGTTGATCATCTTATTAATAATTTGGTTCCCCAGTTTGGTATTTTTGGTTTTATTGTTCTATGCTCTTCATAATCATATAGTGTTTGGCATTTTCAATATTTTTGGTAGAGAGCCTCTGATGAGTCTTGAATAGACGAAACGCACGTCAGGCGTAGCAAAATTTATTGTCTGGAACTTTGTTGTCATTTTTATTTCCAATTTTACAATGGGTAAGCGCCACGAGTGGGGACAAAAATTCAACTTTGAGATATATCCTTATAGTTGCTGCTTAACAGATGTTAACTCCATTCACGTATCTATACCATACATTTTTGTTATTTTTTCATAATGAAATGGAGAGAGATGAGCTTTTTCCGGTAGAAAATTTCGATTTTTGGTCATTTTACATTGATTTCATATATAACTTGGACAATAGTCATAGCTGTCAAGCGAATTATTAAAATAACTAGGTATAATTGTGATCGCAAAGCGAGTCACAAATGTCCCCTCACGTACCCCTCTTTGTTTATATCTGGCTTAGTTGATAACATTTTTCTGTTCGCCATCCAATATAATACTTAGATATCAATTTTCGTTAAAATCAGAATAAGTTAAATCTTACCGTAAGTGGCGGCCATTTTGAATTTTTCAACATTTTCGAAAACGCACTTCAATTCGGCATCCTTTAAAACCCCTGGATATCTATTTTCGTTAAAATCTGAGCAAGTTGAATTTTTACCGGAAGTGGCGGCCATTTTGAATTTTTCCACATTTTCGACAACGCACTTCAATTCGGCATCCTTTAAAACCCCTGGATATCAATTTTCGTTTAAATTGGAGCAAGTTGAATTTTTACCGGAAGTGGCGGCCATTTTGAATTTTTCAACATTTTCAAAAACGCACTTCAATTCGGCATCCTTTAATACCCCTGGAAATCAATTTTCGTTAAAATCGGAGCAAGTTTAATTTTTACCGGAAGTGGCGGCCATTTTGAAAATGGCGGTTGATAAAAAAATTTCGATACCAAAAATTAACTTGGCATATCATTATTACCTTAAAAACAAATTTTCATCACATTCGGAACAAGTTTCAATTTTGGCGGGAAATGGTCGGCCATTTTGTAAGTAACCGACCAAAATTTTTCGAGACCAAGTTTATCATCTTGGCACATCACTATAACCTTCTACACCAATATCTGTATAAAGGTCTTCAGCGATACTTAATTTATATAATTTTACCTAGATATACTAAAGATTTGATATAATTTCGAATAATGTGGTATTGAATTATCTCCCCTTTTTTCGAATTTTTGCAAATATTTTGAAAACGGTAAGTCCGATTTTCAAAATTCTTTTTTTGTATGATACCTCTTATATATACCTACTACATAGTGAAAGGAATTTTTCCTAATCCAGCCGATTTGGAAATGCCAGTAAAAATTCAACTTTGATTTTGAGGAGCCATTTTCAGGCCCCTTTTTACCCTATAAGGAGTCGCTTGATTTTGACGAAAAAATCTGATTACACAATTTCACACTCCATACTCTTGATATATGAAGTTTCAGATTCCTACCTTTAAAGATGTTCTTTAAATCGAGCGGACAAGTTCACACTAAAGAATACTAAGAATAATAATAATAAAAAAAAAAATAACTAGTTCTAATTGTGATCGCAAGCGAGTCACATACATGTCCCCTCACGTACCCCTCTTTGTCAATATGTGTTTGGACATTTGAGAATACCTAATATACCAATTTTCATCAAGATCGGAGTAAGTTTAATTTTGGCGGGAAACGGCGGCCATTTTGAAAATGGCCAACGATAAATACATTTTGATGTCAAAAATAAACTCGCCATACCACAATAACCTTATATACCAATTTTCATTAACATCGGAGTAACTTTGATTTTGGCGGGAAACGGCGGCCATTTTGAAAATGGCCGACGAAATAAAAATTTCAATGTCAAAAATCAACTCGCCATAGCACTATTACTTTATATACCAATTTTCATCAAAATCAGAGTAACTTTAATTTTGGCGGGAAACGGCGGCCATTTTGAAAATGGCCGACGATAAAAAAATTTTGATGTCAAAAATCAACTCGCCATACCACTATTACCTTATATACCAATTTTCATCAAAATCGGAGTAAGTTTAATTTTTGGCGGGAAAATGGCGGCCATTTTAGCCGCCATTTTAAAAATGGCCGCCAAAAATTTTTTTCGATACCAAAAATGAACTCGGCATACCACTATTACCTTGTAAACCAATTTTCATTAAGAAATAACAAAGTTAAGAATTTTTACATTACTATTACAAAATATATTGTTCCAAGAAAGATAACTCAATTTGACAAAAAAATTAAATTTTGATTTTTTGCAAAATTTTGAGAACCAGAAGTCCGATTTTCAAAATTTTTTTTTTAAATGAAAGGTATCGAAAGTCTACACTTACCCCATTAAGGAATTTGTGTTACCCCTGCCGGATCAGAAATGCCAGGTAAAATTCAACTTCGGTTTCGAGGAGCCATTTTGAGGCCCTTTTTTGACCTATAAGGGGTCGTTCGATTTCGACGTATAATACAAAAAGCACAATCTCCCATTCCATACTCTTGATATATGAAGTTTCAGCTTCCTACCTTAAAAGATGTCGAAAAAATGAGGTGGACAAGTTCACGATCCAGAATACCGAGAAAAATAATAATAATAATAATAATAATAATAATAACTAGTGCTGATTGTGTTGGGATGCCAACACATAAGTCGCCCAAAATCGCCTTGGATAATATTCCATTCAAATCAGTGCATCCAAATATGTCTAGAAATCAAATTTCGTTGAAATCGGACAAAGTTGACGTTTTTGGGGGGCGGGTGTAGTAAAACGGCCGCCATTTTAAAATGGCGGCGTTCGCGTCAATTTTTTTTTCGGCATGTTGCTCAGGAAGGATCACTCTACTAGTGTACCAATTTTCATTAAAATCCATCCAGCCATCTCCGAGATCTGAGAGGGGCCCAAAAAACTTAAACGGCGGCCATTTTGAAAATGGCGGCCATCTTGAAAATTTTGAAAACTTCTTGCACACCTCTGAGTGACCCTCCACCCATCTCAATAGGTTTTATCTTGATTGGGCAAAGCGTTTTCTCAAAATGTTGAAGACAAGTTCATGATTAAGTAAGGAAAAGAATAATAATAATAATAATAATAATAATAATAAGAAACGGTGCAAAAACAATAAGTCTCCCAAACTTTGTTTTGGGCGACTTAATAATAATAATAATAATAATAATAAGAAACCGAGCAAAAACAATATGTCCCCGACACTTCGTGTTCGGGGACATAATAATAAGAAACCGAGCAAAAACAATATGTCCCCGACACTTCGTGTTCGGGGACATAATAATAAGAAACCGAGCAAAAACAATATGTCCCCGACACTTCGTGTTCGGGGACATAATAATAATAATAATAATAAAAATAATAATAAGAAACCGAGCAAAAACAATATGTCCCCGACACTTCGTGTTCGGGGACATAATAATAAGAAAAACTAGGTATAATTGTGATCGCAAAGCGAGTCACAGATGTCCCCTCACGTACCCCTCTTTGTTAATATCTGGCTTCTTTGAACACATTTTTCTGTTCACCATACATTATAATGCTTAAATATCATTTTTCGTTTAAATCTGAACAAGTTGAATTTTTCCAAGAGTGGCAGCCATTTTGAATTTTTCGACATTTTCGACACCACGTCTCAATTCACTAACCTTCAAAACCCCTAGATATCAATTTTTGTTAAAATCGGAGCAAGTTGAATTTTTACCGGAAGTGGCGGCCATTTTGAATTTTTCGACATTTTCGACAACGCGCATCATTTCGCCATCCTTCAAAAGCCCTAAATATCAATTTTCGTTAAAATCGGAGCAAGTTGAATTTTTACCGGAAGTGGCGGCCATTTTGTTTTTTTTTCGACATTTTCGACAACGCGCATCTATTCGCCATCCTTCAAAACCCTAAGATATCAATTTTCGTTAAAATCAGAGCAAGTTCAATTTTTACCGGAAGTGGCGGCCATTTTGAATTTTTCGACATTTTCGACAAGGCACATAAATTCGCCATGCTATAAAACCCCTAGATATCAATTTTCGTTAAAATCTGAGCAAGTTGAATTTTTACCGGAAGTGGCGGCCATTTTGAATTTTTCAACATTTTCGACAACACTCATTAATTAGCCATGCTATAAAACCCCTAAATATCAATTTTCGTTAAAATCTGAGCAAGTTGAATTTTTACCGGAAGTGGCGGCCATTTTGAATTTTTCGACATTTTCGACAACGCACTTCAATTCGGCATCCTTTAAAACCCCTTGTTATCAATTTTTGTTTAAATCAGAGCAAGTCGAATTTTTACCGGAAGTGGCGGCCATTTTGAAAATGGCGGTCGATAAAAAAATTTCGATTCCAAAAATGAACTCGGCATATCACTATTACCTTACAAACCAATTTTCATCAAATTAGGAGCAAGTTTCAATTTTGGCAGGAAACAGTCAGCCATTTTTTAATAGACGACCAAAAAATTTTTGAGACCAAGAAAACATCTTAGCATATCACTATAACCTTCATTTAGTAATTTAAAGTCTTCGTCATTAGTTCATTAATAAAATTATACCTAGAAATACTAAAGATTTGATATAATTTCGAATAATGTGGTATTCAATTATCTCCCCTTTTTTCGAATTTTTGCAAAATTTTAAAAACGGTAAGTCCGATTTTCAAATTTTTTTTTTTGTATGATACCTCTTATATATACCTAGTACATAGTGAAAGGAATTTTCCCTAATCTAGCCGGTTTGGAAATGCCAGTAAAAATTCAACTTTGATTTTGAGGAGCCATTTTCAGGCCCCTTTTTACCCTATAAGGGGTCGTTTGATTTTGACGAAAAAATCTGATTACACAATTTCACACTCCATACTCTTGACATATGAAGTTTCAGCTTCCTACCTTTAAAGATGTTCTTTAAATCGAGCGGACAAGTTCACACTAAAGAATACTAAGAATAATAATAATAAAAAAAAAAAAAAAAAATAATAACTAGTTCTAATTGTGATCGCAAGCGAGTCACAAAAATGTCCCCTCACGTACCCCTCTTTGTCAATGTCTCTTAGCATTTGAGATAACTTATTATATCCAATTTTCATCAAAATAGGAGTAAGTTTAATTTTGGTGGGAAATGGCGGCCATTTTGAAAATGGCTGATGCAAAAAAAAAAATTGATGTCAAAAATAAGTTCGCCATACCACTATTACCTAATATACCAATTTTCATCAAAATCGGAGTAAGTTTAATTTTTGGCGGGAAACGGCGGCCATTTTGAAAATGGCCGACGATAAAAAAAATTCGATGTCAAAAATCAGCTTGCCATACCACTTTTACCTTATATACCAATTTTCATCAAAATCGGAGCAAGTTTAAATTTTGGCGGGAAAATGGCAGCCATTTTAGCCGCCATTTTGAAAATGGCCGTCAAAAAAATTTTTTCGACTCCAAAAATGAACTCGGCATACCACTATTACCTTGTAAACCAATTTTCATTAAGAAATAACAAAGTTGAGATTTTTTTTCATTACTATTACAAAATATATTGAACAAAGAAAGATAACTCAATCTTACAAAAAAATTAATTTTCGATTTTTTGCAAAATTTTGAAAACCGTAAGTCCGATTTTCAAAATTTTTTTTTTAAATGAAAGGTATTGAAAGTCTACACTTACCCTGTAAAGGAATTTGTCCTACCCCTGCCGGATCAGAAATGCCAGGAAAAATTCAACTTCGGTTTCGAGGAGCCATTTTGAGGCCCTTTTTTGACCTATAAGGAGTCGTTCGATTTCGACGAAAAATACAAAAAGCACAATCTCCCATTCCATACTCTGGATTTGTGAAGTTTCAGCTTCCTACCTTAAACGATGTCGAAAAAATGAGGTGGACAAGTTCACGGTCCAGAATACCGAGAAAAATAATAATAACTAGTTCTAATTGTGATCGCAAGCGAGTCACATACATGTCCCCTCACGTACCCCTCTTTGACAATATTTCTGGCTTTTGTGGGAACCCTGTTTAAACAATGACGCCCTTATCATTCCATTGAAGCACCCTTTTTACAAGCATTGGTAGCGTACTTGTAAACTATTGTAGTGACTAGCGAGCATAACTACCGCTCTCGTCCTCTACAATGGAGCCACTCTTCAATGAAATGCTAAAAACGTTACGGAGAAGCTTTTGGTTGACATCCATATGAGATATTATTCTCCCTTAATCTCATATAGTCGAGAAGAGTCACACAGTCGCATCCAAAAGCTGTTGCATCGGGCCATAAACAAATTTTGATGCTAAAAATGAACTCCCCATACCACAATTACCCTGTATATTAATTTTCATTAAAATTGGTGTAAGTTTAATTTTGGCGGGAAACAGTGGCCATTTTGAAAATGGCCGACCATAAATAAATTTCAATGTCAAAAATCAACTCGTCATACCACTGTTACCTTATCTACCAATTTTGGTCAAAATCGGAGTAACTTTAATTTTGGCGGGAAATGGCGGCCATTTTGAAAATGGCCGACGATAGAAAAATTTTAATGTCAAAAATCATCTCGCCATACCACTATTACCCTGTATACCAATTTTCGTCAAAATCGGAGTAACTTTTATTTTGGCGGGAAATGGCGGCCATTTTGAAAACGGTCGCTGATAAAAAAATTTTGATGTCAAAAATCATCTCGCCATACCACTATTACCTTATATACCAATTTTCATCAAAATCGGAGCAAGTTTAAATTTTGGCGGGAAATTTTAGCCGCCATTTTGAAAATGGCCGCCAAAAAAAATTTTCGATACCAAAAATGAACTCGGCATACCACTATTACCTTGTAAACAAATTTTCATTAAGAAATAACAAAATTGAGAATTTTTACATTACTATTACAAAATACAAAGTACAAAGAAGGATAACTCAATATGACAAAAAAATTAAAATTCGATTTTTTGCAAAATTTTGAAAACCGTAAGTCCGATTTTCAAAATTTTTTTTTTAAATGAAAGGTATTGAAAGTCTACACTTACCCCATAAAGGAATTTGTCCTACCCCTGCCGGATCAGAAATGCCAACAAAAATTCAACTTCGGTTTCGAGGAGCCATTTTGAGGCCCTTTTTTGACCTATAAGGGGTCGTTCGATTTCGACGAAAAATACAAAAAGCACAATCTCCCATTCCATACTCTTGATATATGAAGATTCAGCTTCCTACCTTAAAAGATGTCGAAAAAATGAGGTGGACAAGTTCACAGTCCAGAATACCGAGAAAAATAATAATAATAACTAGTTCTAATTGTGATCGCAAGCGAGTCACAAAAATGTCCCCTCACGTACCCCTCTTTGTCAATGTCTCTTGGCATTTGAGATAACTTAATTTATCCAATTTTTATCAAAATAGGAGTAAGTTTAATTTTGGCGGGAAACGGCGGCCATTTTTTAAATGGCCGACAATAAAAATATTTCGATGTCAAAAATCAACTCACCATACATATATTACCTTATATACCAATTTTCGTTAAAATTTGAGTAAATTTAATTTTGGCGGGGAAACGGCGGCCATTTTGAAAATGGCCGACGATAAAAAAATTTTGATGTCAAAAATCAACTTGCCATACCACTATTACCTTATATACCAATTTTCATTAAAATCGGAGTAATTTTAATTTTGGCGGGAAATGGCGGCCATTTTGGAAATGGCGGCCCCCCCCTCAAAAAAAATTTGATTCCAAAATTGAACTCAGCATACCAGTATTACCTTGTAAACCAATTTTCATCAAAATCAGAATAACTTTAATTTTGGCGGGAAACGGCGGCCATTTTGAAAATGGCCGACGATAAAAAAAATTTGATGTCAAAAATCAACTCGCCATACCACAATTACCTTATATACCAATTTTCATTAAAATCGGAGTAATTTTAATTTTGGCGGGAAATGGCGGCCATTTTTAAAATGGCCGCCCAAAAAAAAATTTCGATTCCAAAATTGAACTCGGCATACCACTATTACCTTGTAAACCAATTTTCATTAAGAAATAACAAAGTTGAGAATTTTTTTCATTAATATCACAAAATATATGGTACAAAGAAAGATAACTCAATCTTACAAAAAAAAATAATTTTCGATTTTTTGCAAAATTTTGAAAACGGTAAGTCCGATTTTCAAATTTTTTTTTTTAAATGAAAGGTATTGTATATCCGCACTTAACCTATAAGGGAATTTTTCCTACCCCTGCCGGATCAGAAATGCCAGGAAAAATTCAACTTCGGTTTTGAGGAGCCATTTTGAGGCCCTTTTTTTACCTATATGGGGTCGTTCGATTTCGGCGAAAAATACAAAAAGCACAATCTCCCATTCCATACTCTTGATTTATGAATTTTCAGCTTCATACCTTAAAAGATGTCGAAAAAATGAGGTGGACAAGTTCACGATCCAGAATACCGAGAAAAATAATAATAATAATAACTAGGTATAATTGTGTTGGGATGCCAACACACAAGTCGCCCAAAATCGCCTTGGTTAGAGTTCCATTGAAATCAGTGCATCAAAATAAGTCTAGAAATCAAATTTCGTTGAAATCGGACAAAGTTGACGTTTTTAGGGGGGCGGGTGTAGTAAAATGGCCGCCATTTTGAAATCGTAAGTCGGATTTCAAATCCGGTCGCAGATTTGAGCTCAGCATACCCGCTTTACCCAGATGACCAATTTTCAAGACGATCCGATGAAAAAAAAATTTCCGCCCACTTTTTCCGATGGCCGCCATTTTGAAACGTCGGCCATGTTGAAAATTTTAAAAGTGCATTACACAACTTTGAGTGACCCACTATCCAATCTCACAAGTGTTATTCAATTTCCTTGGACCGTTTTCTTGTATTAGGGAGGACAGCTTTACGATAAAGAATCAGAAGAATAATAATAATAATAATAATAATAAGAAACGGTGCAAAAACAATAAGTCTCCCAAACTTTGTTTTGGGCGACTTAATAATAATAATAATAATAATAATAATAATAATAATAATAATAATAAGAAACCGAGCAAAAACAATATGTCCCCGACACTTCGTGTTCGGGGACATAATAATAATAATAAGAAACCGAGCAAAAACAATATGTCCCCGACACTTCGTGTTCGGGGACATAATAAGAAACCGAGCAAAAACAATATGTCCCCGACACTTCGTGTTCGGGGACATAATAATATGCCATGAAGTGCCTGTAAACACTATACTATGGTCGACGAATGGGGCTACTACTAATTCTAATAACATTACAGTGAAAATTTTAGAAAATCAAGAATTTTTAATTCATGGCATGTTTAGGAAGTAAAAAAAATAGAATGGAAGACGTATGTCGCCGGCGTCTTAAAATGTTCGGTAAACAGGAAGAAGATGATTTACGGGCATAAAATCGCTTTACGCCATATATATAGTACTATGGAAGGAAGCTAAATGTCAAATATCAAGTGACTGTGTCATTAAGTTGCTCAGAAAAATGCGACGAATTATTTTTTGCGACGCCACAGGACGACGACACAAGACGACGGATAGTGTCAAAGTTCTCCTTATATGTCGCTTTGCAACACATTGCAGGCGACACAAAAAGGAAAGTTATGTGGGGATAATCTCAAAGCTGTCAGATAAAAACAATGCAGTTATAATTTTTTGGTAAAATTGATGTAGGAAAGCTAGTAATAGTTAAAGAAGATAATCAGATGTGTAATAAGTGACCGCAACACATCCCATATAAACAAGCAGCAATTAGGTCAATATAGGGCCTTCATATCGACTCAATTCCTTTTACTAGTACATGTTTATCTGTTACAAAATTTTTAGAAAATATAAGATACATCTCGCCTGTCGTAATTGGACACAATATAAATGAAGTTAAAATCGCAATGTTAAAATTACTGCAGTACTGGCAATTACAGAAACAAACTTAAGAAAAAAGTTTAACATTTGCCAAATTAGTGTAAAATCACAAAGTCAGTAAACCGTGACTGCATGAGCATACAGTAAAAATCCTCTGGAATTGATCTGTTCTGTTGTTAATGCAACTGAATACCATATATCAATCGTGTACTATAAATGCTTCATGTTAAACAGACTTGAGAAAAAATGTTAATATTGGCCAAATCAGTTTAAAATCTCAGTGAGTAGACCGTTAATTCATGAGAATACAGCTTAAATCCTCTTGAAATTGATCTCTACTAATTCATATGCAATGGCATATATACCAAACACCAATGATGTACCATAATTTGTTCACATAAAACAGACTAAAGCAAAAACTTTTAATATAATTCTGGACACCGCCGCCGTTGCTGTCGTCGGAATCAACATCCCTAAGTCTCGCCGTTCGCGACATACGTTGCAGACGAGACAAAAATCCTCACAAATTACACAATAAAATTAAATCAGCAACGTGAACTCAAGTCGAAAAGATGGCGATTATGTCGCACGCAATGTGTTCCAAAAGCGACATATAGGGGTTACTTTGGCACCATCCGTCGTCCTGTGGCGTCACAAAAATCTCCGTCGCAGTTTTTTGGGAAAGTACATGTCACAACCTCTTGATATTTGGTATGTAGCTTTCCTCAATGGTACTATATGGTGTAAAGCGATTTTATGCCTGTAACTCATCTACTTCCTGTTTACCGAATATTTTAAGACGCAAGCTGGAAGACGGCCATTCTAGTTTTCTTAAGAGTAAGCAGTTCCTGCAACACACCCGTCAAGATGCCAACGATCGATGTAATGTGGATCGAATCCCGTAAAGGAAAACAACACTAAAACAACACTTAACCTGTATATAAAACCAACTGTGCTTATCTAAGGGGTAGAAATCCCGTGTAGTGAGTTGGTGAGTTGATGAACACTATATACTAGTATGTTATATTAGCCAGGGCGGTGAACATGAAGAGGATGATAAAACGAACATGAAATAATGAGAAATATGGCGTGGGTTTTAAACAAGTGTGGCCACTAAAAGTATGTCTCGCCTGCCGGCACCATCACTAAAATCAACTACCTAAGCTTTCATTTCTTGAAATAAACACAAAAAGTGTCTGTATACCCAATATCAGATGCCTAGCTATTATACTTTTCAAGTGCACAAAAGTATTACAAAAAATTTTCTGCCTGAAAAAGATCTAAGTTTACAGAGTCACTGGAGCGTGAAAATGGGGTCATGGTCACATGGCATGGTAACAGTTGCATTGACCATATTCTGAACTGTCTGTATACCAAATATCAGATGCCAAGCTATTATACTTTTCAAGCAATTCATTGTCCACAAAAGTCTTACAAAAAAGTTTACGGCCGTCGCCGCCGGAAAGTAATACCTATGTCTCGCCTTTCGCGACTATTCGTCGCAGGCGAGACAAAAAGGAAGAGTAAAATTTGAAGAGCACGGGAAAAGAATTGAAGTAGCTGGAGGCAGAAGTTTAACCTATATGGTCAACTTCTATGCAGTCCTCCAAGATATATTTTACATGCATGAAGAGTGGCACTCTCTGCAAATGTTGGCCCACTACGCGCAGTTGGGAATGGCAGAACTATTGTCGATGCATGTCGTTTCACAATTGAACCATACAGAAGTACAATCCCCTTATGGCATGAGGGTCAATGTTTAGTCAGTTAATGAGTTAGTAAGTGCTTTACTCCCAAGCAGCAAGATTTCGGCTATATCCGGGAAATGACCATGAAAGTCGTGATACAATGAACATGAAATGATGGTGAAGTGAAGAAATTGGGACACAAGGCCAAATGGGTAGGAGAATTGGACTGCCACAAGAAAAAAGAGTGATGGGTAAGGACAGGCAATTCATGAGGATCATAAGGGTCCTTCTCTTATCCAGACCTGCAGCAGGAACGTGACATTTTTTTTTTCAAACACGGTGCACCACTATCGTGTTTTATTCAGGTTTTCCAAAATAAAACCTGACGACCCCGGCATTCATTATGACAGGGTTGCCCAATTCAACCACCTGGGCCTATTCGCAACCCGGAACCCGCACGGGTTGAGTCGTTAAAGTATGGCAAGGCCTACTTAACTCATTTCAATAAATTTTCAGTCAAATAATTTCTTAACACAAGTGATCTCCACATAGAAAATCGAGTTATGTAAATATGTTAAGTAAAAAAAAAACTTTGAAAAATGATGTAAAGTTTTAAACGAGGAATAAAACCTGACTGGACAGAAAATATCGTATCGCATTGTCTCCGGAAAATGTCATCGGAAGAAGAAATGAACGAATGATACAATAAACATCCGATTTAAATGTACTAGTAATTCAACAAGATAATTGTTTGCTGCAACAAGTTCAGGATATTACTTATTTTAAGTGGGCCTATAAATCCAGTTTACAAAGGAGCCCAGATTTTGTAGCGAAATTTTCCCCAAGTGCCAAGTTTCATTGTATTCACACTATGTTCACAATATTGCTCGTAGCGCTTGTGATCAGTATCGTTGGTGGAGAGCAGTGTTCCCTGGAATATACGCTGTGCAGCTTATGTGCCAAGCGGCAGAATACTTCAAATGATGAACTTGCGGCATTGCGACAGGACATTGCAGGTAAGAGACCCCCCTCCCCACCCACCGCACCCGATTTGATACTCTGTATATTGTATTTTGAATTCACTAGGTCGATAAATGATTCGAGTTGGACCGACAATCCGCAGCTAATAACCATCTTAGTCGTCAGACATGTTCAACAAGAAAAAAAAAACAATGAATTTGTAGAATTTGTTTAAAAGAACGTAAAACACAAAGGTTTAAATCATTTTTAAGCACATAGTAAATTTAATGCTAGTGACACTTTTTGCTCGCCAACTTTCAAATGATTTGCTTCCAATGCTTGATTCAATATTTTATAAATATGCAAATAAAGCAGAAACAATTAACCATTCAGCACTCGATTCAGTATCAAGTGCGTTAATAAGAGCATGTATTATCACTCTCCTTTCTATCGCACGGGAGCTTGCGGTGCTGATTTAAGCTAGCTTAGCTTGTTTTATGTGTATTCTGTAATAATATGTTGTATACTTTTTGTGTTGTTAATGTCTTTTGTGTTCTCCGAACTTCAGTTATTAGATTGCCTTTTAAGAATGCAAAATTTCTACTGTTTGCTTCTTATTACATGTATTTGCTACATATTACTACTGATTCGTTACTCAAGAGCTTGTGGGACATATATTAATTTCCTTGATAGAACGTCACACTTGACACGTAAATTGCTCACAGGGTTATGTAAATAATAGATTGTTGTCTTTACTTGACAATTTTTTATGGAAGACATCATGAACTCAAAGACAAATAAGGAATTTATATCTCTCAGATGAGAACAAATGTTGGTTCGTCATAAGGTTTTGTAATGTTATCCTTTACCAGATTTGACACGCTGAATTGACCGTTGGCAACGCGACCAGTGTGAACTGCTTACCCTTTAAAATTTACCTGAGTTTTCTCACGTTACGTTGAGTAAAGTTGCGCTGTTTTTCAGCTGTTTTACGTGTTTTTGTGTTGTGTTCTTGTTTGTATCTAGCTACTGCTTTAGGACTTTTGATATTCGAATTCCCCCTTCGTAACTCTTTGCTTCTTTTAATTAAAGTAAGGAATAGAAAATCAAAATAATGCAATAACACAATTTCTTTTTCCAGACATAAAGCAAAGGATGATCCCAGTGGCATTTTTCGCATATAGAGGTTCCAACTTGGCTACCAGTTCAAGTTTAAAGCACCAAATTATCATTTACGACATCGTCGACTTGAACATTGGCAACGGTTACAACAAGAACACCGGCAAATTCGTTGCTCCGGTGGGCGGTCTGTACCTGTTCCATGTTACGACTGGCGTATACGACAATTCCTGGGTAACAGCGGAACTAATCTTAAATGGACAAATTAAAGATATAGGATTTCCAGACTCGGGTAACCACAACGACAGAAATCATGTTACCACCGCAACGCCTCTTGACCTAACGAAAGGAGATGTTGTGTCTGTAAGAATTGGAGAAGGCAATGGTGGAAAGTACATAGAAAGCAACCAGTATATAAGAACCAGTTTTTCGGCGGTTAAAATTCAATAAGAATGAGGCGGTTTCTTCAAATAAATTGTTAGCTTTGTTTTGTAAAGTTAAAGCTTTACTATTCTTTTATGGAATCGCTTACATGTATTTAAAATAATAATAAAAATCTAAAAAAAAAAACGGTTTCACTTTATTTCCCTTTTCAGTTTAATTTCCATTTGTGGAATCTAAATTTCATTTTTATTTAATTATTGTGTTGTGTACCAAAGAAGTGTAAAAGGAAATCAATATTTTTTACAATAATTCAATGACATAAAATATATATTTGTTAACACGTTCCAATTTAAAATTATAACCTATTTTAGGATATTTACAAAGACAATATAGTTTTACAATTTGAATTTAAATCTACGAAAATAAAACAAATAACACAAGCACACTAATGTGAAAGTAGTTTTACAACAATAGATAAGATAGTCAAAGTGCAAAAGTATTAAAACAAACTTCCTGATTAAAACCAATAACTCTTAAACAGTTGATCTGGCAATTTTGACCTTGATTCATTTGTGTAGATCTCAATGAGCTTTACACTATTGCAATGCTAACTTTTCCTCTAGCACTAGTGGTTTTCAAGATATAGTCCAAAAATTACAAAAATGGTCAATTTTGATGATTAAGGGGAGATAACTCTTATAGGGAGATGTTCTACAACTTCGACTCAATGGAGAATATAGTAGAGCTTTTGATGCTGAAACAGTTGCGTTGCTTCAGATTTTCTCTATCTCTTATACTTTGTGAGCTATAAGCCAAAAACAATTATCTGACCCCCCCCCCCCCCCTGTTCTATTTTTAGCAACGGCGGCCATCTTGGTTGGTCAGCTTGCATAAATTTCACAAACTTGGTAGAGGACATCCTAAAGATCAAGTGTACAAAGTTTGAAAGCAATCCTTTCGGTGGTTTCAGAGAAGATCTTTGAAGAAAAGTTAACGACGGACGACGGACGACTGACGATGACCAGAGCTCACCTGACACCCTTCGGGTCAGGTGAACTGACAACATACATGCCACCAACGCATCTTGTCTATAAAATAATTTCAAATGACAACAGAAAAAAAAACAAATGAACAAGTTGTGGGAGTTTTAGCACAGACACTTCCTTAAACTTGTACTTAACAAGTGTGGATAAAAAACAGAATTTACCATTAAAAACAATATTATGCTGACAAAGATCGGTAAAATAAAGAAAAATTACTATAAATAAATAAAAAGATATTTTTAACAGCATAAAAGGTTTTGTAACATGATTAAATAAAAAAGCTTTACTTTACAAAAGATCATTTTCACAGTTGCCAGATACATAATCCCCATGCATAGGTGAAATTAGTCATAAAATCAATGTGGCTACCAGAACGACATATTTTGGTTTAATTGTTCTATGCTCTTTATATTGACATAGTGCTTGGCATTTTAAATTTTTTGACTAGAGCACCTCTGATGAGTCTTGAATCGACAAAACGCGCATCAGGCGTAGAAAGATTTATTGTCCGGACATTTGTTGTAAAGTTTTCTAATATCTGTGATGGATAACGTTACGTTGCTGGTGGAGTCCTAATTCTTCGAGGTTAGGCCGCTCCGGCACCATCACCTTTGTGTTGAAAACACATCAAATGTATGAAATAATCCGTGATAATTCCAAAAATTGACAAAACCACTAGATTCTTCCTCTCCCAAGCATAGGTTGATCTAAGTCATAATCTGGTTTCCAGTTCGGTACATTAAGCTTTATTGTCCTGCGCTCTTCATATTCATATAGTTGAAAGGTCGTCCCTGAACTACTCTTAAAATCGACAGTGATTCAAAAGAGCTTATGAAACACTCCCGTCGAGCTGCCAAAGATTTGTTAAGTATAGATGAAATCGACTAAGACGAACCATACGGAAACGTGGATCCGAGGGATCGAACATGTGTCCAAAAGTTATTGAGTGAAAACTGCTAAAACTATCGGTAACATAACCTTGTTCAAGCTTCTTTTGTTGTTGAAAATGGCATATCATAACTATGAAGAATAGATTTGTTTTCATTATTTTAAACGCTTTGATTGATTATTATTTGTTTAATGTCTAGTTGGGGATATTGCAGCTATTATCAGGACAATTTTTTGAAACGCAAGATTACCTTTCTGTATGAATTTTGATGGTACTCACAGGTGTTTGAGATTAAACTTTTTTCTTAGTTGTCTAAAAACAATAGTGAATTAAAGACAAAATATCAATGAACAGTTAACTTGAACAGGTCGGGTTTTCTAGATTTCGTTTGACCTATTAATCAATCAAAATTGTAAAAGATTGACCTTTCAAATGGGGAAAAATGGTAAAACTTTTTCGTCGGTTTGATAGAAAAGTTCCTAACATAAACATGTATTCTTTAACTTCCTCGCTCATATTTCGCAAATATCAAATATCATTGGTTTTAAACGTTATTTTGTTTAACATGGGTAAATTCTCCTTATAAAGTAATGTTATGTTCCACTTATTGACTTCTATTTTATGAAGTGTATTGGTCAATGGACAATCAAAAAGGTAAACATGGCCATAAAATCTCCCTACTGGTCAAAGCTGTTTGGGTGAAAAAGTGTTTCTTTAATATGTTTATTTTTAATATGACATTAATACAAATACAACAACCCTTTTTTTACCGCTCATTTTAAAGATTTGTTTTGCGAGTCATGTTGTATTTAATTATTTCACAAAAAGCACGTGTTGGCGATCGTATTTATTTATACTCTCTCAAAAACTATTGGTTAAAGTTTGACGAAAACATTATCCATAAAAGGTAAAATCCTCGACCTGTTGAATAACTGTTATTTTAACTGTAACAGGGCAAAAAAATTTAAGAAACTTAAAAAATAAATAATGTTCTGTACATAAAAGACGTATTTTCATTTAAATAAACCATTAAAAATACAACAGATTTATTAAAACTATAAATGTCCGCCCTATGATAACAATATTTTAGAGAAAAAAATAGTTTGCACTTAATAATTTCAATTACACACCTATCTATAATAACATAAATAATCTTGCTGCATTCATTTCCTCGTATGGCTAATATAATTGCCATTCAAATTACGTTAATAAACATTTCTTTGAGCCACTGTTTTTTTCATGCAAATTAATATTTTCAATATAACTTTTTGAATGTAGAGACCAAACAGAAAAATATTATTTAAATGTATGTGTTTCCTGTGCTCAGGATTTACAATTTGCAATCGAATAAATTCTGAAAGAAGCAAAGTGCATATAGCAGAGCATTCGAATGTCATAGGTCTGATAGGGCAAAACCAGTAAACAAAACCAGTAAACACGAAAAGAGAACAGCACGAAGAAACAGTCAACATGAAAACACAAAAACAACGATAACTAAATGTCATAACGAGAGTGTACCCAGGTGCCCCGGAAGAGTAAGCAGTTCCCGCTTGCCGCATCTGAAGGATTTATGTCAAACTACATTTTAGTGTATTCTGATTAAAATCAGGCCTACCGATTGTCCTCAAGTCACTGCATGTTTTATCTTAAGACCTGGTTACTTGCTTAGAACAAAACCGGGTCCAGAATTTTTTAAAAGTGGGTGGGGGTTCAACTACTGAAGACAAAAGGGAAGGTTCGTTCCAGATCAATTTTGCATAAAATCTGCTTGAAAAATCACATTATTTTCAAAATTTTTCAACCCCCGGATCTGCCACTGTTAGAATCTGACTTTATTATAAAGAATGCTTTTAAAATGAAATTCTGGCTGCAAAATGATTGGCCAATCCAAAAGGTTATCGGAAACAAAACAAAGTCTTTAGATCTACTATGCAGTAATAGTTCAGCTCATAGCCAGTGTAGACAAGAGTAAAGCTGCTTCTTGCTTATGTTTTCATTTCATTTCATGATTCTGCCACACTTTAGATGTAGAGAACAGGATATTGACCGACGATGAATTAAGCGAGAAACTGACAAAAGTCTTTGTATACCTAGTCTAGCAAAATAGAAAAAAAAAGATAAATAAATATTTTTTCTCAAATCTGTTGAAACACTAAAAATAATTCAGTGACATTGATTAGTATTCTCTGATGAGGGATGCATCAACAAGGGATCTCTTTCATGAAATGCATTCATTAATCTTAAATTTGATGGAAAATGTCAATGCAATATGCAACATCTCATTCCGAGGATCAATTCATTTAACTGCAGTGCATAATTTTAACTTTAAGTACGAAGAGTAAGTGGATGGGTCAACATAGAGTTGGTTAGCGACAAACCTTGAAAAGAATCCCACGATGTCGAGTCAAAACAAGTTAGGTTTTGAATGTGTTGGAACATGTTTATTGCCATTTTTGGTTCTAAATTTATGATTAATATAGCAGTGTTAAAAGACTAGAAAAAAACTTAACAAAACAAGCCATAGGTTTAATTGCACATTTGTAAACGCTCTCTGCAGGTTTATGATCAGCAAAGAAACAAGGAATATTGTGCGCTCTAAAAGGGATATCCCCTCTTTATATTGAACCCTTTAATATAATAAAAAAAAATAGTTAAATTATCACCCTGAACGATATCCAAGGGCGATACATTTTTTCATGCAAATCTCGAAAAGAACTTCCGTCATGTCAAGTTTCATTAAAATCAATCAAGCGGTTTAGGAGGAAGTACGCAAATGGAAAATACGGACAAAAGCCGAGACAAATGAACAGAAAGACAGGCAGACGGACAAACAGGGTGATCCCTATATTCCCTTAACTTGTTTACGGGGGTATGATAAAGACACGTTTTTAGATATATGATCAATTCGCATGAATCCTCGCGGTTCCACCCTGTCACCTAATAGTGTTCTAGCATCTGTCAAATTAGTTTGAGCCCAGTACATCAAAATCAAAAAGGAAGGTTTGGCCTATTTAACCGGGTTTAACCCACTTTTTTTTATCTAACGATATGTCTATAGCAAGTATGTGCTATTATGATAAATGAGGTTTGTAACCACATATATACATGTAGTTATTTCTTTGGTTTGGCAAATATACTATTGAAAACAGCCTTCAGGTGTTGTGTCCGATGAGACAGGTAGGTGAGCACTGCTCACATCTTGATTTTTCGCAAATGCAAACGGAAATATACCTACGACTTTAAGGCTTTCAGGGTTAATTTTCGATCTCCATTTGGTTAAATACGTTCTTCCTTAAAACTTTATATAAAACAAGCTTTGAGTAAAAAAAAATCATGGGCCAATTTTCCGACTCTTTCTTGATACTTAATTGTGATAACGGTGCTAGTACTTCGAAAGAGACGAAAAATAACTGTCCCGTTTATGGGGAGAGCAATACAACATGCATGTCAAAGACCCCTTTTAGGACTTTTAAAGGAAAAGGTTCTTCAAAGGCAAAACGCTCAAACCGCAAACAGAAGAAGAGCTCCTAAACTGGCAAATAGTGTGTTTCCCAACACAACTCATAAGCAAATAAGCTTAAATTAAACAATAGATCTAGGAATGACGATAAGTGCATAATGATTTAGTCTACGTTCTTTAGATGAAAACAAAATACAAATTAATGCCGATTTTTCGGAATTGGCTCGATGAATGAAGGTAAATACAATCATCTAAAACTTACAGCCAACTTCTCGAGTTCTCTAGTTTTATGGTCCATTACAATATGACTAGCACCTGAAAAGAAGCAAGAATTAAACAGCAGAATTTAAGCCCCCTCCCAAAACAGGAAAGAAAAAAAGAACATATCAAAAAGACAGAATGCTCCATCTCGCAACATTTATTTTTGCCGCAATCACCAAACCATAAAGTTGATTGCCAAAGTATAATTTTGTCATGATTTTTGTTTGTTCATATCCTGACGTATATGTGTATAAAATTTCGTGATTCTTCTTGTAAAGTAACTTCCACCTGTATATAAAGCTGATTTGGGACGAACGGAAGAACAGACCCAAACACTATATATATATATATGTCATTCTACTTTCGTAGATGGGACATTTAACCATATGGATTACCAGTATCTCAGTCAGACTAATTAATAAAATAGAATAAAAAAGAAGAAAGTACCGAAAAATAAGCATTATTTAAAATTTTCTTACAAAAAAAAACGGGAAATCAAAGACAGCGTTACTACGAAGAAACATTATAGAACTACACTATGGTCAACAGCTCGAACTTTCTTTTAATTTGAAAGTAGACTCATGTGCCCCGGAAGAGTAAGCACGTCCTTCTATTTGCAATATATTCGTCTGGTATTTATTGCTTTATTTAGAATAGGTCAATAAAGGTAATAACAAAATTACCGAACTTGGAGAATCAATCTCAAATGTCCATAAGACGAGACAAAACAAGGAAGACATACCGGAAAAATTGAAGACCACAGTGGTCCTGACTTGGTACAGGCATTTCAAAAGACTGAAAGTTTATGACCAAGAGGACATGCGTTATAATCTGTAAAAAGATCGTATCATATTCGAACGAAACAAAACTAAAGATTATTTTGATGCAAGTCGAATCTTAAGCTGTTAAGTTCATTTTATATCTCAATTTTTTACATATGATGTAACTTAATATAAAATTTCAAACTAAACAACTTGACGCGTTACGTCATCGATGGCGTAATTGAACAACAGGATTCATTTCATTACTTATGCAATTTGAAGAAAAATATCTTAGCCATCTAAAAACATTTGAGAGCTTAAAAAATCGTTTGCGTTTTTAAAGAACTATAGATTTTAAATTGAAAGATAAAGGAGATATTAATTTATGTTTAAAGATGAAACGCACACCTGGTGCATTAAGTTCCAAAAAATAAAAAGTTAAAATCAGTTTGATCATTAATGGTTATTCAAAAGTTTTTTTTTTGTTTATTCATGCTCACCTGCCTTATATAAAAAAAAACCATTCCTACGTCTTAACCAATTTGAAGTAAACTCCCATTTACAAAAATACTAGTATACGATTGTAAATGTATATCTTTAATTATCCATGATTTGATTTGCTAACTACTCAGTGGTTAAAAGACAACTGTAAAAACATGTTTACGTAATCACCAATACCCTAATTTGAGAACACGTCATTTCAAGTCAAGGGTTACCATCCGTTTACGTGTGACCCTTGTGTGAGTGACAGTTCCTGTCAAAATAGCGATGCTTCTTCCATGATGGTATTTTGTCCACATTTTACGACTGGGATTTATGCCCAATATTATTGAATAAGACAGTCCTGCATAATGAATCCCAGGATCGCCAGGCTATAATGCAGAAAACTTTTCCGCAAACTTTAGTAATGCACTGTGTTGCTGGGAAGAATGACACGTTCCTCGCAAAATCCTGCTGTTGGTTTTGATAAGAGTAGGACCCGTAGGATTCCCAATTAAGCTGGAGGATAAATTGTCCGATTCTATCCAGCTCCCTTTTTAGCTCACCTGGACCGAAGGTCCATGTGAGCTATTGCCATCATTTGGCGTCCGTCGTCCGTCGTCGTTAACATTTTTCAAACGTTAACTCCTCTAACACCATAAGTCCAATGGCTTTTAAATTTGGCACAGTTGTTAATTAGCATAGGTAGTATAAAACAAGCGTGGGGATTTTCGATTCATTGAAAAACATGGCCGCCATGGCTAAAAATAGAACATAGGGGTCAAATTACAGTTTTTTGCAAATAACTCAAAAACGGTAACAGATATCAAAATTCTGGCAGGGTCAAAGTGATCAGCACCTCAAGATCTACATGCCCTGAAATTTTCAAGAAGATCCAACAACCGATGTAGGAGTTATTGCCCTTTTTCTGGATTTTTTCAAAATTTTGCACTTATTTAGCCCTATATCTTGAAAACTATACAAGATATCTTAAAAATTCAAATTGCATATGATTAAGCACATCAAGATCTACATTTCATGTAATAATGTCAAAGCTGTAGAACCATTTCTTTTAGGAGTTATGGCCCTTAAAGCGTCAAAATTTACCATTTTTCATTACTTTTACCCTGAATTTCAAAGATTAACTTGTCTGACACCATACATCCAACTCCAACCAAACTTGGCACAGTTGTTTAATAGCATTAATGCTACAATTCTATCGTTTGGATTTTTTATTTGTCAAAAAATATGGCCTCCGTGGCTTAAAATAGAACATAGGGGTCAAATTACAGTTTTTTGCAAATAACTCAAAAACGGTAACAGATATCAAAATTTTGATGGGAGACAAAAGTAATTAGCATCTCAAGATCTACCTGCTCTGAAATTTTCAAGAAAATCCAACAAACGACATAGGAGTTATTGCCCTTTTTCTGGATTTTTTTCAAAATTTTTCACTTATTTAGCCCTATATCTTGAAAACTATACAAGATATTTCAAAAATTCAAATTGCATATGATTAAGCACATCTAGATCTACAATTCATGTAGTTAGGTCAAAGCTGTAGAACCATTTCTTTTAGGAGTTATGGCCCTTAAAGCGTCAATATTTACCATTGTTCATTACATCTTTTTATTTTCTATTTTCCCCTAGCTGACTTGTCTGAAACGGTAAGACCAACTGCATCTTAACATGGCACACTGTTTGATAGCTTATATGCTACAACTCTATCGTTCAGATTTTTGATTCGAAAAAAAACATGGCCACCATGGCTAAAAATAGAACATAGGGGTAAATTTCATTTTTTTGCTAACAACTCAAAACTGGTTTCAGATATCAAAATTGTGCAAGAATCAAAAGGGATCAGCATATTAAGATCTACCTGTCCTGATATTTTGGATAAGATCTGACTGCTGATGTGGGAGTTATTGTTCTTTTTCCTAATTTTGGCAAAATTTGCACTTGTTAAGCCCAATATTTTGAAAACTAACCAAGATATTTCATAAATTTAAATCGCATATGGTTAAGCACAATAATATCTACAAATATATGTATCTGTGTAGTTCAGGTGAGCGATTCAGGCTCTTGGGAGCCTCTTGTTTCAGTGGCAGTCAAAACTCTCCTTCCCGATCGGTCTTGTGTCCCAATTTCTCCCACTTCATCGTCATTTTATGTTCATTGTATCACCCTTTTCATGTTCATCTCTCTGACAAAGCCGAATCATGGTGCCTGGGAATAAAGCAATAGCTGAATGTAACTAACTATCTAACTGGTGTCGCAAAGGTTGTGACAAATATCGTGGTGCTTCTTTCCAGTATATGATTAATCTACTCAAATCCATCTTTATATCTTACATGTAATACTTGCAAAAGACAAAAAGATACAAGCCTCGATGTTAAAAGAAAACTAGAGGCTCCCAGGAGCCTGAATCGCTCACCTGATCTCTTATGCCAAAGTTTGAATAAATTTCACAAACTTTCAAGTATACAAAGTTGCAAAACAATCCCTTAAGTGGTTTCAGAGAAGATTTTGAAAATCAGTTTAAATTAATGAAAAAACAGTTCAAGGGCAATAACTCCTGTAAGGACCTTTTGATGCTGAATAAGAAAAGTTGCTTCGGTTTTTCTCTATCTCTTATACTTTTCGAGTTATAAGCCAAAAACAATGGTCTGACCCCCTGTTCTATTTTTAGCAACGGCGGCCATGTTGATTGGTCAACATGTATATAATTCACAAACTTGGTAGAGGACATCCTAAAGATCAAGTATACCAAGTATCAATGCAATCCCTTCAGTGGTTTCAAAGAATAAGATTTTAAAAAATCAGTTAAAAATAATGGAAAAAAACAGTTAAAGGGGAACAACTCTTAAGCGGCTGATCTGACAATTTTGACCCTGAATCATTTTTGTAGATCTCAATGAGCTAAACAATTCTGCAATGCTAACTTTTCCTCTAGCTCTAACAGTTTTCAAGATATAGTCCAAAAACTGCTAAAATGGTCAATTTTGATGATTAAAGGGCAATAACTTCTATAAGGAGTGGTTTCACAACTTCGGCTCAATGGAGAGTTTCGTTGAGCTTTTGATGCTGAACATGGAAGGTTGCTTCGGATTTTATCTATCTCTTATACTTTTCGAGTTATAAGCCAAAAACAATGGTCTGACCCCCCTGTTCTATTTTTAGCAATGGCGGCCATGTTGGTTGGTCGACCTGTATATAATTCACAAACTTGGTAGAGGACATCCTAAAGATCAAGTATACCAAGTATCAATGCAATCCCTTCAGTGGTTTCAGAGAAGAAGATTTTTAAAAATCAGTTAAAAATAATGGAAAAAACAGTTAAAGGGGAATAACTCTTAAATGGCTGATCTGACAATTTTGACCCTGAAATTATTTTTATAGATCTCAATGAGCCTAACAATTTTGTAATGCTAACTTTTCCTCTAGCTCTAACGGTTTTCAAGATATAGTCCAAAAACTGCTAAAATGGTCAATTTTGACGATTAAAGGGCAATAACTCCTATAAGGAGTCGTTTTACAACTTCAACTCAATGGAGAGATTTGTAGAGCTTTTGATGCTGAACATGGAAGGTTGCTTCGGATTTTATCTATCTCTTATACTTTTCGAGTTATAAGCCAAAAACAATGGTCTGACCCCCCCTGTTCTATTTTTAGCAACGGCGGCCATGTTGGTTGGTCGACCTGTATATAATTCACAAACTTGGTAGAGGACATCCTAAAGATCAAGTATACCAAGTATCAATGCAATCCCTTCAGTGGTTTCAGAGAAGAAGATTTTTAAAAATCAGTTAAAAATAATGGAAAAAACAGTTAAAGGGGAATAACTCTTAAACGGCTGATCTGACAATTTTGACCCTGAAATGATTTTTGTAGATCTCAATGAGCCTAACAATTTTGTAATGCTAACTTTTCCTCTAGCTCTAACGATTTTCAAGATATAGTCCAAAAACTGCTAAAATGGTCAATTTTGACGATTAAAGGGCAATAACTCCTATAAGGAGTCGTTTTACAACTTCGACTCAATGGAGAGATTTGTAGAGCTTTTGATGCTGAACATGGAAGGTTGCTTCGGATTTTCTCTATCTCTTATACTTTTCGAGTTATAAGCCAAAAACAATGGTCTGACCCCCCTGTTCTATTTTTAGCAACAGTGGCCATGTTGGTTGGTCGACCTGTATATAATTCACAAACTTGGTAGAGGACATCCTAAAGATCAAGTATACCAAGTATCAATGCAATCCCATCAGTGGTTTCAGAGAAGAAGATCTTTGAAAAAAAGTTAACGACGGACGACGGACGACGGACGACGGACGACGGACGATGACAATAGCTCACATGACCCTTCGGGTCAGGTGAGCTAAAAATTATGCCACCATGATGGTCGTCAAATACATTATGATGAAAATGAAATCGTCATGATAGACATGATGGAAGCGAATAGCATCATGATGGAAGTCAAAGGGACAATGATAAAAGTTCAAAGCATCGTGATATATTTCCAAAAAGTGTCTTGAAATAAGTCAAAAATCAAAAGCATACTTGTAATTTATTGTATAACTCAAATTTTTTGAAAACACCATATCTATTTTCCTTGTACAACACATGGCCAATATCCTCGGTGCTTGATTTGACTTTCCTGTTCAATATTTTTTTTGTTGGTTTTGAGTACTTTTCGTTCAAGACTTACTGTTTTTGACCTTCAAATGTTTTGATTTAAATGCTGCTGCCGATTCGAGGTTACTCCTTGAAATATGCGCAAACAGTATTTTATATAACCGTTTTGAGTTTGTATTACGGAGGCCAAAAGCATTGCGTGTCCGAATCGTGTCAATCACGTGTATGTTTTTGATTATCATGATAATACTTTTAATTTGCCTGCATCATATGATGCTTTTAAACACTCCTGCCAATTTTTTTTTCTTCTGAAAATATTTGTCCAAACACACACACAAACACAACATCGAGGACCAAGAAAATAGTGCATTTAAAAGTAAACTATACACATTTCAAAGCAAGATTCTGAGGAGAACAGACGATCGGTCAAACGCTGCAAGGCTCATGGTAAACTAGAATTCGAAAACGACATACATAAATGTAGATCATATAGTGCCGGAATAAAAGGCACCAATGGGATATTCGAGTGTCAGAGGTCCGAAAGGGCAACGACAAAACCAGTTATCACGAACAAGAGCAGCACGAAGAAACACAAAACATAAAAAAAAACACACAAAATCAACCAAACTCAAGTGCTCCGAAAGAGTTACTCAGGCAATTCTTCAGTGCATGTTATAGCAAATTTTCAAAAGTTCTTGAAGGATCAGATAGTGGACAACACCATTTTTGTTGCATAATGCATATTTACTGTTGTATTATGAGTAAATCAATGGAAATACTAGACAGAAAATATTAGACAACAAAACACAAGAAACAATTGCCAACTGTATTTAATTAAATAAAATGGATAGTAAATCATCTCTTACGTCATGAAGTTAACATGGCTGTCCAGGGCCCATAACTCATTTGAGGAACGGCCATTATGGATAATGATTTTGTCCATATGTAGAGGACATAAAATAAGACAAGCAAAACCCGACCAAACATAAATCTACACCTTAGTTAATATCTGTCAGGTTTGTCTCGAAGTTTGGTGTGGGGGAACATATTTTGGATTGTACATCTGTATAAGGAGTAAACAAATTTTATAGACAGTGTGAAGTTGGCCTGAGGACGAGCCATTTTCTATCAAAATAATCATACGCCTTTTCGACTAATTCTAGGGATAGTTCAATGTAAATAATGTGCATCGTTTAACTTTATAAATTTAAGCTATATTAGTTTTATATCGCTCTATGTGTAAAAAAAAGAATGCTTTAAAGATAAAGGGTTTTATTTACAATTCGCACATGAAGAACAACATTTCTGTCTAAAATAGACAGATGAAGAGTAGAAAAATAGGAAATAAAGTAAACAGTGTACAGATGAAATGGCAATCACAATGTTCCTGACTTTGCCCGTGTTTTACGGATCAATCAAAATCAAGACTTGCGCGGGGCTAAACATCGACAAAAGCGTCCAGAAATAGCTAGGATGCATTTAGTTATTGTTGGACAAAGTTATAGATTGTTCACAAAATTATGTTAAAATCATGACTATAACAAGTTCTGCAATAACTTTTTAAAGTTTGATTAAGCTATATACATTTAAATAAGCTACATCAAAACTATAGGTTTACTTATTTTTCTATGCTTGTCAGGGTGGATTCAGGATTTAAGTTTAGGGGGATATGTAATTTTTTTACCGAGCGAAGCGTGGCATACTTTTTAAAGTGATATTTACTAGGTGTTATATGCGGATTTTGTGCAAAAAAGCACAATTTTTGTCTTTTTTCGGGGGGGGGGGGTACTCCCGGTACGCCTTTCCTTAAATCCGCGCCTGCTTATGAACTTTAAACTAGTGGTGTATTTAATATGGAGTAGGCATTGCCTAAATGCGAGCATAGCTAAAAGGGACTACGTTTTGTTTATATAATGTATTTGGGGCGAGATGGTATGGGGCGATTAAGCTTCGAGACACGTTAGTTTCATACGTGCATATAACCAAGACGAAACGAGCAGCTTATGTGTATTTATTATTTTAAAAATATTATTTTCTTGTAAAAAGCGCAATTTATTATTTTTTAAAGCATTATTTCTTTTCTTATTAATTATTCTAACATTCACTCCGGCCCTGTAAAAATAATAACCCTTTCCGGACCATAAAAAATCTAAATCAGCATTAGCAAATTTCTCGCGGAAACAAATACCGTAGAGCTCTCCGCTCGAGCGGGCACTTCGTGCCCGCTTGCAAGCTATGCTCGCTATTAATAATGAAACGTAAAAATATTGATAAAAGGATATCCACTGTGTACAGGTGATGCAAGGTGTTGGAAGTTTTCATCAAGCAAAAAAAGTGACCTGGCCATTTTTAGACGCATTTTCTAATCTAACGGTTCTTATAAATTCAAATAAATGTTTGTCTTTTAAAAAATAACAAATATAGAAGTGTCAAAATATTTAAATAAAAAATCCTTAAGAATTTGAAATATTATTTTAATACCTATTATAATTCAATCATATAATCTTCCGATACCTGTTGATCTATCCAAGATTTTTAAAAGAAAACACGATAATCATCAACGGTTAAAGTGGTCAATTATAAGAGGATTTTGTCCACCCTAATTGTATATTTTACAAAGGGCATATCCCGTTACCTAAGGAAGCTATTTACTGAACGAAATATTGTATGTCAAAAAATAAAGTAGTTAACGTTTAGAAGGAGGGGCGTACTCGTTTGATTGACAGGAACAGACCTACCTATAACTTCTTAACGATTTGTATAGTATTTTTGTCGTGAAGTAGTAATGTTTTAATAGTGAAGAGAAATATAATATGCAAAGATGATGATTTTTTGTTGTGGAATTAAAATATGCACTTTCTGGGAATATATTGCAACATTTAGTGGGAGTTAATTTACATAATACAATTTCGGATATTTTTTTATCATTTAAGAAATATATATTAGTATTGTAGATTAGAATCGTTATGGATGTACATAGTAAAATTTCGATACTTTTATTCATTTTATTTTCAACTTTATTTTGTGCTGAGTGCCAAAATCGATGTGACCGAACACCAATCCACACAACTGCCAAAAGAAAACCTGGGGATAACGGGTTCGCTATTAGGATTTTAGATCTTCCAAAAAATGAAAAATACGTTCCAGGCGAAGTTTATACAGGTATAGTAAATTTTAAGTCTTTATCTTTTAAAATTCTTACAAAGTTTAATTTCTTTCAATTGTTTAAATTTACTTGTGACAAGAAAATGATGTACGAGCTGAAATAAAGTTAATTTCCTTTTTACATTATTACTTTTCGTAGTAAGTAAAACAGGGTTTAGTTCTCATAGATTTGGTATGTGTAAATTTAGTTTGACAAAAAATAATATAAATAGGTTCAGTTATGACGGGTAATCACGCGAAATAATAATTTTAAAAGATGTTAAAATTTGAAAAGTGTCGTACCAATTGGCGCCAACGATTCTCTTGGCTGACATCACTCGAATAAAGCAAGAGAAAAGCAGACGATTGACTTTTTGGATTTTTGGAATTGGGAATTTTGGAAACGCCATGCTGCAACAAATGGACAAATTCTATAGTGACACGATAAAAAAATCCCATGCAATTTTCTGTGACACTGGATTAGAAGTGGTAGACGGCTAAGAACTCATTCAAAATCATATTAACTATGAAGTAGTTAATAAATTGATAGCAATTAAAAATCTGTTTATTAATGATATGTCATTAGTCCTATCATATTTCAATCAAATACCTTTTTACGTATTATGTCATAGATTATATTGAAAATAAGTTAAACATATCTTACATGTAACTCAATCATTATCTTTTTTCTTATATCTGTTTATTTGTTGCTCATGCTGCCCTTAGGGGCCCTTGATTGGACAATAAAATATGTTCTATGTTCTATCTAACTCGTTCGGTTCATTCATGCAACTCTTTTGTGTGAAGACGAAAAATGTAACTGACGACATTCAATTATTTGCAGATTAACATTTATTACTTGTTCGGAATAGAAAATACATTTCATTTCCTACATCAACTTGAAAACCGCAAGTTTTACATAAGATATGCTAAGGTAAGGCACCGTTAACTACAGAAGTTGTATAAACTTTGACAAGGTTATGCACTGTTTTTTCACATCTTGTCTTAAAATGTCATTTGCATAAAGTTATCATTATGGAAAAACTTTTCAAGACAAATGTCAAAATAATGTTTATTCATTAGAGGGCAAATTGTTAAAAAGATTTGCATTTTTAGGCAAGTATTTACTTCATTTTTTAATTGTGGTGCTTTCTAAAATGAATCTTATTGGGATATTCTTACTATACTCATTCCAAACTTCCTTATTTTAAGTGTCATTAAAGAGCATCAAAATGTTGCCTCCAATGTATCGATTGTCATATATAAGGGTTATCTTGAAAAATTTAGTAACACTCATTTTCAATTCATTTCCGACTACACTTGAAATGTACGTTTTTAAAATATGAATCACTATCTCTTTACATTTTGTTTGTATTTATGTTTACAAATAATACAAGTACCACTTGAAACTGAAAATAACTATAGAATCAACCATCAATTTCGTTGTCTCTGAACAGACATAATAAACATTAAAATACAATATCCACATCATAGACTAAGATGGTGCTATCGCCATTGAAACGGCTATACTCGTTTGTCAAACAGAACAATTTCGGGGCAACTGATATCAGAATCGATCAGAATTAACACAATCGTGTGATGGTTAAGCTTGTAGCTTTAAGATGGTCTTGTGCATTTTGTTAATGTCACTTCTTTTGCAAAGTGTTTTTAACTATTTCGAACTGTAACAATCAATTTGACACTAGTTGACTCGAGTTCCTTCTACAGTCTCTGAAAACGTTCGTGTTAAACCCTAATAGGGGCTATATGCTCAAAGAAATTCTCAAATCGCCGAACAAAGTGATTGCAATTCTCAAGTTATAGTTTTATTTTTGACAACGAAGATATCCCGTGCTTTAGTAATCTTTAACGCTCATCAAGTATTATTTTTATAAGATTAAGAGGGCAACACTTCAAAACATTACGATTGATAACAGATATACAAAACATGCTTCGATCCGTGCATTTATTAGCATCAATGTCAATGCGTCTAAATGCACCAAGCTAATTGTTTGATAACGAATGTCAAAATGGTTCCGTAGATCTTTCTGTATAAAATCGATTATTTCAATTTTTACATATAATTTGATGTTTTTGTTATTTATGGCTATGGTTTATCTACAAGTGATAATTTATTTATGAGGAGTGATATATATAGAGATATAATATTTGACTCAATTTCATCTAAACAAAACAATATTTTTCGAGTTTTGCAAGCAATTGAATTTTTTTATTTTAATGTGAGCCGATGAATCTCTTTGAAGAGCCTTTTGCACAAAAATAATACACGTTTTTGATTTGTTAGCTCGTTCGGTAGCCAAACATATTTAATAAGAAGAATTTTCATTCTTGATAGTAAGTGAACTAGGAGCTACAAGGTCTGATGTAACTAGCACAAAAGGCAAATACTAAACAGGAAATTCGAGTTCAACGTTCGGGCAAGAATATTTTTACTTGAATATCTATTGCTTAATTTAACAAAAGGCTTTCAATGTGTTTACGTAAAAGTCTGGTACATCTGTTAGGTCCTATTCAAAGGCCAGTTAAGGACAAGAAAAGGTGAACTATATATCAAACATTTAAAATCACTTTCAAAACAAGAAAAAAAAATACAACCCATCGGAGCCATAAATTTTATTTTATTGAACTTTGATAGTTTTATTTAAAATTTGAAGATGGGCCTATTGAAAATATTGATGGATATTTTATGACAAAAGTACAAAGTCGCCTCTTTGTAGAATTTTAACCTATCATAATATTAGTTAAATTTATGACTGGTAGGTAAAAACTGTTTGATCTCTTTGGAATAAGATAATTATTTTCCATATTTTATTGAATTTTTATTTTAGTTATGGGTAGAATTTTTCATGGTGGCTCCTTAAATGTTCATTTAGTATGTTGAGAATAGTTGATACGTTTTAGATAAGTTAGCTTTTGGTTGACCATATGAGACTGCGTTTTTACTTGGAAAGAAACGTGATTTTTTTAAAACAGGCTTAAATGAGAAGACATAGATTCAGGTTTTAGCGAGTCACTTTACAATTTTAAGGCACGTGTTGTACTTTATTTAAACGTGTTTCCATCAAGATGCACAAACGTTTCAACAACTTCCTATTTAAAAGTGCAAAGCTTGATTTTGGTTTTCCGACGCAACAGTGTCATTTTGTAACCAAGTTATGAAAGCTTAAATGTCTATAATTGCTAAAACGAGAACCATATACCCATCTTAAGTTAGGAAAACCAATAAAGCATTAGATAATAAAAGTACATTTATAACGACCTAAGTCACCTCAGACAACTAAAACTATTTTAACTTGAGAAATACCTTAATGGCTGTATTAATTGTTAATAAATCTTAATGCAAAAAGTCGCTTCTGAACCATGACGCTTTACTGTTTATTAAACATTTTTCATCAGAATGCTAAGTATATATGAAACCTTTAACCACAACATAATGCAAATCACATAATTTTTTTTCTCTCTTTATCGTTCGAAACAACCTTTAATCGAATTAAATTGAGAAATCTGTATGCAAAAATCAACTTAAGAGAGGCGCCGAGTGCCTACTAAACTCGGTCCTCTAGTTATTAGGCAATATCAATTGAAGTTCATGCATTGACAAAATTAATGATTCAAATCACAAAATGTATGCCCTAAGGCTGTAAAATATCAATAATAAACAATGACATGATGAAAAATATCATTTCTTGTTTCTCTAATTTGTTGATTTGTCACTACGGTAATCAATTTTTGTGTCCTTTAGACAGATTTGATCTGACATTTTGGGTTATTGGCTCCTTATAAGATGTTACTTCTTGTACATTTCTAGCATTAAAAAAAAAGGAACGGATTTTATCTTTCTATGTTTCTGTTCTATATTGCTCCTGTTTAACCGGAAACGAGTATATCTGGTTAGCCACGGAAGGAGTAATCTATCTTGGGCACGACATATATATGGCTTAATGTAAGAAAGAGGCGTGTTCTTTATCTACTTTCAGATTTGTTCAAATCTTTTCTTATACCACTCTGACATCTCAAAATATTATAGAACCCGCGGTGCAACTGAAATGGCTGATCCCCTTGGAGTGTTTATAATAAACACTAATTTTGAACCATTTTATGTCGGATTAAGGTTGGTAAAGGTTATGACTAAAACGAATGTTAAAGTACAAGATTATGTTACTTTTTTACCTCAGATGTTTTGAAACCAGCACATAATCATTATTTTGGGTGCAAAAACTGTTGATCCGCACTTAAACTGTCGTTTCATTCCCCTGTCCATATTTCATCCCCTTCTATATCAACATCCATTAACGGAGAACCTTTGAAAAGTATTTTAAGTCGATATAAATTTTACGTTTTTTGAAACGTTGATGATGTTTAAAAGCTTCTTTAATACGTTGATGAATTGAATTTTCTTGTAAGAGGTTTTTTAAGAGCCGATTTATTTCACATATTTCTAGATAATCCTCTCCATGTCTCTAAAAACTTCCATATGCTTACAATACAAGTGAACAAAAGAGTTATTTATTTCTTAATCTTTTCGCATTGAGTTATTAAAGTATAAAATTATTTCGGGAAGAGCTGTTTTAGCCTTCTTATCCTCAAACGAGGTAGAAAACCTTAACTCTTTAATATTACATAAGAGCGTCTTCATGTTCCGTAATAAAATAGATACTTTATAAGCAAAGCGGATCATATATTTTGCTTAAATTACACATACAGATTTGCTGTAATTTATAGCTTCTAGACTTTATATACTATCAGGTTCCTCCAAACAATTTTACGTTTTTTCGATAAGAAATCATTCATACTGTCATTTAAATAAAGGAAAAAAATAAATTTATTGTTCGCATTTGAAGCAGTAAAACTAAGTGTTAACATAGCTACTTTTTTCCATTTTGTCTTTTTGTCTTTAAATTTCGATGCTATACTAATACTAATTCTGATAAGTAGGATGAACTCTCAGACTTGATGAAAGTAAGAAAAGCATGTGTTTTCTTGAAGTATCTTACAGTTTATCGCCCAAAGAAAATAGAGTTCACATATAAAGGTTTAGGTAAAATTTTCATCTCATCACAATCATAATCATAAATGATTAACCCCACCCACCCCCCCAAAAAAACAAAAAAAAAAACAACAGGCTAAAGCATTTTACTTAATGAATTGTGTTTCCTTTTTTCGACCGGACAATCTAAATGACCCAAAACCAATCTTTTGTGAACCTTAGGTCACTTTTGTTCATTCCGCAAATTGACTTTACCAGATGGAATAGTGCATGGACGTGCATCTTTATTTTTAAAACCAAGATAGTTTTAAGGCTGTATCCCAGCTCCGAAATTTTGTTGTAAAGGTAAAATAAGGTAATCCCGTGTCACTCTCGGGACATTGGCAATAAAAAAACACTTTCTGTCAATTTTATTACTTGTAATACTAGTTTATATCATATGTTGATAGTAAAACAACAATAAAGAAATGGTCTCAGTCCGAAATTAATACAAAGATAACACTATAACGTGTTAAACAATGTTATTTTCTTATTTGATTATGGACCTGTCGCCAGAAAGAACGTCCCGGGATGACGCTGTAACTTAATCCTGAATTTAGTTTCAGCCCCTACTGGTCATTGGCCTCTTTTTGAAAAAAAAAGAAAAAATCGGACTGATTCGATTGAAACTTGATAGATGCAACACAAACATGTTAAAGTTTACCTATTTTGGTCAATAGCAATAAAAGTGAAATGAACATTTTACCCTAAAAATATGATTCACTGTCAAGAATGTGCTGTTGTGTATGGTGAAATAACCGTAATACATTTTTCTATTACGGCAGAATACTTTAGCAAATTGCCATTTGTAATTGCCAGGAGCTAAAAAGGTCAAATCGGCAACTAAATTACAAAAGGAAAGTGACAAACAAATAGATTATGTTGTCCATTTCCCCCCAAATTTGACAAATCTTTCAGCTCAATTTAGTTGTACACCCATTTGATAAACGACATTTTTTGGTGGATAGTGTTTTCACTCGGCAGATATACAATGTAGTATTTATTTTCTGACGATAGGTACTTGTATCTCGTGCAATTTTTCATACAAGTTTAAAAAAAAATGTTTTATAATCCCCCTAACTTCCAAATTTGAGATCAAAATGTCCTATTAAAAGTTAAACTGTGTCTCCTCCCTTTTATAGATTTGACTCACATGCATTCAAATTACTTTTTGAACAAAAACGATAGCTTTAAAATACAATTGATAGTCAAAACACAATAAAATAACCAAAAAAGTACAATATAATTGAACATGAATCTGTCAAATGTTTTTAAATGTTTTCTCTTTAAATTGTAGGAGTATGTTTTAATGTTTCGTGACGCAAAACCTGACTGCAATCGTTAAAAGAACACTTAAAAATGATTTTTATGGATGTTTTTGAAGTGCTTTTACATGTATACAAACTTAAATATTTCATCAGCTTTTTCTTAACGTCAAACGGATAACACCGTAAAAATTATGATAATTTAAGTACAGGAATTTAATTGCGATTTCTACATTTTGGAAATAGACCCATTCCCTTTCAAGTATGTTTGACAAAAGAAAAAAAGCCCCTACATATGACGTTGCAAAAATCCATTTACTGTACGGGTGAGCTCTCAAGATGGATTCTTGAAATATCTAAAAGCGAGAAACTGTGAAAAATTATCAAATCACCTATAAAATTCTTTTGAATTTTGACTTTTTAACTCAAAGTCTTATTTGTAATAAAAGGGTAGTACCCTTATAAAATAAGTGAGAAGACCATCCTTTGTGACATACAAAAGTTAGATACCCCCACAGAGGTTCCCGTTGACATCCCACAATGCATCACGCTGTTGGAAAAGATATATTGATGATACCAACGCTTTAATTTGAAAAATATTGAATAAGAAAAAAATATTTTGTAAATAGACAAATCCATCAATCTGACGTAACACCTTACTTGAGAGGGTATCACTGAATACAAGTTTTTGAAATCATAGTGGTTTTTGAAACCCTCTTATAGATGAACCTTTAGGGTAAACACGGTAAACGCACACCGTTTTTTTTTCTCTCCATTGAATGATAAATACATATCTTAAGGTAATTATATATTTTGTATTGTGTAACAGGTTTGTGATCATAAATCAATCTAAATGAGTTATGGATCCGTTTGTGCATTGTTATTCATTTGAAATTCAATTTGTAAAAGTACAGAATACACGTTTGTACTCGTCGGACTGAAGAGGCAAAAGACGTCATGTACGTCATGTGTCGCTAATGCCATCATGAGTTCCTTTTGTTTCATTTCATATTGCGTTTTAGTTTCGATTTACAATTTACAAACTGCACTTATTTATGCAGTGCCATCTACTATTTGTGTTACAGATACTTTCGAATGAGAATTTTTGTTTACGAATACACAAAGTTGTAAAGAATTATAGTGAACAATAACCTTTATAAAGCGTAAAAAAGTCCCAAAAGCAAAAAATAAAAATATACGATAGATAGTAGTATTGTAGATTTATCATACAAGAAATGCTCGGAGGTCTTTTTTCGGAGCTTGAAAGTATATATTAACAAAGTACAGCTTACTTATGCGAACTGCAGCGGTTTCAGATTAGTTGTTGTTGTTTTTTTGTAAATTTGTTAGTAATGATTTTTCTTTTAGAATTTAGCGAATATTTCCTGAAAAAAAAGTTTTATTTTTACTTCCACTTTTGGTTCCAAGTTCTTTCAAAATGATATCTATTGATAGTATCTAACTATCGTGCGATTCACTTCTAAGGGGAGCCAGGTGCGATACAAGAAAATGCCTTATTGCTTTTTAACAATATTTAACTTGTTAAGGTATCCGATGCATGTTTGCTATCTCAGTAGCAAGTAGGTATATATCATACTCGCAATGATTGTTTCTTTACAAATTAAATGCTATCGATAACAAACAGGCATTTTCCTCGTATCGCATCTTTTTTCAAGCGAATTGTGTTATGGAATATTTACAAACACTGAGCAACCATGCAGACATTTGTATCTCACAATATTCCCATAACTGTCAAGAAATATGAATTATTAAATATCAAAAATTTAACACAAAATTAAAAACCTTGCCATCATGTTCGGATAATAAATAAAAACTGCACGTTAAAAAACTAGTAACCACTAGCATTTTAATTCACAGTCCCTTTGATATATCTGGCGTTATATTGCATATACTTAGGTATTATGTTGGTATCTTAGTTTATTACAATGAGTATCTTGGCGCCACGTATTAAAGCCGAAGTCGTGATCTAACCGGGATTTCTTAAGAAATTTACGATGATTTAGGTATAAGTAAGTGATAATTGACCAAGTTATCACAGTCGGAGGGCATCCTGTAAAATATTGTCAATTTTCCGTGGAGCGCATTTAGACCTAATATCATTTTCAGTGCACGAAATCCATCATTTATGATAGTTTTTATATTCAATCATTAAAAAATAAAATTTAAAGCTTTGAATTTAAATAAAATAGGCCTTATCCTATTGCAACTTTTATGGTGATATATTCATTTTTAATAAATCTGCAATTTTCGCACCGTGTACACAGCAAACTAGCGTTCCGAACTCAAAAGACCGTACATAGTTTTCGACTATACCAGAAAAGATGTATCCCAATTGTCACTATCTTAAAAGGTATAGTAATGATTATCTGGAAATTGAATAATCTGGTAATATGTTTTGACTTTAATGCTTCCTTTCTGTGTATGTTAGGCTTCTCGGCATATACTGAGTAACCGTTTTGGACAGATTTACTTTATGAAAGAAAGCAAATGTTAAAGGCAAATGTCTGGAAAAAGCAGACAAAAGCATCATGGATTTTAAAACACAACTCATGTATGAGCAGATTGATAACAATACTCTTTTTTGTTGTTGTTGAAACCATAAAAATTACCGAAACTTGACTAGAAAAGTCGTTTCCGGTTTGGCCGCAAAATTATTCAAATATTGACGACATGTAGCAAGTAGTTGCCAAAATAGCTCGAGTTTATGTTAACAATCGTCACTTAGAAAAACAATATTTGATATTCAAGCATACATGACGTTGCATTAAACATCTAATTGTCCGTTTTGAAAACTTTGCCACATTGACGCCATTTTGCTTTTATGCTTTCTTTTCACAGAAACCAATCATGTGCTTTAGAATGCTTCACATCTTACGGCAAATTGCGTCCCTTAACAAACCTTTTAGAAACCCAGATTTCAAAAGATGAATTTTTGAAAAGATATATAATGAAGACTAAATACCCGACACCCCGTATAGATTTAATGACCCGCAAAAATAAGTCAGTTTTCAATTTTAAAAATCATCTTTCCGGATATAAGTGATAAAGTGTATGCTCTGAATATTGAAAATATTTTTTTTTACATTTTAGAGAAATGTTATAACGACAGTATTAAAACACTTTTCGTAATTTTTAAATATTTTAGCCCCTTTCATGTAAAGTAAAAACTGTATGTGTAAGCGTAACATTGCATGTATCATTTCTGTTGTTTTGTTTATATGAAACATAGCCATCGGTGCTGAAAGGAATTCCGAATATGTTTGGATCCTTGTTATCAAAGAAAAATATGAATTTATTTAAATGGGCGAAATAATGATATTTTTTAAAGTTTGATGAGCCTTAACCATAGACAACCCAAAACATAATTGCCCGGAACAAAATGGCCACACAATGAAACCATGTCAGGCCAAGAAAAGTATTTTTCTGTTAAGGGTTTCATTTATTTAAAATTAGGGTAGGTAAGTTAGATATTTTTATTTAAAAAAAAAAGATATTATATTGGACAAAACTATTTCAAAACGGGGATTTGTAGCGATGTTTTCTTTAAAAAATACAAATAAAATGGCCTAGGACAGGGAGAAAAAAAAATAGGGTAGGTGGCAACCCTAAACAAACATAAAAATGTATGTGTCTGGTCAGATCACCCATTTGTAATTCCCATTCCTTCAGCGAATACTATAGAAGTATAAAGAACTCATTCACATACTTTGTTCAATACATTTTCAAAGGCATATTTTCAACATGTTCAAAGACATTCCTCTTTAAGATGATAATAATATGTATATTGTTAATACATGTATAGTAGAACTTTAGTAAAACCTTTGTTTGAACGATAGACATAGCTCGTTGCTTAAGTGAAGAAATTGCTCAAGATAACTTCTAAAGATGAAAAAAAATGAAAATGAATTGGTATTGATAGATATTAAAAATCTCCTCTTTTATTATTGCATTTGAGGAATTTGAAATTAAATTTAAGATGATCGAATAAGCACGTGAAAGTTGTTAGGCACTCGGAGCTTTTGTGGTTTCCATATTTTGGAATTTATGCCGATATTATAAGATTGTGCGAATACTTCATGCATTTATCTATGCAGCACCAAAGTTTTTACGAAATCATGTTATCACTTTAATTGAAAATTTTATAGATAAAAGGCAATTTAATGTGACAGGTGAGCCAAGACTAAAAACACGAATTTCTGTAAACGCTATTACATTCATTGTTAGCGGGCTCTTTAAAGTCTACATATCCGCCTTCTTTTAACAGCGGAAGCCCGTCATTGGACTGACTATTATATATCCTTTTTGAGATGTGAGTGTGAGGGTAAAATTTCAAAGCCTAATGTTCTATAAGTAATTGTGTTAAACTTGGCATGAATGGCAAGCTTGATATTTGATAGGTGAATAATGTATTCATGACTTTATAACTTCGTTTCTATGTTTTGTTAACTTAAGTGTGACAGTTGTTGCGTTTTTCTTGTGTCATATACTTATGGTTCATACCATAAAGCCTTTGAAATTTTATATTTTTGCCGTTTCCTTTTTCTTTTGTTGTCGGGATGGCTTTGATAATGTATTTTTATCTTTTAAAATGCTTTCGCTCGTTCGAATCGCAATTTTCATTGGCAAATTTGTCAAATGAATTTTTTACTGAAATTCATTTCTCGGTCAAGAGAGTCTTACTAGAATAATTTCACTCTCTCATCAATTCAAAAGTTTGCATTCGAATATGAATTAATACTTAAAAGCTTCATATGAATATATTAACAGTGAATCCTCAAGAATAAACATTTTACTCAAGGGGTCTAAGACTAAAAGCTAAGTCTCAAGTCTAAGGCTAAAGTCTAAGTCGCATTTGAATATATGTAAAAAAAAGCTAAAAAGTTATGTTAAAATTCTTTTGGTATATCTCACTTAAATATATCAACTACAAATGTTTAATAATGGCTATAGAATTACAAAAGATATAAAGTATCATATTTTTATTGCTAGCACCTAGTATCAAACTTGATAATTTCACATTTAAATTATTCAAAAATTTTAAACAGAGTTGGACAAATAATGTTTTTTTATTTCGTCTCTTGTTAAATTTATGAAATCAAAAGTTTTGATTTATGGAACATTTATTACTTAATTATATACATATAAATTTTATTTAGAAGTAAACGGTGTCAGAGGGTGAATTACAAATTATAATTGCTACATAAAAGAGTAAAATAAACGTTAAAGAAATGGAATAAATTGAGACAAAAATGCTGCATTTTCATTTCTTTGTTCATTCCATATTAGTATCAAAAGCATCTTTCTTTTGTTGTGACGATTTCTTGGTACTAAAGTCACCTAGCTTTTATCTTAAGTTTTGATGACATAGTCCATTGTCGCATGATAGGTGTGAGGTAGGCCACGTATAGATGTACCACAACAGGTCATTAAACTGTTGACAAAAAATAAGAATACTGACAAATCTGGAAGGGCTCCATAACCAAAGATATTTTTTACAAGATACTGTGGTTTCATTAAAATTCGTGGGGCGACTTTGCCCAACGAAATCTGATTATCCTCGAAAATTGTGGGGTGTCAATTTTAGTGGTTTTCGTGGGAGACTTTGTCCCGCGAAATCTGATACCCCTCGAAGAGGAAATTTAACATTGGTTTGTATGTTACAGACAACGGAACCACGAATTGAAGATTTGACAAAATAGTCCTTTTTCATCAAACCACGAAAATTGGTACCCACAAAATTAATGAATTCACAGTATTTGACGTATTTGCATAAAACTGTTACGGTACTAAATCGCACAGATGCATCTTTTATGATTTGGAGTTTTTACGTTCCCAGAATAAAAAGGATAACGAATAGACCATGTTAAAACATAAAAGATGAAGGTTCAGTTTCCTAATAATCCTATGTTTTGTTTTCCTTTCTTTCTTTTGTTCTTCAAGGTCACGTTTTTTTGGTCCGTTTTATTTGATAATTTTAGACGGCAAATTTACCACTACTACCACTTTGCTCTTATCAAAGATTCAAAACTGGTTCAGTTACGGTTTTTTTTTTCGCTTGACATTATTTTTTCATACATAAGGTCGCAGGACATTTCAAAGGTCGTTATACTTTTGTTTTTTTTTACTTATGTCTTTATATGTAAAATGAGAATGGTGTGACATTTTGTTTGATTTCCTGACAAAATAAATGTAGACTGCAATTTAGTATCATCACATGAATGAAAAAATATGGTGCATCCGGCTTCATTCCTTTTATAGCGAACTTTGTGTACTCCGTTGTATTTCATTAAATGATACAAATAACTTTGTTAAATTTTCTCAAGGAAATACTAGATTTATCTATGATAGACGATATTGAGATGTGGAATAAGTGTACGCGACACAACAAACATAAACAAACAGCAATTCAAAAAATCACAACGGAAAACAGCAAGCAGTCTTCAACATGACCATAGGTTACTGCTTACCGTCTTGCATAGGCCCAAAACTTATAATACAATACAAAAGTTTCAAAACCAATCCCTAAATCATCAACGAAAGACCCAATTCTTTTTTTGGTATTGGGCACACTTGTTGTTAACTCGAATACTTCGCAAAATGATTATTCACAATCGCGAAATCGCGAATCATGTAATGCTCCATAAAACACAGAAACCATGGAAGTATTTAATTTAATACTTCCATGCAGAAACTAAGAGGTCAATTGCCCCTATAAATTTACCAATGACCCCACCGATTTGCTTCAGTATATTCATTACACACTGTGCCATTATCCAACAAAAATGCATTTATCATCGCAAAATTTAGTCTCAAAACAAATTCGCGAGCGATATACCAAAATAAACAAACCTTAGAGGTCACTATGTACCCGCCGTGAAATCTTCAGTTACAACTTGCCTATAGGATCAGATTTGAATGTTATTCTTTCGTTTTGATAAGATCTGGATTATTTTTTCATAACACCGATTATCATAAGATAAATCTTTTAAAGTGCAAACAGTACGCCATCAAACGAATAAATGATAATGCTAAATATCTAACCACGTATGCATGATGTTTTAATGTGCAGACTGAAACGACTTTCTTAAAGCATAAAAAAATCAAGTATGTTTAAATTACTATACATGTAAATGTACATGTCACGAGTTCCAATGGCTTATTATTGACTAACATAAAAATGTTTGTCTAAATATGATGAAAACAGCCTATACTATATAAACACAAAACTACCCCAATATGTAATTTATACCGCCAGTCCAATATTTAGCGGTTTCCTTGTTCTCATATTATATCGTGTATAATAAAAATGAGTTCCGAGGGATTCCGAAAACTGTCGGTGCCATAAAACCTTATTAAACCCACGGTTTCTTTTGAAAGTTTTGTTATTACCTTTATTATCAAATCAGTCAATATTAAATACTGGACTAGTCAATATGGCAAGTCAGCCATATTGGTCAGGTTAGTCAATAAAGGTATAATTGCGTAAAGTTATCCATATTGGCTGAGTTATTGGTCCTCGGCTTCGCCTCAGTCCAATATGGCTAGCCTTGGACCAATAACTCAGCCAATATGGAAAACTTTACGCAATAATACTATAGTATAATACATTTCAAATCGTTGGCCGTTGTTGTTATATATAGTCTTAGTCCAGTTGCTGTTGTTTTGGAAATTAAGTATAGGGTAATTTTGTTGGTATTAATACTGGATTTGGAAACAAGCTACAAGATTATGTATATGCCTTTGAAAAAAAAAAACCAACGGCTTGCAGTATGCAAGTGTGGCCTTTGTAGCAGTCCTACTGAACCTACTCTTATCAAGCTCTGCAGAAGAGTCTCAACGTGCACAGTGGATTACTCTTCCCGTGTACAATTCTTGAGATCATCATCGGAAATGTTATCAAGAGAGAAAGTCAGAAAATTTGGCCTGAAACTTTTTACCCCAGGCGAGGTACATTTATACATTGAAACATAGTAAAAGTCTGACGTGTAGGCGCTTCCTTCTAGTTGAAAAGTCAGACGATGTAATCCCGTTTTTCTTTGAAATGATTTGGTATTTTGTGTCATCAATTGTCTGCTTCCGGGCTTTGATCTTTTATCCATATCTAACTCATTCAACAAAACGTCTACTTTGCAAATACTGGCCCTTTATTCAGTTTACATGCATTTATTTTTAATAAAGAACTTTTATCCGGTTTCAAATCTCCCATAATCCCATATGGTTAAATATGATTGGTACGTCAATGAAATGTTTTGAACAGCACATTTACTTTTTCTGATCCTCTTACATGTGTTTTATAATAAATCAAATAGTTTTAATAAATTATATCTAATATTATCGTTATATTAAATCAAAGTATCCAATATTTAAAGTGCTTCAAATGTTTGTCAATTTAAACGATAGGAATGGTAGCATATACATAAAGTTGAAAGCCACGGTATTTGAAAGAACGACTTCCAAAGTTGTTTTATAAAATTTAATGTCTCTACATTAAACTTGTAGTAAGGAGAAAAATCTGATGTAAATCTTTTTTGGACAAAATTTATTTCATTGATACAAAAAAAAGCCGAATCGTTCTTAAATATGAATCTTAATGAAAAAAAAGCTACGTAAGCCTAACGGCATATGAGCAACTGCAATAGGTACACAAGACCAAACTAGCCCTAATTTTAAGCATGTGAAAAAAAATATACATGTACATTTGTAACTTCAAACGGTCATGCGATAGTAAAACAGTAGGTCAAAGTTCTGAAGAATCCTTCTAAAATGTTGAAATCTACACTCCAACTCATTGAAAAAATAATAAAATTTGTATGAATTTAACGAAAATTTAGACTAGGTTTTCACACATTTGGAGGTAATGCAATATTTGACAGAAATATAACCACATGCGATCTTCAGAAAGAAAACAATAAATGTCGTGAGCTTCGACTAGAAAGTGTTGATTTTTAACCAAATAAAAAATAAAACAGAAGGATACATAACACTGCATCGCTAAGGGTGATGAACTTTGATTTGACGCTCTTAAAATCTGCTTTTAAAATATGTATGCCTTGTTATATTCTATATTCTTTCTCTTAAAATATACAAGATTGGTAAATCATACCCTAATGAATTGTTAAAAGTTGCAAAGAAATGTGTGCACAATCTTCGTAGAGGATAGTTTTTGGATCCAGCATTATGCCTCAATGACAATGCAAAAGTACATTTTAAGTGTTTCCTGTTTAATTTCTTTGTAATATAAGATTAATGAGAAGATATTTGGTGTGCTTTGATATAAGAAACCATCCCCGTGTAGTATAAAAGTCAAAAAATGACACTTTATTTCTTAAATATTTAATGTTGTTATTTGTGCTTAGGCAACGTTTTTAAGTATTTACATTTTAGTTTGTAAATGAACACTATCATTTGACAACATAATAGTAGTCTAACTTTAACGACGTGACGTTTACACAAGAATTTACTCTAGAGCTCTCTAACAAGGAGATGCAAAAATTAAACAGTTGGTCCCGTCAATTCCTAGAGCGTTTTAGATAAATAGAAGATTTTAATGAAGTTACTCCATCCCCGCCCTGTCACTTGCGCAGTGTGTACTAGCTCGATTGTAAGACCAACAGTGTGATTAAATTGTTAGTATGCAAAATGCAATCTTTCCTTTATTCACCCCTTGTTTCTTTTTACATCTTTCTTTTCATCAAACTTACAGTGTCAGTGAGCGTTTTCTACCCTTGCATAACCCCTTTTACACCCCATCGTCTTAAAGATAATGCCCATAATTGTATTTACCATTTTAAAAATTTATGACACTAATCTTTTATCAATATAAATATGTATATTTTATGTAATTTGATCCGTACCTTAACCGCCGTAAAAAGTCACCTAAATAATGAATAAAACATTGGCATACCGCAAAGTCCGAATCATGCCTCCGAACAGCATTAAAATTGTTTGCACTGAATTTACTTAATTTTACGACTGCATTTTAACAAGTATGATTTCCCAGTGTTTCGTAAAAAGAAACCAAATTAAAACGTGACATAAAATCGTGGCATTTTTTTTATTTTATGGTGTTTATGAAAGCATTTAAATGAATTTGGATTAGGTTTTAAACAACGTTTTATCGAATAAAATAAAACACCATAAGTTTGTCATGTAATGATGATAGAAATGCTATCATACATGTTTCAATGACATAAGAAACTGAAAATAAAAGAAATCAAATATTCATCAAGTAAATTACCATGCAATAAATTTGGCTCCGCATGAAGCGCGTTTCTTCTATTCAAGACTCGGCGCTCTAGTTAAAAGGTTTAGAATACCAAACACCATATGAATAGGAATAGAACAACAAAACACCCAAAATAACGAATAAAATACACAACTTTTGTCTAGGAAAGAAAGAACCTAGGGCTTGGGCAATTTTGGCATTTATAAATTTAATGCATTTTTAACACATAAGAGTGTTAATACCGGATCGGGCCAACACACATCAGACACATCAAAGATTTTACTCTAGTTTCGCTTTCACTTCTTTCACAATCTATAACTTTCAATATATTCGTTGGTTAATTTTAAGCTTCTACCTTTTAGAACGTTCTTCTAATGTGCACAAATAGTTTTTTTTTTTCACACTGAAAAGTCTCTTAGTGTTGGAATGTACTTCAATTGGGTACTTTGTGTTTTTTAGCTGAACAGGGCTTTGGGGTCACTCCAGCCTTTAATCAGAACTAAAATGTGATCAAGTACGAATTTTTATTCATCATAAATATCTTCCAAATGATAGGTTATATAAAATCTTTAGAATTTTTTTACAAATATAAAATTCTTTGCAGTCTAACTAATGCATCTATACAGTAAAAGAAGTTGTTGTACGTTTTGACGGTTTTTTTTTTCCTTTTTACGTCTATAACGCTTTCGATAAGATGTAGGCCTAAAAAACCAAATGTTTGTATTGCAAGATATAACTGCACAAATTGTTAAACTTTACAAAGGATTTTATATTTGACGAGCTTACACGAGTTGAACCAACATATACTATTTGATACCTAGTTTTTCAATATATACATACGCTGTAATTGCATAACTTAGAAGTTTAAATAAATGAAAACCTTTAAATTATAGAAATTCTTTATTGACTCTGTGGTTTCTTGCTACGAAAGCAAATACCACCTATCATCTATGTAAATATACCGTTGATTATGAGGTGTTTCACATGTTTTTATTAGCCCCACCCGTTATTCAGAAAAATTAAAATAAGAAAATTTACCATTTTTACAACAAAGTCAAATTATTAGTTGCATTCCATTTCTCATAGAAGCAGGTTCTCAATTATGTTTTGGTGCACTGTGTTAGCTGACAAAGATGTCTTATAAATGGTTAAATATGTTCTTTACGAGTTCTCAGTCTCATTTTTATCAAAGGTAATTGAGTGACTACATAAATAGAAGGGGCTTTTTGACAAAATAAAAGATGCATTCTTCTGAAAATATTTTATACGAAAAGTTGCATAATCATCTAACGAAAGTTATATGTTGCAACATCATCATCTAGAATATTGCATCCTTTGTCCTAGTTTATAACCTGCCAGCTTTTTATAGTATACCTCTCTTTTGAACTGGTATTGTTGCTTTTTTTTTCAAACAAATTTGGCGACAAAAATGAATGTACAAGTCTAATACCTTTATCTTGTGGAAAATCAAGACAGACGGATAAAGAATAATAACGCTTGGCACTGATTTAGACGCCTAATATGCCAACAACACTGGATAATCTTTTCTGCCTTATTTCACGTTTCACTCCCCGTTCCTTGCTATTACCCAAAATTATTTCTAATTTCACTCCCCGATTCAAAGATTACCCCGTTTTATCACGAAACCATCAACCATAGTTCTAATCTCGTATTAAATCAAACAATTAGTACAATCTTTTAATACTGATTAAGCTTCAATTATTTAAAGCTTAATTCTCAAAAGAGAAATTCAAATGTCAGGTGTATAAGAATGTCGCAATGTACCGTATGGCACCTTACTTTACCATTAAGCCTGTTCCTTTTTCGAGGACTATCTTACGCAATGCGATTTTAAATAAACAATCCTCTTTGATCGTATATGTCGAGAGAAGTAAAAATGTTTTGTTGAAATATATATGTTAAGTAGCGATTAAAGATTATAAGATCACTTGTAGGAGACACAAACAAAATGTATAATAAGAAATATGCTGTTATGTTCCTCCGTTTTAAATTGAGACTTTATTTGGCTATTGCTTTAATTACTTTCAATGATAGTTAATTAGGAATAAAGTTAAAAAAGGTGAATTTTTGCATTTATCGGTGCCAGTTCCCTTATATCGCTTGCAAATAAATTATAAAACTTAAGATTTGTTTCTTGTTACTCTGTATTGGGAAAATTCACTTTGAGAAGTTGAGACTTATTGTGAAGGAGACTTTGCAATTTGGAATCGAATTTCGTACGTTCCTTTATAAATGTACATGCATATTAAAAATTCTATGCAAGATAGACAAAAAATTAAGGGCACTTTTAACGTTTATACAATTAGTACATCAGCATAAATCCATTTTCCAAAGTCGAAATCTGTGATGACAAAATTTTGTTCGTGATATTGAAAAAAAGGAAAAAGGTAATAACGAAACTACCGAACTGAGATAATCGATCTCATATGCATAGAGAGAAAAAACAAAAAAGGGCAAAGACGAACCGGAGAAATTGAAGATTGCAATAGACCTGACTTGGTACAGGCACTCAACAAAAATGCTGAGTTGACCAAGTTTATGGCACCAAACCTCCCAATGATAATTAACAAGCATAATTGTTTTGTTTTATTAAAATGCAAACTCAGTCAACTCTTCGCTTTAATAAGACATTCTTTAAGCAAATTATATCGAAGTTTACATTAGTTGCTATGCTTTTTGATTTGGATAATGGTTTTATTATGTTTTAGTCCTTGTTTTTTTGTTTGTTTTGTTTGTTTTTTTTTGGTCATTAGCAACAAAGAAAATAACAAAATAACGGAGTTTGTACTCAATTTTATATATTATAACCTGTTGTGTGAAATTTAACAAATGCAAACTTTTAATAACTAATTTACCACCAAAAAAACGTTTACAAAACACACTAGTTGCGACCGTCATATGACTGCAATACAAATAGGCGAGCTATGTGTTTTATTGGAAGAATAAAGGGTGGGGAAATATTGAGTATAATTGGAGTTAAGATCGAACAAAACAAAGTCATGCCTCCATTAATATATAAAAACTATCAAATATTTACTTTTTGTCAGTTTACGTGCATTGCAAGTAATTTTTGTCATTTTATAACTATTGTTGAATTCAGCTTAATTTCCTGATTTTAAATATCAAATTGTTAAAAAAAAACTTAAATCGATTAAAAAGAGATCAAGTTTAAAATGTGCAATAGGTGGAGTAGTATGTTTATGAAAAGTTGACTGAGAAGTAATAAGATAAGTTATCCGCCCTTTGATAAAGAACAGATAACTCCTCTTGACAGGGCAGAGAAAAATCGTTTTATATTCCTGGATTTCAAAGTTTTATTATTTCCAAAAAATGCAACAAATAACAATTATATCTTACCTAATTTTATAATAAGTTTGTTGTAGCTGTTATTTATATGGGTGTTTTTTTTTATTATTCCATTAAAGAGACAAGAAATCAAGCCACTACTAAATTGCAGTTGACAACTTCACTTCAAAGATCATATGTCTCACTTTCAAATTGGGAGTGAGAACTGTCACTCCAAACATTGTAAGTGGAAAATGACCAAACTTTTGGGAACTTGAATAACGTAACAGTCTGAATCTTGGAAATCAGAATAGTCCATTACCGGTTCAGAAGTCAAAAGATAGAGATTTCTTAAGCTAATAGTGAAACATATTGAATACAAATAAAATAATAAGGAGAATATATGCACTCGGGCAAATCTTAAAATTCTTGAAATCGAGGATTGTAGTATACATGTTATAGTCTACCAAGGAAAAGAGCATGGGGTACCATGTCACTTTGGGCCAAAATCTCCTCGAAAATAACGCAATGAATTTCAACCTCAGGAATCACCCTCTGTGTCCCCCACTGCATTTCTGCATGACTTATATGTAAAATTACTTTGTAAACATCGAAATAAAACAAAGCAAAGAAGCCATGTACAATGTAAGTCGACTCTTCCGCTCTTTTGTACGTAAAATTGAACAAAACCTTCACACCCCTTGTTGATTGCTCCATTGTTGACGACGTACCATGACACTAAATCAGGTTCATTTCTGCTTTAAAAAATGAAGTATACGACTTAAATATTTACAAAAACAGTGCCATAAAAGATTAACATTTACGTGGAGATAAAATTTTAAAAGGGATCAATGCGCGGATACGTAATCTTCGAGATTTACAGTGCAATTTAGAAAGATTAACGTGCATTTTACATTTTTGACTTAGATTCTTTCAACCCATTAATCAGTTCTTTCCTCTTTTGTTCAAATATTGCAGTGTTTTTGCAGTAAAGCAAATACCTTTATTAAGTATATTAAATAATTCTCATTTTAAAGCAATGCAGTCTTTGAAATGGTCACGCTGCACTTAAGCGAGTTCTCAAGAAAAATCTTTGGAGAATTCTAACGATCAAATAATTCAAAACTTCGCCCTAGTATAGAATTTGAACAGTGGGAAATATAATTGAGGCAAATTGACGTATTTAAAGTAAAATGTTTAAAAATAGACGCAAAAATGCAAATATTGCAGCAATGTTTGAACTGTAGTAATTAATGAATAGTCTTCAAATCTCAAAAGTACTCGAGAGTTTTCTTTCACCACGTAATTTTTTGTAACAATTTAAAGTGCAAACTTCTTCTTTAGAGGTCAAAGGCATACTTAATAACATCTTTCCTTGTAAAAATTGATTTATACTCGCGGGATGTTATTTTACGTATATAGAGCGTGTATAATACTGAAAATGATACAATACTGTAATTTTACTTTTCTTTAAGGTACAATATTCAGATTTAAAACATTTTCTGACCCTCCAAGAGTACTCGAGCAATCAATTGTTCATTTCGAGAGGAAACATTTTGTGGTTGGCTGAAATTAGCCCTCTCTGCTTCTATGTTTTTCTTGTTTTTGTATTGTTTTGTATGTTTGTTTGGTCGGTTGTTTGATGTTTTTTTGTTTTTATTTGTTTAGTTTTGGGGGTTGTTTTGTTTTTTGGGGGACGGGGTGGTGGGGAGGGTAGAGTTGGTTTTATTCCAGACAAATTACAGATTTTTTTCAGCATTTAGACCGGCCTGTTAGCTTAAGTTAAATGTCAGAGTTATAAAATGTCAGATTTTATCTAGTTTTATAGTTATATAGTTAAGGAAAAGAAATTTTTGATTTCCAAATAAAGGTTTTTTCCTACCGACATTTCTTAGTCAAAATATATATCAGTTCGGTGTGAAATTGCGATATCTGTTTGCATTAACCGTCATTAAATCATCAAGATAGTAAAGTTTCCATGTCCCCCTATAGTGTTATCAAAACAAATATTCTATTGAAAATAATTTACTAACTTGAGTCAATACAATAAAGCAAAGCAAACTCCTTTGTAGTCAAATGAATATACTGGTGCACAGTAAAGTACTGTCTTAGGCAGACGACATTTCTGAAAGTATCGTCTGCGTTCAGAACAATAAATTGTCTGTATCAATATTCATGTCACAAAAGGAAGATTCATCAATAAAAACATAACGAATTTTAAACAGTTTATGTTTAGTGACAAAGGATTGAATTATTTTTGATTCGATGAGAATGCATAATAAATCTCAAAGGGAGAAAAAGGTTAAATTGCAATGCGCACGTTGCAGATCTTTGACAAAAAGTAGAAAATTGTTTTCAAAATAAAGCACAGGTGATTGATGATTGCGTAGTCGGCATTTGAATACAAAACATTGTAATTTTGATCAAACCCAAGTTCAATGCAGTAGGAACTTGAACCCAAAACCCGATTAAGCGACCACATATAGTTACAGAAAAAAAAACAATCGGACGTCAACCTACATGACATCATGGTCACTGTGACCTATATTTCTGATGACTTTTCAATTCACTAACAATAAAAAAAGCATTTCAAGGCTATAGTTGTTTGAAAGTAACAATTAAAGTCCCCGTGGATTGGTATTTAAAACAATACACCCAAAGCTACAAATTTACTACTTGCAAGCTTACAAATAAACATAAAAAAGATAATATGCAACCAAAACACTGTTAGGTCATTTAGGTGTTTAACTCCACGATACAATCAGTTATAAAAGTCATTAAAAACTAATCAAATGAAAGCTTTAGGTTAGAAATTCAATAATATATTTTCTTTTTACATGTTCCCTGTATAAATATATTCATCATATATTTGGATTGTATTCAAAATGATAAATATATTTTTAAGAGAACATTTAATTAAAAGTTCAGTTATACTTCTGCTCAGTTAATATAAACTCCAATATTAGTGAATAAATATGATGGCAAGAATTATAGATTATGCGACCTTTACAATACCAAACTGGGTATGAAAACGGTTAGTTTGGTTATGCTGTATATCGATATTTAAGTAGTAACCTCTCATCAGCAGCATTCGAATCAAAACATTGGAAGGTCAAAAACCAAAAGTATTGAATGAAAGTACTCAAGGCCAAAAGGTTCGAACATGGAAGCCAAATCCAGCACCGAGGATGTCGACCATGTGCAGTACAAGGAAATAACCTGGTGTTCTGCTAAACATATCAAGGCAACGTTTCCACCTGAAAACGCACTAAAACAAACATTTTCGTATTAAAATAACAATTGTCATAATTAAGTAACACTGTAAAGGACATTCGAATATAAGTGACGAATTTACATATTACCATATCACGGTATGTTGTGTTACCGGACGATAAGACTGCAATCGGGAAGAGAATCTATGTGCCCTGTGTGCCATAAAACCTCGTTGAATCCACCATTTTTTAAATGCCTGCACCAATTCAGAACCATTGCGATCTTCAGTCTCTTTTATTTTTTTGCCTTGTTTAGGCTTTTCTCATTGAACTTATGAACCCGTGCGGGTTCCGGGTGGCGAATAGGCCCGCAGCAGCGCTAAGCTTGTCGGTTAAAGTCCACTTAAGAGCGCCCAGAAACCTGACATCGGGTCAGGCCGCTTTGCCCACAAAGCGACTGAGATGTGTGCCCCAGGTGGTTGAATGGGGCAGCCCTGACATCGAGAGATACGGGGTCGTCAGGCGATAATGCGAAAAACCTGACCACAAACCATAATAGTGCACCGTGTTGGGAAAAATGTCACGTTCCTTGCACGTTAAAGAACCCTGCTGCAGGTCTCGGTAAGAGTAGGACCCGTAGGATCCTTATGCAGGAGGCTCAATTTCCCGTCCCTACCCATCACTCCTTTTTCCAGTGGCAGTCAAAACTTTCCTACCCGATTGGCATTGTGTCCCCGTTTCCTCCACTTCATCATCATTTCATGTTCATTATATCACCACATGCATGTTCATCTCCCGGATATAGCCGAAATCGTGCTGTTTGGGAGTAAAGCAATGACTAACTAACTAACTTGCAAACCTTGGTCTTATGAGATTGATCATCCCATTTAGGAAATTTTGTTGTTACCTTTACTAACGATTGCTATGATGCAGTGGTAGATCCAGAAATTTCGAAAAATGGGGGGAGACTGACTGACTAAAGGGGACACTTTGCATCGATGCTTTCCTAAATATCCATCCAATTTTTCCGCCAAAAAGGTAGGACAGGCCCCCGGCACGCACCCTTTCGGATCTGTCCCTGTGATACAAAAATGAAGATGATCCTCAAAAGTCAAAACTTTACGAGCCTAATCTTAATAGTCTAGAGCAAGTAAAAAAATAACATGCTATTTTTCACGTACTTAAACCGTCCAAGTGCTTAATCTAATGTGAATAGCTTGACCAATAGGTTGGAAACATCAAGATTCTTGCACCTATAACGATTTAATGCTGCATTGGTTTCTGATTGATAAGAACAAAAGACTTAAAGCATTAAAAGCCAAATTATTGATTGAACAACCACGTGTTCATAAGAAATGGACGTGTAAAATATTGCATGATCGACCAAACAAAAAATCAAAATTAATTACTACGTAAGTTCGAACTAGATAGATTTTAAGGTTGAAAAGTTTTATGTTTAAATAGCATACAACTTACATGTTACTTACATCTTATAATGGTTCTAAATATGACGTTCGTTTTTTGTTTTTGTTTTTGTTTTTTAGAAGAAAAGAACAAATTTATCGTCTGTCTTTATGTCGCAGAAAAGTAACAATTTGTCGATTGTATCAAATGGATAAAAAATACATGTAAACGTCAAACATTGCAGCAAAGTCGGGCCTTCAAACTATGTATTTATTTCACACATTGCTTTCTGCAAATCATCATTCTAATCTTCAAAAATTAATTCATCAATTCAGTGCCTTGTAAAATAAATTAATTCAATATACTTTAACCCCTATAATCTTCGTTTTCTTTAGGAGCATAAAAACATGATATTTTACTGACAATATCTTCACAGTTCATCTCAACATTTTTATATGTTTACCATGAATAATTTCCACTTGAAAAATACATGGTATAAATGTACCATAAAATTACCATCAAATTTTAATTGTTAATATGTACGTGTCAACCCGATGCCGCTATGATGATTTAAGACATCGTGTTTACAACTTTTTTACGTTTTAATACACAAAATGTAATAATTTATGCAGAACAACGTAATTCATTTGTAGGGCAATCATTATTTAACGTACATTTGCTTTTAAGGTAGTATCAGCAAAGTTTAAGGGCCTACAGCAGCAGACCAAGGGGAAGGGTGCGGTGTTCCAGGGTATGAACCTCCCCTTACCTTTTACACATAGATTTTCGGCAAAATTGGCTTGAACCCACCATATAATTTGAAATGCATGTTCTAAGTCAACATTGCGTTCTATAATTTTCCGATGTGTCCTCCATGTTTTGTCTTTCTTTTTTTTTGACATTGAGATTGATCCTCCAAGTTAAGTAATTTTGTTATTACCTTTTTTTCAACGTGGACCTAGCGCTCACACCTCATTGCTATAGTCTAGAAGGGTCCCTAGCACCGGTTTAAGCAGAATTCTTTGCAAATGGTGTTTCTTATAAATGATATGAAGCTTAACAAACCGTGATGTCAAAAGATAAAATAACATAAGTTTTTTTTTTCGTTGCAGTCCAAGTCAAGGGTAGATATGAAGACCAAGAGCTTATGGGAATCATGCTTGTGGCCTTACCGAAAGCAGCAAAGGACGAAAAGCAGACTTTAGGAGAACCACAGGTATTGTAAACATTCTAAAAAGATGCCCTAGCTCAAAGAAAATACAATAGAATTCCTAGCAATACAATGCACCAGGCGGTAGTGATAAATGTTAAAATAAAATATTTTGGCATCTTTACCACTTTAATTGTCTTAAATATTCCCATGATATCAAACATTGAGGTCGCAAATACCATTATCCTTTGAATAAGCATTAAACTGTCTTTTTGTACTTTCTACTGTTCAATAAAGTTAATCAAGGGCAATAATGGGCGATATTTTAAACGACATTTCAAAAAGTTTCTAGACACATTTTAGTTTTCATAACGATTGCTGTTCATTAAAGGTACGTTTGACCATTTATTCACTAGGTCTTTAATTCTACACGAAACCAACAGAGTTTGTCCCTTTTTGTGACTTTTGTAACTATTGTATATCGAGCACTACCCACTGTATTACTTAGCAAAAAAGGATCTTTTTAGAAACTTTAAAAACATTACATTATCATTAACAATATTGAAAAGTATATTCAGGATGTTTCAAAGTCCACCTTGTTTAACTTCCACTTTGTAATTGGACAAAGGAAAAGTCATTGAAGGGACACTGTCCTTAATATTATAACAACCTTTTCAAAGCAACAAAACCAAGAGAATTTAATGAAAAGTGATGTTGATTCCTTGTGTCAACTGAAAGCTTTGATGACATAAAACTACGTAATCCTTCAGTTTGGTTTAATTTTCCGTAAAAATTTCACAATTTATTCGTTTGGGAGGAATGTAAGTTTTAAACCATGTGACATATGACGTGTAAACAATGATTACACAATCAAACAATTACAATGTTGTTTATATCAACATAGCCACGTAGTACCTCAATACAAGAAAAAACTTGATATACTCACGTTTCATTTAAATAAATTAAGACACGATGACGAAACTTGAAATGCTTATATTTTTGCATTGTCTAACTTTATTTCGCGGAAAAAAAGAAAGCCGGTTTACAAATGCTTCTTATGTGTAGAAAATTTACGGATATAACGACCACTATGCTGCAGGAATATAAAATCTAAGAAAGTAGAAAACCTTATCTCAATTTTTTTACTTTTTTCTTGTCGATTCTTAAGCATCCGAGTGGATTATTATCATGATATGCAATTAGCAGGTCTTAAATCATACTCAATTAGCCCAAATACAAAAAGTGTTGATGCTTTAGAAACTTTAATTCAACCTACATAATTTTCTCTTTCTGGTATTACGCTTGGCATTTTGTAATATTCCTTGGCTCTTGAAATGTCTTTTGATATATAGGCATGCGAATCTCATTTCAAAGAATAAGAGAACATGAATTACCAAGGAAACCCATAAAACCTCTGATAGGTACATACATTTTCATTAATAGGTATATTACTATGATAATTGAAAACGCACAGAAGCCTGAAATTATGAGAGATAAAGTGGAATTGAAGTAATTTTGCTATCATTGCAAGTTTGATATGCGTAACATGCAGTTTATTAGTAATGTGATATTTGTTTACATGATATAATTGCTAGGGATTCAAAAAAAAAGAACTAAAACGGCATTGCAGAAAAAAAATGTAAAAAGAACCCCCCCAAAAAAACAAACAATCAAACAAAGAAAATCAAGCAGGAACTAGCCTGCCGAGGAATGATACCGATTTACCAACACCTATTTTTAACGGTGTCCGTGGTCGTGTGGAATCCTCGACGGACTGGAGACTGCTAGGCGACAGGTCCCGCAGAGGTATGGGTTCGAATCCAGCTCACACCCTGTTGGATTTTCCAATGTTATTTGCAGTACAAAGACTTGATGTCATACTGTAAAACATAATACACGTTCCATTTTGCAGCTGTACCCTACCATATCCATTATCTAGGAACTAGCCTGCCTGTTGGTGTATAATGTAAACTTGTCAACTTGAATTTAGTAACCAACGATGTGTTCGTGACTTGCCGATATGGCGTCATTAAAAGAGCCTTGAACAAAAATAGCTTAATAAAATAAGAATGGCTTTTTTCTACGGAAAACGTACAATATGCATCACCTACGTCTTAAAATATTCGGAAAACAGGAAGTAGTTGAGCTAAAGTAACTAGCATACAATCAAAGCTACACATGAAGAGAAAAATGGAAAACTAGGACGGATTTTTTGTGACGCCACAGCAAGACGACGAATATCCTATATATTGTCGCTTTGCAACCCATTGAAGGCGACACGAATAACAATCGAGTTCTAAATCACCCTTTACCTTCATGAAAGCACGTAGTTGTGCAAGACACAAGTGGTATGACCTCGATGACACGAAGATGCTTATGAACAAAGCAGTGCTCAAGAGGATGTGTCAGTTAATGTATTAATAGTTCAAAACCATCAACCCATTCTTCTATCAGAATATTACTAGAAACAAGTTATAGTTATGTAAAGAGCAGGTTAAGCAGATTTTGCTAAAGATACTCGAATTATAGCAGTTCTTTCATGTTGAAGTGTTATTTACCATTACAGATATTTACACTGTTGATATTTATAAAGATAGGTATTTGTAGTATAGCGTACTCGGTGAGAGTACATTTATAAACGACTGCGACAGAAAAGACATCCGAGGGGCGTTGGTATTATAAAGCCTGGTTTAACAAGTTATCATGAAGCCATGTTCATTGCGATCATCCATAAACTAAAAAAATGCAACTTTAATATATTATATGAACTTATAAAAATTGTACCTCCGTCCCTTGCTCCCGTTAATTGATATGTCAATACAATAAACAAAAGAAGGCAAGTTCAGGTCTGAATTTTAACCAGCGATGGTTTACATGTATATCATAGAATCAGAAATAGCGATGGTCCTGACTTCCAATTTATCTAGTGACGACTTTATAACATGCTTATAAATGTTTTTATTCTATTACTTATTCAGATAAATTGGGATGACGAAGTGACGTTAGTTCCTGAATGTGATCATACAGTGGTAACATATCACCATTTATGGAGACGAAAAGAACTTTCTTTCAAATGGAAAGCTCCAGAAAAGGGAACCGGATGTGTAGAATTCAGGTATTTTTCTACACTTTTATGAATTATAGATTTCTTATGTCTGGGTTATAGTGCTGCTGATGAGGAATAAAATTCCAAAATGGCCATACAGCTCATAAAACTAATTGCACTTAGAGTGTACATGTGTATTGTGGTCTCATGTTCAATTGCTCCATATCCCTTTTTAAATATGTATGGTTTCGGGGTAGTAGGTTTAGTATTTCGAGTTATTTTTCCAAGGTATTGAGCGTCAGTCTGGTTTGTAACTGTTGGTAGTTTTTCGGTAATGCTACAGAACATTACAAGTTTTTTTTGCTTACTCAGTTACTGACAAAAACTGTTTGTCTAAAAACTTACAGAAACCGATAGTTGGGCACATAGAGCAAAAGAATCTATACATTCTACATGAAAACAATTTTCTAACATTTTGTTTAAAAAATCCAACGACTAGTGTGATGAACTAGAGATCTATGAATTCACACTATAATCCTAGCAGTAAAAAAGAAGTTTTTTTAACTAAATTTAGCATATGCTAAGTATAAAAAATCATACTTCCATTGAATGATATATGAAATATTATGCTGGCCTTTTGACAATCCCATTATTTTGAGATACATTTTCATTTATTCAATAGTACAATGATGCAATACATTATAAATGAGGGTATGTTTTAAGTTCACGGTACACGCGTAAATATCCATAGAGGGATTAATAACTTGACAAAAGATATCTCACATGGGTGAAATCCAAACCAAAGGCCCGGCTCCGATTATATCTACGGGACAAAACATTTATAGATTTATTGGAAAATTATGCGTCGATGAAATGTATTACCATACATTAAAACGATTGGATACCTAAACAGTGAAAAGTCTGGTAAATTTATATAAAAGTGCAATGATCTCTATAATCGCAAAATATTTTTTTTCCTTTTTTAATGTCATTAGACTGTACAAAGTTGCATTCAATTTTCAGACGAGCAATTTAAAAATGATTTGTTTGGCTACTATTTTGGAAACAATAATAAAGGCGTTCGTTCAGCTAGAGTTGGAAAATATTAGCAACGTCTCTTGTGTCTGTCATAGTTTAATCTTCCATTTCTATATAAATAATTACTGTAATTTTTTTTTCTTTCATTAGAATTTTTTTCATACCCAAATGAAAAAAATATTATGACAGTCATTCCTAAATTAAATTCCTGTATCAAGCAAGGAACAACCTGATTTCTCAAAAAGGCATCTTAATTAAGTCTATGCGTTACCACGTGTTTCGTTTGTTTGGTTTTTTGATAGTTTCAGTCATATTTTTTTAGTCTGTTTACCATTCCCTTTTTCTTTTTAAGTCCTTTTCAGGAATTCGGTTAAGTTAATTAAAACGATAAGGCTTTTTCAGAGACATTTATTAAACCAAATCAATTGCTAAGTTAAGTTCATCGAAGGATTGGGTTTGCAGGAGAGTATATTTTGTAAGAGAGTCACATTATATAAATATTTATATTGAATTGATATTTACATGGTTCTGCATTTCAAATACTTTGCACATTAACTGTGAAATGACATGCATTTTATTTATTTGATCCAGCATTCCAGTGGTTTTCTATTTTAGTTAGCACCAAAACGACTTGCATTTTTTTTCCAAATTCTATAGATATAATAACTTGTGATTACCAAAACATTGGGTTTGAAATCGTCACCTTTTGAGTTATTCTAACGCTTTTCAGAAACACCGTTTCACTGTAAAGTTATGAATACGATTGGTTGTCAAAGCATGTGTAATTTGACGTCGGTACAGGGCCTCGGTTTGGATTTCCAGCCGCGTTAATCTCTAGTAAAAGGATGTCAATAAATAACTAATGAATAAAGTTAGTGAAATGCATAATAATATTAAGAAGCATGATTTTGCAACTTTTTGAACAGAAAAACGAGACAGTAATGTCATTTTCTGATAAACACTGGGTGAAGTTAACAAACGAGACAACAACATACGTTGAACTTGTACAAAATAAAATCTCGAAGCTAGAGAGACATTACACTCAATAAAACACATTTGAATCATTCAATATTATTCTTACATAAAATATTTTAGAAATAGACATTACACCTAGTAACTTAAATTTAACCCTTGAATTTTATTTGTTTAATGCATTCAAACTTGATAATGTGCATCATTCAGTGCACCAAACCTCATCAATTTTACTAAATTTCCTAATAGAAAAATGCAGGTCTTGTTAGCAAATTGACAAATCTTGTGTACATGACTCCAATAACATTTCCAAAGTTATTAGATACGCACAAAAAATCCTTAATTATATCTTTTGGCAGATTTAATGGATGACGTAACAGGCCGAGTTGCGTTCGAAAAACTTCCAAAGCTATTTAGAAAACCAAGTGCATGGTGTTAAAAAGACTATTAATGAAGACCAATTTTTCACCTTCACCTGCTTCGACCGTTAGATAAATACACCTTGTCGAATTTCCTGACATGATTATTCATTACAAAATAACAACTAAAATCCTCCAATGCGTTATGTTCAAGACAGCTTCCATTTGTTATTTCCTTCACGTTAAGCTTATGAATGAGGCTAAATGTGATCTTTAACTTAATAATACAGTATCATGGTCCCTAAAGTTTGGCCACCAACCAAGTAATGAAGATATCTTCTAATCTGTTTCGTCTGAATCTTGCATAAACCTAAGAAAAAGATGATTAATTACTTATAAATCAGATTGATAACTAGTAAAATATTGAAAGTTTTTTGTAATAACTTGATTACTTGGCAGTGCATTGTGCTAATAAATTTCCCACTGATTGCACCGTATGCCAAACATCCACTTTATTGTATAATTAATATAAATGAGAGTAAATTCGTGCATAATTTTTCAATAAATGTGATTTTTAAAAACATCTTTTTCGAAAAAAGAAGCTACACTAAAATAAATGAAGACAACCCCCATGACATATAGAATATTATGTACTTTCCTTTTTGATACTATCTATATCTAGGTGAGTATCAGACGAGTCCGGTATTCTTTTTATCGGTAATGACGTCACAGTTATCAAGTGCTCCCACCTGATATTTTCTTGTATCACGGACTGTCCATGATTCTAAAAAATATCAGGCAGATGAGATCAAAGGAAAAAGCCGCCTATTACCGATAAAAGGATTTCATCCACTTTTCTCACCTGCTAGTACCATTCATTGTGCAGACACTTATACGATTAAACACGCTTGAAGTTTTTCTCATGCAACCAGTGAAAAGTAAAATCCTTCTTTACTTTTCTTTAAATATTCTCACCGAAAATACTGTAACACTAAGGTTAGTTCTTCCCAAAATAACCAAATCTCATTTCGAGGGTGCTTTCTATCACACTGGCTTTGTAACGGCGATAATCTTGAAAAATACGGAAATCTAAAAATGAAGGGATATGATAATCACAATGTAAATATTGAAATGAATTGCAGTTTTATGTTTCCGTGTTTTATATGTTGTCTGTTTTTTTTTGTTCTGTCTTTGTTTCTGTTTGCTGGTTTTGTCTCTACCCTTTCGGACTTTCACATTCGGATGCCCAATTGGTATCTCTGCTTCTTTGAATCAAAGCAAAGGAATATTTAGCATCTATTGTTGCTCTTCAACCTAAAGTCATAGTGAGGCATTCAATGTGGAGCTAACGCTAACACCTTACCGTAAGTTTAGGACGGCCCCTAGCACTGGTTCAAGCGAATTCTTTGCTACATGTTAATAATGCTACGTGGGCGTATGTGTATTGGGTCCATAAGTGCGAGTGCAGGCCAGCCAACAATTTACATACAAATCTTACTTAGATATCTAACAAATACTATCATACGTTGCACAAAAATCACATATACTCTCTCCATATTTATAATACAAAGAGAAAATGAGTGTGGTTTTGCAGACCTTTGTTTCTTTTAAAAGTTAACTCTGGGTCTATATCCAGTTATAGGTTAGATATGATTTGGCTAAGAAAATAGGTATAATGTGGATTAATTATATCAGTTGGCTGATATGGCATTGTTCACAAGAGTTATCGTCAACCGCCCATGATTGACAATGAAGTGGTTAAAACAATCTAGGTTTTAGAAGATTGCGGTTGGGGAGGAGAGTGCAAAATATTGAAATGGTAGAAAAAAACATGACAGAGTTTTTGTTTTTATCTAATTGAAAGAAAGGATCTTTTTATGTTACTTTTGTCGTTATGGATAAATCACAGATTTTGAATATATCACTTTCATTAACATTCGTTAACTCTTTAAAATAGCTGACTCATAAAATCTGGAATTGCAACTCATTATTAAATAGGGAAACGTTTTGCATCCATTAAGAGATTAGATCAGAATTTTACATAATTGATCAATAAATGAAAATATAAAGTGGATTTTAATGAAATGGGAAAAAAACTATGCTTTATTGCAGTTTGGAAAACTTTTACAGCTACAAAGAATAATATTAATACTTTTTTAAAAGTTGCTTAATATTCTTATTACTTTATTATCAAAATACAGTCATGGACCAGTCTTTCAATTTAATCATTGACTTAGTATGTACTTTAAAGTTAAAAATGAAATTTTTGATTACCTTTTTTTGTGATAAAATTAGAGGCATCTTTGGGACATTATATGTATGATACCTTGCCATGTCTAGATAGACGACAAAGAGATGTGGAATGAGTATACGCGACACAACCAACATTAAAGAAACGGCAATTTAAAAAACAGCCGTTCCCCGCCCCTTCTACCCCCGCTCCCCGCCCCTTCTACACCCGCTCCCCGCCTCCTCAACTCCCGTCCCCCCTGTCCGCCCCCTTTAAGCAACTTTAAAATGCCTTTCAAGATTTTATTGTAAACCATCGTACTGCAGTCTTTAAAGAATGGATGGGCACATTATCAAGCATTTATGAGCTAGCTTCCAACAACCATAACCGGTGGGCATTTACCGAAATAAGAATGACAACAAAGTTCCAGACAATAAATTATGCTACGCCTGACGCGCGTTTCGTCTATTCAAGACTCATCAGAGGCGCTCTACCAAACATATTGAAAAAGCCAAACACTTTATGATTATGAAGAGCATAGAACTGTAAAACCAAAAATACCAAGCGCGAATATTACCAGTACCTCATATTCCTGATTACATTAACAATCTATCTATATATCTATCTATTTATCTATCTAGTGAGTGAGTGAGTGAGTTGGTGTTTTACGCCCGTGCAACACTATATAGGTTATTTACAGGCGATGAACATGAAAAGGATGATAAAATGAACATAAAATGATGATGATAAATGAAATATGGGGATGGGGTGGGACACAAAGGACCGGTAAATTTTGAAGAACCACAGGAAAAGGGGAGAGGTGGGTAGGGGCGGAAAATTTAGCCTATGTGGTGCACTACTGGGCGGTCCACAAAGGGGTCTTTTACGTGCATGAAGCGTGGCACTCTTCACACACGTTGGCCCACTATGGTCGGCGGTCAGGGTTTCCGTATTATAGACCTGACAACCCCCGCGGACGAGGGCTACCCTATTCAGCCACCTAGGGTACACACTTGGTCGCTTTGTGGGCTGAGCACTGACCCGACGTCAGAATCCCAAGACCCTTAGTCGCCTCTTACGACAAGCTAGGCTCTGCTGCGGGCCTATTCGCCACCCGGGCCCCGCACGGGACTCTATCTATCTATCTATCTATCTATCTATCTATCTATCTATCTATCTATCTATCTAAAATAATACTGTCTGAAAGATTTAATAACAGGAATACGTTCAAAAACATAATGCCCAATCTCGTAACATTCGGGACGGACAGATGAAAGGACGCGCACACTAAATGCCCCTCTTATATAGTAGATGGAGCATGAAAATGCACTTATTCAATATTTAATCTCTAATATTTGTGAAATATAATAGAAATGACTTAACTGCTTCTTTGTAAAAGTGCAGTTTGGATATTTTATGTTTTGTTTGATTTATGACCTAGTGTTAAATAAGAGAAATACTTGGCAAATGTTTGAAATTTGAAATTGATTGGCGATTTCATAGTGAAAAGGTCAAAAAAAGTTTTTTTCTTATCAGCTGTTGAAAATTAAATATACATAGCAAAACTGAAAACTATACTTAACACATTCACATTAGAAAAGGAGGAAGTTGGCTTTGAAAAATAACATATGACTAAAAATTAAAAAACATAAAATTAAAAACAAAAAAAAAATTGACGGCAAAATTATAATAAATAAATTAGTTGTGAAAAACGTTGTATTAGTTGGAGGCCAGGGGAGGGGGGTACTCGCCAATAAGTTGAGAAATACTGTGTCGATAGCCTTTAAGAAATGGACCCTGTTTAAGTAGGGAGTAGAAAATAGTGAAAAGTTGATCAAATGTAGACCAAACAACCTATATGAATCAGTGACAATTAAAACAACAATGGAAACAGCAAGCAGCTTCTAAACATAATGGGCATGGAAACTATGCTGTATATCGATATTTCAAGCAGTAACCTCTCATCAGCAGCATTTGAATCAAAACATTGGAAGGTCATAAACCAAAAGTGTCTGTTGAAAAGTACTCAAAGCCAAAAGGTTCGATCTAGCTCCGACGATATCGACCATGTGCAGTATAAGGAAAAAAGCCTGGTGCTTTAAACAATGTTGAATTTGTAGAGATAGAACAACTAACATAAAGATGATGAATTCAAATATAGGCTTTGACAAATATTCCTGGCGTCCTGTAGACACAAAGAAAATGTTGTAAACTCCAACAACATGAACAATGATGAAAGAGAGTAATATGACCTTAAACACACCTGTCATATCACATGGCTTAAAATCTCGTTATTATATGAGGTAATCGAACAACTTCATAATCAACAGGAGTCAATATATACATTTTCTTTTATTTCAGAACCACTGTCATCGAAGCACCTGAGATTTGGTTCAAAGATGATGGAAACCTGACCAAGGTTGTTTGTGAAGACGGTACGTGTGTTTGACACCCCATACAAAAACTTTCTCCCATTTCTGTTATTTTTGTACTCATGGAAAACGAGATTTTGCTTAATTGGTGTGAACGTTTTGAAGTAGGATTGTCCGTTTCTTGCATAAGACTTGAAGGGTTTAGCAAAGATAATTTGGAAATTATACCCTTTAACATGTTATTATTACAAAACTGTTAACAAATTATTTCTAGTTTTACATAATTCCTTTGACCAATTTCCTCAATTTCCATTGATGCTTTGCCGGATTGTTCATCATTAAAAACCGCAACTGTTTTGAAATATGACCTCATCGAGATGTCATAGTTTATAAGGTTATAGATGAAATGTTTTTGGATAATTTATATATGATACCTTAACTTTTGCTGTGGTCACATTCATCTGAATTTCAAAATGACGTCATTAAAAGACTTGAAAATGCAAATTGAAAAAAAATAGGCATGATTGTTTTTAAATGAATAGAGTGAAATAATTTATAATGAATATCAAATATGTTTAGTAAAAACATTTTATTCGTTCTAAGTTTCATGGAAACTTTTCCATCATAATTGTTTTTGCTTCAATCAAAAACGTTTTCATCAAGGTCAAATGAATTCAGAGCAAATTTGTATTTTAAACCCCTATAACAGACCTTGACACATTTGTAAAACTTAATCCAACTAAATAAAAAAATAAATACAGTTGCTATGATTCAAAAAACGTTTTTATGAATGACATGATATCTGAGATTAAAACTGAACACTTTTATCAATGTAATGTTTATTTTAGGATCTTCAAAACTGAAGATTCCCTTCTCAACAATGAAAGTGAGAATCGCCATTAATCATTTATCAAATATCACGAACCATTGTCAAAATTGCCACCCAAATAAAAGATCGGTCAAACATTGATATCAAATTTGTTATGCACAATGCAGGATGTAATTCGTTCTTGTAATATTGTTTTTCATATTACATTGAAACAATGTAAATATTTCGTGCATACTTTGAAACTTTAGACATGGTGTGAATCTACACCACAATGACACATAAACTAAACATAGAGTCAGTGGATATCTTTCAACAAAAAAAAGTTAGGTAGGATAATGCACATCATCTTAAATCAATTTTTTTCCAGTTTGAGGTTCTTCTCCTCCTTAACCCAAGAAGTTGGAAATGGGAGCTTTGTGATAGCCAAAAATATTTCCAAATGATTCACTTAAATTTCCATAGAATTAACCGTTTGTTTTTAAAAAAGGAAGTCGATCGAACTTCCAGAATCCCACCCCGTAGATATCATACATGTGGGTTGTTTCAATGCTTCAGCTAAAACTTTTTTGTGGCGTTTCAAGTGTTTCTATTTTCCTATATTCACTAGCAACTTTCACGAATTCATTATACATTATAAAGATTTCATTATTTACACGTTGTTTAAAGCTTATATTTGTTATTTACAGTGCCAGCCATGGCTCCCTTGGGCGACGATACAGCCGTCCATGGACAGGTACCGACCTGTTGTGCTTGTGGAAGTGCCAGATATCACATGCACTTTAAAGGATCCTGGTCACGACAGACACATCCAAAGCATTTTCCAGTCAAAGAAGGTTTGATATGTTTTCTCTTTTGAGTCTTTTGTTTACCTCAAACTTGACGGCAATTTAACCGGAATCGGATAAACATACAAAGAGTTAATTTGTTTTGAATGCAAAAGTCATTAAGCTGCATATGCATGTTTCGATAATTAAGGTTTCTTTAACATCATTTCCGTCAAAAGTTTCGTGGACTTAAAAGTAATAAACCTTTTTTTTCGATAATATGACAGAGAGAAAAAATGAATTAACTGAACAACAATACTTGCTAATGAAATCAAATCTTCCCTGTTGGTTTTTAAGTTGACAAATGTTAAGAAATGCGTTGACCTTGAAAATTAATATGCCTTCGCACTGAAGAATTCATAGGAAGGGACCTAACTCGATACGTTTTGCTAATTATTACATTTCAAGCCCTTTAAATTGATAAAGCATTAAGCTTAATTTTAACAAGCTACATTAGATCAGACGCTTTGTAAAGAAAACGGTAAACGTGTTTGATGGTTGTCATCAAACAAACAAACGCTCGTAAATTACAAGATTTTGTATTTGAAACGGTAAAATGATGTATTCTGCTGTTTCAAACATACTGTTTGATTCGTATCTATGTGATAACCTGATATAAATTTCATCAAATTGAAACCTTTCATCTAGGATCAGATAAATGATTCAAGCTTCCAGAGGAAATACTTGAGCTTTGAAAACATCTTAATAGTTGTTGCCATTTAATCAAACGTAAAGACAATTTTAAATGATGCTTCAATGTATATCTTTCTATTAATTGATCATGTATAGTACACGAATTGGGTCTTTTTTTTCTTTGCTTATTGAATGCAACTTCTTTTAAAACGTTGTGCATCTATACACAAAACTGGTTTACCATGTTTACCACGCCATATTTTGTATTTGACAGTTTAAAAAAAAATAAAGCTAGTAATCTGTCGAATCTTATGTTTGTTCTTGACTTGCTCTTTGTTAAAGAAGGGGTAATATTTTGTTCTGCAGTTGAATTTGGACAATTAGACTGTTTTCCGTTGTAAACTTTCCCTTGTTCTGTGATTTTTGTGTCACATCAACTTATTCTAAATCTCATAACTATTTATTACTTTCATAATTGCATTCATCATATACAAATAATACATCATAATGCTTATGAATTTCTTCTGTTTATTACCTAAATCATTTGTTCGCTAAATAAAGAATCACATTTATAAAAAAAAAATCAGCTTTTTCATTACCAGTTCAAAAGAAAAGAATTAAACTTGCATGATTTTTTTTGTATACTTGCATGTACAGCATGTCATTTGCATTAAGAATATAAGTGAAATGTAAGGCATGCTTTTGTCGGCTAGGAACATTATTAAATTTGATAATTAGGTGTGGTTTGGCGAAGAAGGCATAAAGCTAAGTAAATGTTCAAAATGGATCATTTCATTTTATCAAAATACTCCATAGAGAACAATTTATAGTGCTATAGCCTCATAAACCAAGTTTTTCCTTTATGCTATTTAATTCATAAAGATATGTTGTTCCAGTAATGCTTAAGACAAATTTAAGACGACTATAAGTTTATTTGAAGTTACAACCATTTATATATAATTTACCTAAATATCACTTTTAATCTATTTCAATAAAACACAAAGTTTTCAAGAGTCAATATAAAGAGTTTTGGGGATAACAAGACTATAGAAATTTTGAGAGCATTTTGATACAACGTATTACATGAATTTTATGATGTGCTTTAGAAAAAAATATACAAATGTTACAGGTGTATGTAAAAAAGCAAGATATTTTAGAAATGGATTTCCTTTATTTTCCCATTTTATGGAAGATTTATTTTTCTGTACACTGACCAGTGACTTGGATAAGATTTACTAATTGCAGCAAAATATAGTAACTGATATCTTCAAGGTAGTGCCAGGTGTTTAAATTTTCTGACTGACTTGATATAAGTAATTTATCATTTAAGGTGACGTTCTAATTGAAGAAGGAATGCACTTCTGCTTATAAGATATACTCTCTAATGAAATATAATAGCTTATTTTTTTTTTAAATTTAAAAAGGGATTGTCCAATTTAGACATTTTTTTAAAAAGGGAAGAAAAACGACATGTCGTTTTTGTCTAAAAGAAAAAACAACTTGCATGGATTTTGCATAGATTTTTGAAAACTTAATAGTATTTAATTAGTTAACACTTACCTAATGAAGCACCTGGCACGACAGTTGACTATCGGAATTTTGATTTACAATGACAGCCATTTACTGTAATTCGTAAAATTACACTAGGGATAATCTGAAATGCAATTAAGAAATACCATAAATTATTTTTTCTAAATGGTGTTGAGTAATTAGCGTGATTAACATTCGCAATAACTCAGCTACTAGCTTTTTGTGGGGTAAAAATCTGAAAAAGTATTTTTATATCAATGATTATTGATCAATTATATCTGTTAATTGTTTAATCGTTTAGAAGGTTGTTGACTTGTTGCTATTTGTTGATCAGACTTTGATATTCTAATGTCCTTTCGCATATTCCTTTGCTTTTTTGTTTCGCTTATGATTATCAATATATATTTCTAAATACTGACTTGTACGACTGAATACAGTAAACGAAAGCCAATTAATTTCATATTATTGCATCGTTAAACTTCCTTACTAAAATCACGCTCACCTCATACAATGCTAATAATATTTTAATTTTCACGCCCCATTTTATTTACCTTAAAAGTGAATAAAAAGCATAATAAATTGTTTTATAAATTTGAAAGCCAAACCATTACATGATTGATTTACATGTCACATTAAAGTATTTTAGTTTAAATAGTAGATTTGCTCTAAAAGCAAGACAACTAAGTTCCTTAGGGCGTTGTACTTCAAAGGAAAAGTTAAGTTTTTGATTAAATTATTGAGCGCCTCTTCTGTCAAAAAAGGCTAAATAGATGTAAATTGATTTTGTCGCAAAGGTTTAACATAACGTTGTAGCTAAGAAAATCAACACTTTTGTTTATTGTATTTTCTAATAATATGATTAAAACTGCACATTTCGATTGATAACGACACGAATGCCTTTCATCATTTGCAGATATTTTACTTCAAATGGAAAAGTTATCAAGCTTAAGATAAACATGGTTCACTTTTCTTTCATTCAAGTACCTACTTGATTTTTCTATTCCTTCAACATTAAGGGTGTCATGTAAAAAGGTCAAATCTATATTTTTTATCATAACGACATATTAATTTTGTTTGATCAAAAATTCGTTTTTCTGAATGAAAACATGCACATTCACCTTCACTCTTAAATCTATGAATCATTTTAAAAATGATTCCCATGAGAACTTGAAGAAATGATTTGATAAATAATGGCCTAGACCGTTATGGGCTTTTTTGATAGTGCTCATAAACTTTTATACGTTTCAAACTAGATTTTGTTTAAAAGAGACATATTTAACAACTGAAACCGCCCGTAGGGTTACCCAATCAAGTCTCTATTTCCCTTATAAATATAATTATTTCATTAGTTTATAGATGTGTCGTTTTTTTTAATAATTCAAAATTTCAGTACACAAGGCGTGTATTTTTTAAGGGGGAAAGTAATCAAAATCCTGAAATAAATTTATCTTGGAAATCAAGCTATTATAATATGTGAATATCACTTCTGTTTTCATTGTGTGGTGTTTGGTTTGAAGCGGTCCCCGCTTTTGGAAATCTAAAGGATTCTTAACATAGTGCCATAATCGGCATTATCCAAGGAGCTTGCAATTTCGTCATTTTATATAATAGTATTTAATAAAAGTGACCCGTCTCCTTAACACAAAATCAAGCTATGTGAACTTTTTTAGTGTTATTCTATCTTTGTTTAATATTTGATATATTTTAGCTATTGATAACCTGATATTTACTACTTTTTTTACATTTTTACCTTTTAATTACCGGATTTCAATACATCTTTAACTCTTCTGTTCTTGCTGTTTTACAGAGCGGACACGGCTTTTGCATTGGTCCAGCATTGTTGGTGCAGCTCATAGTCAAGACTATTCTATTTGGGCTTATGGCGAACCAGCATCTAGAGCTGTAAAAGAGGTCTGCGAATACGGATACGTCAATCATATGGAACAGGAAATGAGAAGAAATGTAAGGTTTTTGAGGGGTCAAATATATGTTCGATAAAGAAAATAAGAAATATCAAAATTTTTATCCTATGTCCTATCTTTTGAGATTTGTTATTGAATAAATAAAAATGTAAAGCAATACTGAGTAAGGTCTGATACGAATTAAAAAAAAATATTGTACTGTCCGACCCAATATTAGCCCATTAAAAGACATTTGCAATTTGAATGAAATTACCACATATGTGACCTTATATTTGAGAAAAAATACTCTCCATATATTTATTTCAAATAACCGTATATATTGTATAGCAATATATAATGTATATTTATTTAACGTTCATCTTTTTATTCAAGCTATGAAATGAAAATAAAAAGAGTTATAAAATATATTTAGTATGTACCGAAGACCCCCTACGGTAAGGTGGAAAGGGCATTGATATCAATTTGTATAATATTAAATTATCACACTGTTAATAAAATGGCCATTTCCATTTTTTATTGAAAAAAAATATTATGACCATACTTTAAAATGTATAAAATTTGAATACATTTATTCATTTGAATAAAAAGAGGCGTGATTTTTCAAATAATATAGATTATGGATATGAATATGAAATTGGAGTTCACGCCATGGCCAGTTTTGTAATAGAGGCTTATCCCCTTTTTGTCCTTTCGACCGTTATTAAAATTCACGCTGGGCACACCTTTGTAAATGTAGGTATCCACATGCTGGTACTTTGTCCATGCTCTTGTGGTATTTTGATGTCTTTTTGATATTAAAAATAATAACATAAATCCTTTTATATTCGACTTTATAAAGACACACTGAATAACGTTGTCCATACACCTGGTCAATCAGTGGCGGATTTAGATATTTTGCATATACCCCGGTATAAAGTGTCGTGGCCCCTTTGATTGAAAAAAAGAAAGGACTTTGGATCGTCATGCTTCAGGAGTGACGTTCGGAACCCTATAGCTATAGCAGGCAGGAACCGCTTTTTCTTCCAATGCACCTGAGTTTTTACTCTTTTTACGACTAGAGTTTGCGTTCTTCATTGATATTCAGTGGTTTTTTGTGTTTCCGTGTTTTAAATATTGTCTGTTTTTTCGTCCTGTCGTTGTTTGTTTTTTTTTCCAGTTTTGTCTCTGCCCTTTCGGACTTTGACATTCGGATGCCTCATTGGTACCTCTGATTCCCTCATATGTCGTAGGCGAGTGCATGATGGGTATCTTCCTCAAGCCATAGATTAAACAAACAGATGAATTCGTCCTATAATACCTCTACAATTTATTCAAATAATGTAAAATATTACATCTCTTATGCCATCTTTTGAAATGCCTGTACCAAGTCAGTATTATTGCAATGTTTAATTTTTCTGGTGTGTTTTCCTTGTTTTGTCTTTTCTCTTGGAAATTAAAGATTGATCATCCAAGTTTCATAATTTTGTTAATACCTTTGTTTGCTTTGTAAGTAAGTTTCATTGTATAATTGTCTAATCAGTTATTGTCTTCTGGAAATCATTTCGTGATTGTCAAGGTTTCCCTCTACATGTATTCCTGTTGTTTATTTTCACTAAATATTTTGTTCTCAAGTTTAACTTCAAATAACTGTTTGTGTATATCACATAGAAAGTACATGTTTTTTTTCGAGGCTATTACAAATACAAGTTGGTAGTTTGTATAATAAATAATGTTATACAAGCTTCTTCGCTTTCTTTTTGTAATAGCAACATGTTATCAAATTCTGTGCAGGGAAAATAATACTTTGCAAATATTCAATCGTTCTTTTAAACGCCATACTTAATTAGGCATAAATGATGAATCTTTTAACAAATGCAGCAATTACATGAAGAAATCTTTGATGTATCAATAGGGGGCAACCTAAGGTTTTCTCATTAATAAAATCATCAAAGGCGTTTGTGTTTCAAGAGAAGTATTTGACTATACACTTTGTACTACTGTGACGAAATATTTAGAAGTTTGTTTGATATTATGTTCCTTATTGTTTCCGTAACTTTGATTATGACCTGTATGATACGTATTTTTATCATGTACATATATAGAATGTTGTCGCATTGTGAATAAAAGTGAAGGAGGTTTTATTAAAATGTTCTAATGTAAAATTAAGCATGAAAAAAGGTAGAATGTATACCAAATATTAGAAATTTAATTGAAATTAATCATCCATTGACTTATTACTCATATTGTTGCTAGGACCTTTAAAAAAATTTGCATGGTACATCTCGAATCAGTTAAGTAGCCCTTAAACGTGTTATATTTGTCCAAAAAATATAAAAAGCATCTTTTTGCATTTTCTATTAAAGTAACCAGATCATAAACTAAAATAAGAAATTTGTTCATTCATAAAAATGACATAACTTTGTTGTTTATTTTATTTTCAATAGAAGCATAGACCTGTATAATATACAGTCATATGCTAGAAAAGACTCAGGTTTTGGACAGGGAAAAAACTTGTAACGGTTTTCTCCGCGGCTTTTTTTACAGCAACTACTAATCACACCCTCTTGATTTTAGACTTAGTCATCCTTTATACAACCAATTTCTGACTTTGACAATTTGTATACCATTCATTCAAATTGCATTCAAATTTCCATTCTTAAAACTGACATAGTTATGAAGTAATTTGTGCACCATCATCTTGAAGCACAGAAAACACATGTTTAAAGCATAAATCAAGATGTCATAAGTCTAAACAATTACCAAAAGGGTGACCATGCATTAATTATAGGTAGTTGGAATGTAAAATGTTCCCATTGACTTCATAATAATGACATAATTATTTTCAAATGACATAAAAATGATAACTATATACTAGTAATTGACAGAGCATTTACACAAAAAGAGCATCAAATGGGCATAATTTGCTACCCCAACAGATAAGATCCAAAAATAAACTGTGAGTTGACTTGTAAACAAAACAAAACGATATTGAATTTACTAAATATCCAAAACAGGTGCGTGTTAATCATGTTAGTTAATAAAATTATTGGTTTTCATAGAAACAATCAGACACCAAACTAAATAGACAGAGTTACACAATACATGAACCTTGTCACCTCATTTGTTGGAACATCTAGCAAACATCAAATCGATTTTTATGTTATGGTTCTGAATTGTAAGATCATGTAATTACTTCACAAATTACTTCATAACTATGTCAGTTTTAAGAATGGAAATTTGAATGCAATTTGAATGAATGGTATACAAATTGTCAAAGTCAGAAATTGGTTGTATAAAGGATGACTAAGTCTGAAATCAAGAGGGTGTGATTAGTAGTTGCTGTAAAAAAAAGCCGCGGAGAAAACCGTTACAAGTTTTTTCCCTGTCCAAAACCTGAGTCTTTTCTAGCATATGACTGTATATTATACAGGTCTATGCTTCTAGTGAAAATAAAATAAACAACAAAGTAAGATCATGTAATTTTTGCCTCACCCCCAAATTGAAATGCAGTTTTAATAAGTCTCGGTTATATGAATATTTTATAAATGTGTTTCTTATTCTTTTGCTACTACATGAAGTTGTTTCATTTCTTTTTCAGGGTGACAAAATACTATCAGTAGTGAAAACGAAGCCACTTTGGGGTGAAAGGGATATAACGAGGAAAACCTTAGATGCCCAGATTACCGTTAACGTAGACCACCATCTGATATCTTTACTGTCAATGATTGGACCTAGCCCTGATTGGTGCATAGGTAAGCAATTAAAGTTTAGGCAAACCAAGATATAGGTCAACTGTAAGGATTTAGAAATAGGTTAACAATACAAAACTATAAGTAAAAAATAAAGGTTTTGACAAACAAAGATAAAGGTTAGCAATAAAGGTGTGGCCAAATTCAGATAAGGTTAGCTTTAATTAGTCGGGTAAATATAGATATAGTTCAGCTTTACAGGTAAAGACAAACCTGCATACAGAACCAAAGAAAGTTCTGATTACCTCACTATTATGAACGTAGAGATTCATTTTTCCTTTCTTCTTTGCAATTCAGACAAATAAAAAGTAAATCATGTCTAAAGTGCCATTTTGAACATCTTCATTTGTTTGATTTTGTCAAATATTTTTCATGAATGATATACTGGTGCAAAGATGATAAGACTCATAAATTGAAAGGAACATCATTTGCACATACTTTTCAGTGATAATTAATAACATGTATGAATTAAAAGATATACTGTTAATTTGTAATATTTATACCTTTTCTCATTAATAAATCATAAAAACTGTTATGGCATGTTGCATATTTAATTACCAGAAAATTTAGGATCGATTTGCACTTTAGAAATTGATTTACCGATCATTAGGCATGTTCTAAATTGAATAGAAACAAACAGCCATAATATATTTGATAACTTATCAAAATTTCTGACATTGTTGACAGTTAAGAATGAACATACATTTAGCAATTTCACGTAAGACAAAGTTAATTTAGGAATATTGATAATTTTTACCGGTCTGAATTATTATGCTAAATCATTTAGATAGATGTTTTAGGGTTAAAATTAACGTATTTTTAGAAAGATTATAAACATACTGTCTGTACATGCCTATCACAAAATGCTCTAATAGTTCTGACAGATATGCATAAAATGTTCATTCTACTAAAAACATGATGTCAAATGCGTTCATCTGCAAAATCAATTCACATCAATTGCGTTCATTCCGAAGATAAACAGACATGGGAGAGAAAAATATGTAATTCATAATTTTCTTTTTCATCAAATAGATTCTCTACTTTCTTAATGGGGGAAAATGGCAGTTTGATGCAAGCATTAAATTATCTTTGAAATTGTCTGATATACTTCAAAAGTCTACCACCAGTTTTCTTTTGAGCTTTAATATAAACATCAAATTATATGCTTTCATGCTAAATGATTATTCCTAAGCCATTCAACCATAATTTTCTTATTCTTTGACTATAATGTACTTTTAAGCTAGTTTGTAATTTCAACAATTGCACAAAAAATCTTATGGTTATCATATTTCTTGACTTTTCGTTAATATTTTTTTGCACAAATATACTGTAACTTGAACATGAGAAAATAAGATTGCTTCTTTCAACAAATAAACTTACTGGGTATTTAAATACCATGATGTAGAGTCTCATAAAGTTGTTCAAATACACAATCAAACATTTTAAAAACTTTATTTCAGGTGTCAGTAAACTGAACATGTGCCGATCAGACTGCACATGGGAAGATGAAGTAAGCATAGACCTGTATCCTTGGGATGCTGGTACCGACAGTGGGCTTTCATACTTTGTAAGTATCATTGACATGGATATTTTATATTTCTGTTAGAACTCACATATGTTTCCACTGTCTGATAGGACTTAGAGAGGAGAAAGCAGCCCAAAGGCAACAAATTGATTTGTTTGCTGAAATGGTTGGAATAAAACTTATTGGAAAAAACTTGTAATGTGTATTTTTATTTACATGCATCTGTGTCAAGAATAAACTGTTTGTCTGGCTTAGGGTATATCAAAATTGGAGATGAAATAAAATTTGTATTAAAGTCATAATCACATCGACATCAGCAAATATGTCAGAAATGGTCAGGTCAATAAATGAGAGAAAAATATTTCAATGAAAATTTCATATGTCAGTACAAACCATTTGGTAGTAGTAGTAGGTACTTGAACAAAAATGTATTGTAATAAGTCAACAATGTCATCCAGAATTTTGGATTTTGCATCACTTGGATTATACTTTCATATTACCAAACATGGCATTCTTATTTTCTAGTCCCATAATATAGAAACAGACCCACCAGAGAATATACACAAAATCACAAACTCATATCCAAATCACCAAGAATCACCATTTTATGGGAAGGAGCCAATCAAGCCCATGGGAAAAATGGTCTTTACAAAACAGAAAGAAACGTGTAAAACAAAAGATGGTGATGATTCTTCTGAAGATACTTCCACACAAGACCTCATTGATATGATGAAGAAGAAGATGATGATGAAAAAGAAAATAGGTGGGTATTAATATAATAAATTTTTACCATAGAATGATTTTCCTCCTCATTTATTAGTTCCCGATATATTCACATTATATATATATGCTTGCATTTGAATGTGACAACCGGATGTCCATGTCACGTGTCTTTTGAGTGAAGGTCAACTGTCCATGAATGCAATGACAGATTTGAAGTGCTTTTGGATTAAGAACGTATACGGCAACATGCTATGCTGCTGGAGTCTTGTATAACGTGTAGTGTAGATCATAAGTAATAGCTTCGTGATTAAATATATGAATTGGTTTATCTTGAATTATATATCTTCCATTGTCAAACTTTTTTGTGTTGTCTCACCTTACAGCTGAACGATTACGTCAGAGTAAGTAGCAAAACGTATGGCGTTTTCAGAGGGAGATAATTTACGCATGACGCATGGCGATTGTTGCATTTTGAATATTCTTATTGTGCATGAAAATGTTGAGTATTCGAATGTCATTCTTTTTTATATGCATAATTTGCTAGGCGAAACAAATTTTGAGTGAATAGTTGTTTTCATTTTTCAGATTGGTGAAAGGAATTAACAATTTATAAATAATATACAAATATGTATAGCATTATTTTTTCAAATTAACAAAATTATTATGATGGTTGTTATAAAGTATTACTGAAATACAAAGGTGACACTAACATGAATTATATCATTTTCAAAGGTTGTGAAATTGTAAGCAAAAGTTTCATTTGAGGTGAAATGTCTTAGTTTTATAAACATTTACATCTACATGTATGTCATTCAGACTTGTTTAAGCAAACATTTTGATGAAGCTGGCGTACTCGTTCTTAAAGGAAACTGTACTAAAATGTTAATAGTTACCTTAAACATATATTCATTATATGATTTGAAATGGTTTGTTACAGATTGTCTTTAAGGGTATTTCTAATGTGTTTAAAAGTTAGAGATATTAGTTAAACCCATTTTGTTATAATGACGTCATCAACGTTATTGTGCTTAAAACGTAGTTGGGTACATATGCAATGCAGTGAAACTTTAAACATACAACGAAAAAACGTTGTTTTTTTTTAAAATACGCATTTTGTGTGATATATGTAGTTTGTTTTGATTGGTACAAAACAAATTACAAAGACGGTCTTTTAGATCATGGTTTGTAAGGAAGTACTATTAAATATTTCAGAAATGGAAAAATGTGCCACAAGTGACTGGACACAATGGACAGACTGCGACAACCCATGTGGTGTAGGAACACAGGAGCGACGAAGATTTTTACGAAATCCTCAAATACAACCCGCCATATGCGGTGTAGACCTTAAAGAAAATAAGGCATGCCTTGGTAATTGTAAAAAAGACAACAGAAAGAAAGAACTTCCTGATAATTTTGTTGTTCGACACGATCCAGTGAGGAAACTTGATGACATTTGCGCCATTACGCCTTGGACCGACTGGTCACCTTGTAATGTTAAGTGTGGACTCGGAATACGGGAAAGGTGGCGGATGTTTTTCCGGAAAAGTAACCTTACAGATAATTGTGGTCTTCATTTGATGGAAAAGGATATTTGTGTTGGGAAAGTGAAGGACTGCAAAGAACTTAACAAAATGAAGAATTATACAGGTAAATAAGCATGAATACTTTAAGAGATTCGATTTTTAATTTGTTTTCCTTATGTATTTTTTTTTATGAAATGCTTTAGTTGCTTGAATTTGTGGTGCAGGATTTTAATTTGTTTTGAAATGTGTAAATTGTTAATGGTTTATTTAGTTTATTAGGAAAAGGATTTGTGCAATTCAGTATAAAAATCTAATATTAACAATTTCAATATTATTTCACTTAATCAAAATAATTTTCAATAAGCATGGAGGAAGAGGGATAACTCTAACTTTCAAAACATTAAGGTTTAGTCTGTTTGAGAAAAGAAAAAAATCAAGTAATTAATTTAATTAAGTTCTAAGTTCTCATTCCATTGTAGCAATATGTTTACAACCTCCTTATAACGGTCCATGTACGGGGAATTTTGAAAGGTTTCATTATGACCACTCGGCGAGGGCATGTAAACCCTTTATGTATGGTGGATGTCGTGGGAATGATAATAGATTCGAAACAGAACATGAGTGTAACATCTACTGCAGGGATTTTATGGGTACATTATTTGAATTTGTAAGATGGGGGTCTATAGCGATGGGACAGTTAGTTTCCATATTCAAGTGTACTAGGCTACTGGAAAGGACAAATTTTCTTGAGTCTTGTTGAATTTACTGGACTTTTAAAGTGTCCATTATTTCAAGAAATTATCGGTATTATTTCAAATTTTATTTTTTTCCAGACAGTTAATTAAAATCAAGACCATTACCAGAATAATGAAACAAGCCTCACAGTTAAATAATACTGCAACCTTTTTGGCCTGACAAATTCATTTTTCTTGATTAAATTCAACTTTCTTTTTGAACACATCTTCGAGGAAGATAAAAATGAAAAAAAAACAAATAATCAAAGTGCATGATTTATTTTTTCCATATTACTACATGTCAGTTTTCAAACTTAAAGATCAATATTTTTTAAATTGTTTACTTTGTATAAGTAATGTAAATAATTATGGCTTCATTGTATTTTTGTGTTGATGGAAAATAATCAAAATGTTTGTGTGAAAGCATGTCCTCTTAATGGAAAAAGTTGTGAACAAGATAAAAAAAACTATAAGGTAATCAGTTTCATTCATTAAAGTTCTGCCCACTTATCTCTTAGTGCCCTCGTGAGGGCAAATGAAAACTGACATGTGAAGTTTTGTACAAATACCTGGTGTAGGAAAGCATGTGCATGGCATCGTTCAGGAGAAAACACACAAAACAAACACTTACATTATTCAGGATTCTATGCTTCTCTCTCCTTCAGAAACAGCTGATCCACGCTTAAACTCTGTTATTGTAGAAGATATTGCTAAAACAGAAGACAAATCCAAAAATAAAATCCAAGAAGACGATGCCGGGAAGAAAGTAAAGAAAAATAAGAAAAACAAAAAGCAAAGGAAAAAGCATAGAAAGAAGAAGCGAAAGCCAAGAACTAAACATGACCCGAACCTGGGTCCTGCTGTAGACTGTGAAGTTTCTAGTTGGTCAGATTGGTCTACGTGTTCAGCCTCATGTGGACGAGGGCTTGTAATGAAAACTAGAAAAATAATAACCCAAGACTCGAATGGTGGAAAACCATGTCCGAGAAAACTTAAAAGAAAGAAGAAATGTAAATTAGCCAAGTGTCGTAAGTATTACCACTACTGCAGTCAAGACTTTTTGGACTTTTTAGGAAAATCGTCTTGAATAAGAATTTACTTTAATATTTTATAAAGACTTCAAGAGAAAGTGGAAATTTATATTTGATATTCTTTTATTCCATTTATCATTTATCATTTATCGAAGATTCAAAAGCTAGTTCTTAATTTTTCCTAAAAGAATGAAAGTTAAAAACTTACATCCAAAACAATACAAAAAGAGTAACAGTTATGAAAACACTGCAAATAGAAATTTGATAAGCCTGGGTCATTTAAGCAGTTTCTTTCTCGTCCCTTTAATGCATACTATATTTACACTATTTCACAGCTGTAGATTGCAAGGTTGGTGAGTGGAGTGCTTGGTCAAATTGTTCGGAGTCTTGTGGTGAAAACTCTGTTCAGAAGCGAAGGCGCAAGGTTTTAAAGAAACCCCGGTTAGGTGGGATGAACTGTGCAGTTACAAGACAAAAAAGACGGTGCATCGTTCCTATGTGTCCAAAAGCAGATGTATGTATCAAATGGATACTTTAATATAACTCTTTTTTTTCAATTAACAAGCTTTACATTGATAAATAAAATTAATGCAAGGATTAAACTAAATAGCAAATAAAAAAAGTTAGTGTTATATTTTTGCACTTCAACTTCTAATTTTGGAAGAAGCAAAAAGGCACCAATAGGGCATTTGAGTGTCAAACTTCTATGTGGGTTTGAAGTGTGTATTTAGCACAATTTCATAAGTTTGCTTGGCACTTTAGTGTAGCTGTGGGTCAACAGTTTTTAAAAGACATAAATACACATCATTTAAACCAGAGCAGCTGCCTTCCAGCATTTGCTGTCGAGAGTCAAAGTGCGCATGCAGCGAGAAAACAACTTTGACTCTTGGTCACATTGCTAGGAGCAAGCCCCTGTGTATAAAACTATTGAGCGTGATATGTGATATCAGGTACGTAATATTAAAAACATAAATCTTTAAATTCAAATTTTGCACCGTTTAAAATTTTTTTGTTGTTTTTCAGATGGAGAAAATGATGAAGGATGCTATGTCAGCGAATTATTATGGATGACATTAATATGACGTCATTATCACCATATCAAACACAGGTGGCAGCACTTTGCCTTTCATTCTAAAAATACCTCATAATATATTGGTTGTTCGTTAATATTATCATGACAACGAAATATGAACAGAGGATTTTACTTATCAGGTCTTTCATTTTAGATGTTTAACAACGTTAGTGCGTTAATAATTTATGTTTGATAAATATTTTGTCAAACTATGCAAGTGCTGTTAGTGTGTGAATAAGAAGAAAAACTTGAAAAAAAATGACATTTTACAAGTTTTAACAAACTTTAATGCAGACGAGTATGGTCGGGTATAAGTGCTACATTACTACTAGTAAGTGCCAGTAGGACACAGTTCTTATCAGGATATGGACTCTTCTATGGAGACAGTTAGTCTGAATATATCTACATAACAACAGTGGAAAATTCGATAGACACTTGCTTAAATGCATTTATTTTTTCAATTCCACTTATCGTAAGAATTCCTTCATCAACTTATTATTGATTTGGGTGTTCGTTAAGGGTGTCCAATTACTCCTAGCTTCTTAACATTTTATTCTAAGGAGACACTAAATCCCTTAATAAATAAACTATTAAAACTTTTTTCATTTAACTTTTACAATCTTTACATAAAAACACAATGTTTCGTTGATAAAGATAACTATACTTATTTTAAACATAGATATAAAATCAAATATCCAATATTATAGTATTGGAGTTATGTTTTGTTTCGCATATAGAGAGTATGTGTTAGAATGTTTTTTATTGTGATAAATGAAGTATAAATGACATGCTGTATATATTGTATGAAAGTATTTATACATAGCTGTTAAAATATGTTGTTAAATAATTTGTACATTTTACTATTGTCAAATTAAACACATTTTGGGTGACATAATTTGATTTGAGTATATGAACACGTGTAATTCAGATGCTTTCGTGATTTTTTTCCACAGAAAAAAGTAATCAAGTTAAAATACTTACCCTTTAGTGCCTTGAAATTTATTTTTCTTATAGCCTATCGTTTTTGGTGTATGATAAATTTCCATCGAATCGGATTCACTGTCATTTTTCTTATGTCCTTCGTCTTTCGTCTCTCATCTACAATAAAAAAGTAAAGAAAAAATAACTTAAATCAAAAATATCAAATGATGTTGCCCATATTCATTCAATATTGAAATCCTATCATATAAGATGGGTTGTGTAGTCTTGTAATTATCGTTTTATATCTTTTTACTATTTTTTTAGAATTAATCTACAATTTAATTCTACAAAATATCATCTAGCTGTAAACAAACTCAACTCTTTGTTTTACTTTTGACACAAAGCTACAGTGTTGTATATTTGTTTTAAATGTATATATTTTATTATGTAAAATGGGAGTTGAGCTTTTAATTTTCTTAAGCTCATATATTAGTTGTTAATTATACATTTATATAATAGCATAATAACATAAATTACAATTTAGTTTCAAAATCAAAACTTCATTTAACGGTTTCTTTTAAGGGTGTTGAAATATAAGATTAAAAAAAACTTACTAACTCTGATCAATCTTAATTTAAATGCTATAATTTCTACATGTTTTTGAGGTTTTGTTAAAGACGATTCTATATAAATTTTGATTTTTGTTGTTAAACTGAACATTTTACCGTTTACATTCTGTTGTTTCTTATTTAAATGTTCACTAGATACTATTGTTGAAGATATCTTGACTTTATGAGCCAAATATGTTTGACTTTGTAATAAATTGCAATCTTTTGTATACCTTGTTCATTAAAGAAGAAAACCCTTGTTGTCTTATTTCTTAAGTCTTTCTTACACTCCTTATGTACAAGTTTCGAATTCGGACTTACTATTCTAAGTCTTTTTTGGGAGTCTGTCTTATATTTCTCGATTACAAGGTAAAAGTGATTTTTTTCGCCTTCACATACAATACAATATCAGTATAAAATTTCAAGTTAGTCATTGTCTTAATTCTTGGATCCTTCTTCCACTTCTCATGCCATTGCAAAACTAGGGAAGATCTTAATACTTAATCACGAGTTTGAAGTTAGGAAGTATGTCTGGAAGGTTTTCGTATAGAAACCAAGATACATCAATTCAAAGTTCTCTGCTTTGGCCCAACAAGTTCGCCTTGAGTTTTTAAAACACATTTCCTGGCGTGGCAGAGAATGATAAAAAAAGGCAGTTTATCTGGGCGATTGGTTGATAGTAACGCCGCAGTAACGCAAACTTTATCAGTAAACAATTGAAAAGCAAAATAAACCCTTACTTGACTGGCTATAGGTTTCATTATAAATGCAGAAAAGTTGGATCTGGTTCAAAATAAAACAGTTTACATTTCAGACTAAATCTGGGTCTTGTTTTTCCAACATCATCAGTTGACAATATACCATTTATCCAAAGTGTAGACGTCTTCAAGACATTATCAAAAACGTTGCCATCTTGTCCTAAAAGTGGTTTGTTCATAAGGCCTATTCAGATACATTTGCTACAGGCTTAGAGTGCAATTAAATTATTATGGTCATAAAGGAAGGTTAACAAGCTATCAATCTTACAAATGTGGCCTCTAAAAGTGTCACTATGTCTCGCCGATCGGCACCACTGTGAAACGCATAAGCCTTTTGTTCACCACAATCCTAAGTGTCTGCATAGTGAATATCAGATGCCTAGGTATAATTCTTTTCAAAGTAATTCTTTTTCCACCAAAGTCTTAAAAAGAGATTTACATCCTCAAAAAAACCTTAAGTTTACAGAGTCGTTGAAGCATGAAAATAGGGTAAAGGTCACATGGCATGGTAATTATAAAGAAGTTTACAATCCAACAAGAGGCTCCCAGGAGCCTGAATCGCTCACTTGGTCAACCCTATGAAGACTTTTGTATAGCTAAATGAGCTCAGATGGTTTAAGCAAGAAAAAGCTTTTCTCTATCTGCAATAGTTTTCATTCTATAAGCAAAAACACTATTTTTCACTTTTAAAGGGCCATAACCCCTTCAAGGGGTCACCTGACAACTTCGACCAAAAGAAGACTTTTGTAGAGCTTAATTAACTGAATCTTTCAGCCAGCAACAGCTTTTCTCTATCTGCAAAAGTTTTCATTCTACAAAAACATTATTTTTCACATTTAAGGGGCGTAACCCCTATAAGGGGTCATCTGACAACTTTGACCCTATGGAAACTTTGGTAGAGCTAAATAAGCTGAACATTTAAGCAAGCAACATCTTTTCTCTTTCAGCGATAGTCTTCATTCTGTAGGCCAAAAATATGCAAAATGTTATTTTAAGGGCCGTAACCCTTTTAAGAGGTCATCTGACAACTCTGACTCTATGGAGACTTCTTAAGAGCTTTATGAATTGAACATTTAAGCAAGAAACCACTTTTCTTTATCTGCTTAGTTTTCATTCTATAGGCCAAAAACATGAAAACATGTTAATTTAGGGGCTGTAATCCCTATAAGAAGTCATCTGACAATTTCGACCCTATGAATGCTTTTGAAGAGCTAAATGAGCTGAACATTTAAGCAAGCAACCGCTTTTCTCTATCTGCAATAGTTTTCATTCTTTAAGCCAAAAACACTTTTTTGGTCTTTAAGGGGCTGTAACCCCTATAAGGGATCATGTGACAACTTTGACCCTATAGAGACTTTTTTATTGCTAATTGAACTGAACATTTAAGCAAGAAACAGCTGTTCTCTATCTGCAATAATTTTCATTCTATAGGCGAAAAAACACTATTTTTCGCCTTATAGGGGCCGTAACCCCTATAAGGGGTCATGTGACAATTTTGACTCTATAGAGACTTTTGTAGAGCTGAATGGGCTGAACATTTAAGCAAGCAACAGCTTTTCTCTATCTGCAATAGTTTTCATTCTATAAGCCAAAAGCATGAAAAAACGCTATCTCTTATACTTTTTGATTTACAAGCAAAAAACAGTAGTCTGCCCCCCCCCCTGGTCTATTTGTAGATAACAAAAACGTTTACGCCGCTGTCGGAAAGTAATACTTATGTCTCGCGATTTTCAATTTTCATTTTGATAATTTTGTCTGTCATTTTGAGGGAACTTGACCAAAAATTAACAAGAGTAAACACTAAAGTATGTTCCCATGCCAGCACCATCAAAATACCTAGTTATTTAACTATTCATTCATTAATTTTTGCCTGTTGGCACAATCACAAAATGCATTACAAGTTCACCTGAAAAAGACCTAAGTTCACAGAGTCACTGGATGAAATGTGGTCAAGGTTACATGGTATGGTGACAGTGGCTATAACCTCAGCTGTCAGTTTACCATATTTCAGATGCCTGGCTATTATACTTTTCATTAAATTCTTTTTCCACAAAAGTCTTACTAAAAAGTTTACGCCGCCGCTGGAAAGTAAAATCTATGTCTCGCCTCTTGCGACTTTCGTTGCAGGCGAAACAAAAACATCATTTTGGGATATCAGTAATACAACAGTAAATCCCGAAATTTGAGAAAATCATTTAAAAGGATGAAGACTAGGGACATCTTTTAGATGTTTTCTTTTAGAAAAGGGGGCCTAAGAGACCATAGACAAAACAAATTCTAAGCTTTTACCGGGGTTACAGCACACATTTTGTGGTCAGGTGGCAAGTTAAGGCACATAAATTTACGTCCCTTGAATCAGTATCTCGGGAAGCAACTTTCAAGACGGATAACAATGACAAAGGTGTTGAATCTTGTGAAAAAGGGTGACTTTGCTTGAAGAGGCATATTTGCATATCCAAATCTTTTCAAAAGATCGAAAAGTTCTACGGTTATATATCAATATATCAATTCAATCTATTAATAGAAGAAAATGAGATGTGGAATAAGTGTACGCGACACAACCTACATTATAAATGTATATTTTAAATATCCACAATGGAAAACAGCCAGCAGCCTTCAATGTGACCAGCGGTCGCTGCTCGCTGTTTTTCAATTGGCCCCTGGATTGAAAATAAAATACATATGATTCAAGCCCAATCCCAAAGTGCATTGAAAGACCCTCTTCTTGACAAAAAAACAATTAACATAAATTCGACTAAATACAAACATAAGCTTTGATAAAGATTCCTGGCTTAGGACAGGCACATTAAAATGTGGCGGGGTTAAACTAGTTTTTTGGCGCCAACCTCCCCCCTAATGATAATCAATAACAAAGCACAAACTAACACACAGTAAAAATCAAATCGATAGAAGTTCAATTCAACAAGAGAGTATCTGAGACAAAAGAACAACAAGTAATTAACGGGACGTAAAGATACTCTCTTGAGAACACTCGAAGTTACTGACAGCTAGCTAAGAAGCATCCATCGACTGATGTAAAAAAATCAAGTATGTCGATTTTAAATCCGACACAACACGTCAAACACTTATGATTTGATGATGCATCATCACACAAAACCGACATACTTGACCGCTGTAATGCTCAAAAATGACATAAGTATAAAAAGGCAATTAACATTTTAAAGTAAGTATCAAATTATCAATATTTTTACCAAAGAAGACTAAATTCAAAGATTTTACTAAAATATCCATTTCATAACCTTTATTTAATAAAGTTTTAAGCCAATTTTGCATTCCCAAGGGATTGTTTTTGAATTTATTTGCTCTATAAACAACATTACCGTAGAAATCTGGATGGGATATTCCCTTTACAATCTAAAGTCGTCGTGTACAGTTAAATTTTCCAATAAGGTAGAGATATTTATGATAAAACTTAGTAAACGACTTCACTAATTTGTGGTAACGATATCCTTGTTTTAGTAATTTTTTTGTAATACATCGGTTTTTATCATTAAAATCAGACACACCACTGCAGATCCTAGCATATCTTACCAACTGTGAAATATATACTCCGTAAGACGGAGCAAGTGGTACATCTCCCTCTAGAAAAGGAAAATTCACAATAGGAAATGAAAAGTCATCCCGTTTATCATATATTTTAGTGTGTAATTTTCCATTGATTATACTTAAATCTAGATCTAAATATGGGCATCTATTACCAGAAAGGTTAGATTTATTTAAAGTTAATTCCTTGGGATAAATTTCCGTAATAAAATTAGAAAATGTGGGATTGTTTAGTGAAAGAATGTCGTCTAAATATCTGTATGTATAATTAAAAGTTTCATTGAGATGTTGTCTGTTGGGGTCCTTTTGAAGTTTTGCCATAAATTGGGATTCATAACAATACAAGAAAAGGTCAGCAATAAGTGGGGCACAATTAGTTCCCATAGGGATACCAATGACTTGGCGATAAATTGTTCTCCCAAAACGAATATAAATGTTGTCCAAAAGATAATTTAGAGCAGTTATCATTTCTGCATCAGTCCAATTGACGTAACCTTTATGAGTCTCGTTGCTAAAAAACGATTTATTAAATAATTTAGAAACTTTAGAGCAGATATAGTCACTTTTAGATTTATCGAAACACCATTTAACCAGATATTCAAATTGTTTTTTAATAAGACAGTGAGGAAGGTTAGTGTACAAAGTAGAAAAATCGTAGCTATCAACTGTATGGTAAGTACCTTCAAAAGCGCGAAGTTTGTCTAAAACATCGAGCGAATTTTTCACACTCCAAAAATGATTTATACCACTGTTTTCAAATACCTTTTCGCAGTATCGAATAATAAATTCTTTCATAGTAGTCAAAGCAAGTGATAAGACTTTAGAAATATTAGTGAGAGAACACTTACTTGAAGCAGATATGAAACGAGATTTATAAGGATTTTTGTGTAATTTAGGGATCCAGTACATTGTAGGTAGTTTATTGTATGTAGGAGCGGCTCGTAGTGATGTAGTATTTAAAATATGGTCCTCAATAATACTACATTCTGTAGATTGTACGCGAATAAAAGTGTTGGAGCTTTTAATTTCTTGCATCAACACTTCAAGGTAATATTTTCGTCATACAATAACGACATTATTGGCAGCTTTGTCTGCAGGAACGAAAACGTAAATGTGAACCTCGAGTTTTTTTCAAACATCGTTTCTGTAGTGGCAGCTAAGATTAAGAAATGCGGTATATCTGGACGTTTGGTGGATAGTAAATCAGGACAAACTTTAGAAATAAACATCGAGAGACAATAAATTCACTAGGTTTCAATATAAATGCAGAAAAGTCGGATCTGGTTCCAACTCAAAACAAAGTTTACATATAAAGGGGGGTGTCAGACTAAATCCGGGTCTTGTTTTTTTATCAACATCTCAATACTCAAAGGGCAGACATCAGCCAGACATTATCTAAAACCTTTAGGGATAAAACATTTTGTCTTCAGCTAATAATCCGAAAGACCCTTTGTTCATGAGGCCTATTCAGAAACATTTGCTACAGGCTTAGAGTCCGGTCAAATTATCAAACTTAGTATGGATTGAACTATAAAATTTCAGATATGCAATCTCTGAAGGCTCGATTCCCTTGACAAATGCAAAATGCAGGACAAAGCATTGGATGAAAGTCAAATTTAAACGACAAGGACTTTAACAACAGTTACACCCCAGTTCTATTGTTTAAAGTCGAACTTTCATTTTCAGAAACTTTCTTTGTGTGAATAACTCTTTTGTTCTTTAAGAACAATAGGCTTAATTTCCAGATACCCCTGCTTTTGCGCTTGTGAACACACCTCATGTTCATAGAACAAAAGAGCTTCTCACACAAAGAAACTTCTGTAATAGCCAGCCCAGGGCACCTGAGAAGGAAATGAAAACAGTTCACTTATAATAAGGTTTAACATCAATTCTAATTTAAAAGTGGCAAAATAAAATAAAAAACAAACAAATAAAACAAAACATTAAAAAAATGAAAATGAACAAACAAAACAAAACAAGAATAGGTCCAATAGACGTAATGCTGATATTTCGCAACATAAGAGACTGACGAACACACAGACGGACAGACGGACGGACAAACAAACGTATCTCTTTAGCGTTTTATTCCGTCCTTGGACTTCATCATAGGAGTGAATGCCACTCAAGACAATATTTCACAGCGGACACTATTTTATGTTACATATGTCCCAATCACTTTCGTAGATGGGGCATCACAATGGGTCAAAGATAGAAAGGGCCGGATTTCGTTAAACAGGAAGTAGGTATGGGACCCATGCTGATTACCAAATATCAAAAGGATGTAATTAGAGGTTGCTTAGAAAACTGTTAAGAAAATTGTCCATAATTGACCATTTATGCATAAAAATTAGTAAGTCGGCAAACAGGAAGTAGATGAGAGACGCTAAGGGACATCGTACTTCATATGTATCAAAATACAAAATATAAAATTGAAATGAAATAAATTTGCTTCAAATATGCAATTTTCTCAACTGAAATTACCTGCTCTTAGAAATTAATGATATTCAAAGGGACAGCAGCCAAAGCACACCCGTCTTCCCTGATGGTCATATAAAAACTGAATGAACCTTAAAGATATTCAGTTTAGAAGTGTTCACTGTTTTAATTAGCATGACACAAAATCATCAGTTATTTGATAGTAATTAATCTGTTTAACAAGTTGATTAATCTGTAATAGTTATACCATGAGGTAAAGGTGTTTCTGAACACCGTATACCGAATAGTATAACTAACTTACACCCCAGTAAACTTAGAACACAACTAGATTACAAATTTCTGATAGTAAGCAATAAAATGTGGCTTTAATCATAAAACTGAGTTAGTAAACATATTTCTGATTTTTTTCTTCCCCACACAGGGGCCTCTTTAATTCAAGATATTAAGCAACTGAGATGATTTTAGGATTAATACAGATTAATCAACTTGTTAAACAGATTCATTACTTTACAAATAACTGATGATTTTGTATCATGCTAATTAAAACAGTGAACACTTCTAAACTGAATATCTGTAAGATTCATTCAGTTTTTATATGACCATCAGGGAAGACGGATGTGCTTTGACTGCTGTCCCTTTGAATATCATTAATTTCTGAGAGCAGGTAATTTTAGTTGTGGAAATTGCGTATTTGAAGAAAATTTATTTCATTTTAATTTTGTATTTTGATACATATGCAGTACGATGTCCCTTAGCGTGGGGTTCGATTAAGAGTCCTTTTCTCACCTACTTCCTGTTTGCAGACTTACTTGCTCAATATTTTGCATAAATGGTCAATTATGGACAATTTTTTAACAGTTTTCTCAGCAACCTGTTATTACATTCTTTTGATAGTTGGTAATTAGCATGGGTCCCATACCGTTGAATTAATTTCAGGTTTATTGTCTACCTACTTCCTGTTTAACAAAATCCGGTCATTTCTATCTTTGACCCATTTTGATGCCCCATCTAGGAATGTTATCGGGACATACAGTCGTCGGATACGTTTGTTTGTCCGTCCGTTGTCCGTCTGTGTGTTCGCCCGTCTCTTATGTTGCGAAATATCGGCATTATGTCTATTGGACACATTCTTGCTTTGTTTTGTTTGTTAATTTTCATTTTTAATGTTTTGTTTTATTTGTCTGTTTTTTTTTTTATTTTGCTTCTTTTAAATTTGAATTGATTTTAAAACTTATAAAGTGAACTGTTTTCATTTCCTTCTGAGATGCCCTGGGCTGGCTATTACATATAAGTTTTTTTTGTGTGAGAAGCTCTTTTGTTCTATGAACATGAGGTGTGTTCACAAGCGCAAAAGCAGGGGTATCTGGAAACCACTGTTTTTGCCATTGTGAATTAAGCCTATTGTTCTTAGAACAAAAGAGTTATTCACACAAAGAAAGTTTCTGAAAATGAAAGTTCGACTTTAAACAATAGAACTGGGGTGTAAGTTTTAATCCTTAAATCATCTCAGTTGCTTAATATCTTGAATTAAAGAGGCCCCTGTGTGGGGAAGAAAAAAATCAGAAATATGTTTACTAACTCAGTTTTATAATTAGAGCCACATTTTATTGCTTTCTATCAAAAATTTGTAATCTAGTTTTGTTCTAAGTTTACTGGGGTGTAAGTTAGTTATACTATTTCTTATCCAGAAACACCTTTACCTCATGGTATAACTATTACATGCCTCCCCAGAATTACAACAGAATTCCAGGCAACAAAATGTTCTGCCCCTGACGCGCTTTTCGTCTATTCAAGACTCGTCAGAGGCGGTCTATCCAATAGATTGAAAATGCAAAACACTAAATGAGTATGAAGATCAAGGAACAATAGTCACATTAACAGTCTGACTAGTTTTTTGTTCATGGGATTTCAGAAAAGAGCTCTATGGCTCAAGATGCCCGATTGATTATTTCGGAAGAGCCATTCAATACATCCGTTTAGCCCCTTCTTATTCTGTAGGGGTCATAAATCCCAAAATTGAAAAGGAAGCTTTCTATTAAGGCTAGAAACATATTACCAATATTTTAAAACAATCAGTCAATGATACTAAAAATCTACAAACTCTTTCCTTGTGGAATTTTTAGCTGTGAAAGATTTCTGTTCGGTTGATTTCGTGTTTTGTGTTTCCTCATGCTTTTCTTGTTCGTTTTTATCGGTTTTGTCGTTCCCCTTTAGGGAGCGACCATTTGATTTTAATGGGGGGCTATTGATATTTTCTTCGTCCTGCCTTTTTATTTTCGGAAAAAGTTGAGCCTGGGTGGGTTTTTTTTGCGCACGCATTTTTTTTTTTAAGCAACTATAATTTTTTTTACAAATTACACAATAGCCCCCCCCCCCCCCCATAAAAATCAAATGGTCGCTCCCTTAGGACTTTTGAAACTGGAATACCACATTGGCCCCTCTTTGCTTTTTTAAATTATATCAAAGATTTTTTTATTTGTGATGGAAATGATCGATAAATGTTCACTTCATCAAATGGGTAAAAGAAAACTATAGATCAGTGTGCTCGTTTCTGAGATTATATGGCGTCAAAAATTTGGCGGGAAATCAGGCTCCTCTAGATTTTACATAACTTTACTATTGTGAAGTTTTGGGCCTTAAATCATTAAGTTGTATCAAGAATTCACTTGGTTCTAGAGGTCTATATTATCAGAAAATGTCATAAAAAGTAGATGTCAGTGTGCAAAATATTTCTTCGGTAATTGAAGGTCAGTTATCATGAGGAGTCAGGAAATAAGACTGAAATTCTGAAACATGAAGAGTTAGATTCTCTAGTTACTTTTGTTGAGAAATATCATCACAAAGACAAATCATTTTGAGTGACAATTATGACTTGTCATAAGGGACGGACCATTTAACTTGAAGGGGGGGCTTGTTTTTTTGTTTTGATCAGAAATTCTTTTCCGCGCACAGCGCAAACAAAATATTTTTTTCTGAAGGCGTCGCGACAGAATATTTTTTTTCATTATCAGCATTATTTTTTATAGCAGAAATCCTTCTTCAGAATATTTTTTTCTTATCCTCAGCTGCCAAAATATATTTTTCATCAAAAATAATTTTCAGAATATTTTTTTTGGAAAAAAACAAGCATCTCCCCCCCCCCCCCCTCAAGTTAAATGGTCGGTCCCTAAAGACAGTCAGGTTCTAAGAACTTGTCACAAAACAGGATTTTGAAAACCAGTAGTAATTTGTCACAAAGACAAAATGGTGAGCCAGGGACGTCACAGGGGCGGACTTATTCTGGTAATTGATGATCAAGCGTAGAGGAGCGACAAAAATCTTCAATCAGAGGATGACAGAGGACATCATTAGTTCTAGAGTTCTCGTTCTGACGATGTTCGATGATACTAAATCCAATGATGAAAAACTCAGAAAAATTTATTTGACATTTTTAGGGATAACGCTATAGCCAGAAAAAAAATTAAAAGAAAGTTGGCATTTCGCTGCATGGATCTAAGAAAGATGTTCTTATGGGCCTTTGATGGGTACAAAATCAAAACTTATTTACTTCTTTTTACGAAAGACTTAGGGTCTGTTTTCAGTAGATGAGTCGTCTCGGAAATTCTCAAAGGTGCTAGAAGATTTGTTAGGAATCTGATTGGTCAAAAGACATGGTAATAAGACATTTCCAAAAACGAAAAACTAGTTAGGGAAATATTCACAGAGAATGCAAGTAGCTAGCCACTTGGGCACAAAATAATTTGACCAGCTTCGCATGGCAATTGTTCGCTAGCTTGAGTCAAGTTCGCATGGATGGTAATGTGGTAGAGGGTAACTGTGTATGTCACACATTTTATTTAAATTGTTCTTTTGTCAGATCTTATATACATTTCTACATAGTAAGTTTTACTTGTATTTATATCATTGTCATTTAAGAAGTAAAACTTATCTTATGGATACAATGACGGAGGTATTAAACCTAGTGAAGTAATGAAACTGGGCTTGTTTACTCACGATTTTTTTTTCAAAATATCAAAGGACAGACATCTAAAACTGTTAAAACTGTTATGGATCTTGACATCTTGTATCCAGCAAAATTCCTGGGGGATGTTCAGATACACTTGCTACAGGCCAAGAGTAAAACCAAAAAGAGCATGGACTTTCAAATTCCTGTTATATATCTTACATAAGATCTGAAGGCTCACCTTGCATGGTGGTTGTCCATGACAATCATAATGTATGTAAGACAGAGCTTAGGGTGAGAAACAAACAATGAGTTTAACCACAGATGCCCCAAAATAGGATGGGGAGTTGTTCAATAATAAATAAAGAAAGAATGTGTCCATGGGACACTGATGCCCCCGTTGGCCTCAAATAAAAAAGTCCGACAGGTCTGAAAGTTGCTAAAGAGCATAGTTTATCATAATAACTTAACCATCCTAACAAGTTTCAGATCATTCTCATGTACGGTTTCTGAGAAAAGCTTGACGGAAATTTTCATGTCGATTTTGGTATCAGTCAAGCCCCAAACAGGAAGTAGATGTCCGAGAGGTCTAAAATTCGAAAGAACATATAGTTTGTCATACTGAACCATCCTACCAAGTTTCAAGTCATTCCCATGTACAGTTTCTGAGAAAAGCTTGACGAAAATTTTCATGTCGATTTTGGTATCGATCCAGCCCCAAACAGGAAGTAGATGTCCGACAGGTCTAAAATTTGCTTAGGACATATTGTTTGTAGTACTGAACCATCCTACCAAGTTTCAAATCATTCCCATGTACGGTTTCTGAGAAAAGCTTGACGGAAATTTTCATGTCGATTTTGGTGTCAGTCCAGCCCCAAACAGGAAGTAGATGTTCGAGAGGTCTAAAATTCGCTTAGGACGTATAGTTTGTCATACTGAACCATCCTATCAAGTTTTAAGTCATTCCCATGTACAGTTTCTGAGAAAAGCTTGACGGAAATTTTCATGTCGATTTTGGTATCGATCCAGCCCCAAACAGGAAGTAGATGTCCGACAGGTCTAAAAGTTGCTTAGGACATATTGTTTGTAGTACTGAACCATCCTACCAAGTTTCAAGTCATTCCCATTTACGGTTTCTGAGAAAAGCTTGACGGAAATTCGTACGGAGGACGTACGGACGTACGTACGGACGGACGTACGTACGGACGGACATGAGTAAAACTTAATGCCCCCCGACATGTCGTCGCGGGGGCATAAAAATTCAACAAAGTTCCAAGCAATAAATTTTAGTGCTCCTGATCCTTATGCGCGTTTCGTCTATTTAAGACTCAGTAGAGGCGGTCTTCCCAGAAGATTGAAAATATCATGTTCACTATACGATTATGAAGAGCATAGAACAATAAAAGCAAAATAATTCGAACAAGGACAAAAGTTATGTCTAAGATCAAGCTGGAGGCAGGAAGGACCTTAAAGATTTGATAATTTCGAAATTTAAAGGATATTTATTTGCTTTGACGTTTCGTCAACACAGAATCTTGATGCTGGGGCAGGCCAACCTCAGGGAATCAAATCTCTACCAGCAACGCTAACCAATATAAAAATTATAACAAAGTTCCAGGTAATATTTTGGGAACAAGAATAACAAGGAACATAAACATCAGAACCGGTGCACTTCATTTGAGCGAATTGATATTTCAATTGAGCGGGGGGAAAAAATCATTTGAGAGAGAAAAAAATCATTTGGGCGTATTTTTCAAATGAAATCAGGGGTCATTTTCAAATTCGCTCAATTGAAAAGCGCCCGTCAGAACAGACAAGTATCACATTAACAGTCTGGAATTAGAGGCTGTTTCTGTCTCTGACAATCATTTTCTGAAATTTCTTGTGGGAAAAATTTCTGGTTTGCTCAGACAATTCCATGGTTGTACAATACATCAACAAACAAGAGGTATGAGGTCAACCAAGTAGTTCACTAAGATCATTCCATGGTTGTACATTTTGTACAATACATCAACAAACAAGGGGTGTTAGGTCAACCAAGTACTACACTCAGACGATTCCATGGTTGTACAAAACATCAACAAACAAGGGGTATGAGGTCGAACAAGTACAGGGTTCCCACGCCATCCTTGAATTCAAGGAAACCTGGAAAAATCCTTGAATTTCATTTCAATGTTCAAAAACCTGGAAAAAATCCTTGAATTTTATCAAATACCCTTGAAAAACCCTGGAATTTTGTAATATGCAGATTTGTTGACCGTTTGATAAAAAAAGGCCGAAAAATATTGGATTTTTAAATTTTTTTTGTGGAGTATTGTAATCCTTGAAAATGACCTCAATACCCTTGAAAAGTCCTTGAAAAACCCTTGAATTTTGTGTCCAAAAAATAGTGGGAACCCTGTAAGTAGTACACTCAGACGATTCCATGGTTGTACAATACATCAACAAACAAGGGATATGAGGTCAACCAAGTAGTACACTCAGACGATTCCATGGTTGTACAATACATCAACAAACAAGGGGTATGAGGTCGACCAAGTAGTACACTCAGACGATTCCATGGTTGTACAATACATCAACAAACAAGGGATATGAGGTCAACCAAGTAGTACACTCAGACGACTCCATGGTTGTACAATACATCAACAAACAAGGGGTATGAGGTCAACCAAGTAGTACACTCAGACGACTCCATGGTTGTACAATACATCAACAAACAAGGGGTTTTAGGTCAACCAAGTAGTGCACTCAGACGAGTCCATGGTTGTACAATACATCAACAAACAAGGGATATGAGGTCGACGAAGTAGTACACTCAGACGATTCCATGGTTGTACAATACATCAACAAACAAGGGGTATGAGGTCAACCCAGTAGTACACTCAGACGATTCCATGGTTGTTCAATACTTCAACAAACAAGGGGTATGAGGTCAACCCAGTAGTACACTCAGACGATTCCATGGTTGTTCAATACTTCAACAAACAAGGGGTATGAGGTCAACCAAGTAGTACACTCAGACGTGGAACTTTTGAAATCTTGCATTGAACAATCAAATAGTGTTAAAAGCAGCTCACATAGCAGGCAAATTTAATATCTTGGCAGACAGTCTAGTAAAGATGAGATCCACAGAATGAAGTCTGAAACAAATTACGTTGCAATTAATTGCAATATGGAAAATCCCTAGATAGATCTGTTTGCATCAGAATAGAATCACAAATATCCAGTGTTTTTATTTGGATTTCAATCAGAAAGCTCTAGATCAAGATGCCCTCAATCAGCAGAGAAGAAGTGGCCGGATTCAGGGGGGGGGGGGCAATTTAATTGAGAAATTATAATTTTATCTGTATAAAATTGACCCAGCCACTTCAAATTTTCATCAAATTTTGACATTTTTAACAATTACGCTCCCACTTTCACCAACCTCTGGATCCGCCCCTCGGACATTCAATACATCCATTTTTTCCCTTCTTAAACTGTAGGAGTCATATACTGTCAAAAACCCTAAATTAAATATGATGCTTTCTACTAAGGCCAGAAACAAAGCTTTCGTTTGTACTTGTCTTTTTGATGTTTTCTGTTCCTTGTTAAGAAGGCCGCTACTATTTGAGGACTGGATTTGAATTATATGCATTTTATTTAGACCATGGGCCAATTGCAGAACCGTGAGCAGTGCCAAATGGCCTCGTAGAAGGCTGCTGGCAGTTGTCCATTGTGGTTTTTCTAAATTGCCACTTAATTGTGGGCTGTGTCGCGTACACTTATTCCACATCTTATTATTTTCTATTTATAACAATCAGTTGTCAATGACAACTAAAAACATCAACAAACTAGCTCTTTCCTCATGGAATTTTTAGATGTGAATTATTTGATAATATTGTCAACACTTTATACATCTTCCTAATTTCTAGCAAAGGAACAAACATTTTATCAATGTCAAACGTGTGAAAGACATTTTTTCAGACCAATTCTATTATCTAAAAAAAAAGATTAAATGTAAAAAGTTGCTCAAAAAACATCACCAATATTAAATAACTACCGATATAATGAATTCAATAACTCAAAAACATGTTTTCCTTGAATAGCCCACCATGTCATCCATAAACACAACATTAAGCAATTATTCAACTATAAATTATAATTTCAAATACATAGTTTTGGTACTTTATTCACAAAATAACATTTTTTTAAATATAAAAAAACAAATATAAAATCAAATAACAAACATAGTAAATCATTTTTTGTTCAGACACAATAAATAATTATTCTTACAAAATATATCAATAAAAAATTGATAATTATCACAGTATAGATAAATTTAAACTTCAAACTAAATTTTATTTTGGAAAAGAAAAACAAACTTTTGTAAATTTCAATACTCATAGAATGTACATGTATAATAAGTCCTCTTTTTCTTAGAGTTCACAAAATAGTATCAATTTATCATATCGTTAATATTTTGCTGTCAATTTTCTAGGCTCTTCTTAATATCACACCTATACAGATATCTAACTCTTAAAAAGAAATAGATCTTCCAGTTCAAACAAATATTTCTTTTACAATATTTTTTTATTTGCTGACAGTTAAGCTTTTCATTTTATGATAGTTCATGATTCAATTATGTAAAGCAGATAGAATCAATAATGGTTCATCCAACTCATCCCTACCATGTCATATGTAAATGCAGATCATGTGACTGATCACATGACTTAGTTGACTGGTATCCTGCCAGACACACTAGAAGCTGGAGTATTTCTGGACTGTTGTGTTGACTGGTATCTGGACTGACCAGGAGAAAGGGAGAATTCATAAGGATCTGCTCCAGTAAACATCTTCATCTTTTCTTCTATAAAAACATGTGCAAAAATGTTGAGATTTTGTTAAACATTTTCTGCTTACAATGCATTACTGATACATGTATATCATATGTGCGGCATAATGGGATTTGATCATTAATAAGTTAGTGCATGCATAAATGGTTGAGTAAGTATGATATAGGACCAAATGCAATAGAATTAATCCAGTTCTATTCTGTAAATGATAATGCATGTATTGATTGCTGTAATTTCAATCATATCGAAAGATATAAAAATTGTGACCTGATAACAATTTTTTTTATACAAAACAAAAATATATTCCTAAAGAAAAGCTTGTTCTTTTTATCAAATATTGAAAATAGTTTTTTTTTTTTTCTTGCATGTTAAATCTGGATACTATATCTAAACCATTCAAGGTAATTATTCTTATTTCTTTTGACATGAAAGTTTGGTATGTTTTGAAACAATGAACAGCTAGGATGAACAAATGTCAAAACTTAGTTGATGCTCATCGTTCTGCCTTTTGTTGACTACATGTATAAAGATACAGAGATGCCAACCCTAAGCAAAGGAAAATCTGAGTCCAGAATAATCTTAACTTTTGAGGGCGAAGCGGCCCGAATACGCCACAAAGCGGCGTCTTTACGGCCGGGGGTCTGGGTGCCGCTCAAGGCCCCCAGAGGCTCTGGGGTAAATGAAGCAAAATCCTGCATTCTGGGGCTCTCCTGGCAGTAAATTTAGGCTTTCAGAAAAACATTTTGAACTTAATTTTGTTAAGAGAAGAAAAAGAAAATACAAAAATTTTTAAACTTACTTAGGTGTTTCTTAACAAGGGTATTTTTTTTTAAATCGGAGTAGCAAGATAGTGAAATCGGAGCGCGGATTTTCGGTAAAAAAATCGGGGTAACTCGGACTAAATCGGAGGGGTTGGCATCTCTGAAGATATGCATGGTCTAAAAAACAATATACTGTGGATTCATTTATTTTTGTGGGTACCAATATTCGTGGTTTGATGAAAAATGATCAGTTCATGTATTCTTGAATTTGAGGTTCTGATTTCTGCAGCATGCATACCAATGTTAAATTTTCATTTGGTGGAGCATCAAATTTTGTGGGTCATGGCCACTCCATAAAACCACAAAAAATTGATACCCCATGAATAATAATAACAAGAGTTAACACTAAAGTATGTCTTGCCTGGCGGCACCATCAGAAACAATTATTCTTTCTTAATTCCACTATATTTTGAATTAACATGGATTTTCAGTTTCTGAGATCAAAAGATGTTTATAGAACTTAAACATTGCAAATATATGCAATAAAAATAATCAAAGTCACTCAACCGGAAAATCAAGGTCAAGGTCAAAAGATGGTGATGTAACTGTGCTAAGCTACTACTGGGGCATATGCATACCAAGTTTCATCAACCTAGGACCTATAGTTCTTGAGATATGGAGGTGCTCGCAAAACTTTTCCATTGCTATTATATGTATTGAAAATTGTCAAAGTCACTCAACCAAAAAAAAATCAAGGTCAAGGTCAAAAGATGGGGATGCAAGGGTGCTAAGCTACTACTGGGGCATATGCATACAAAGTTTCATCAACCTAGGACCTATAGTTCTTGAGATATGGAGGTGCTCGCAAAACTTTTCCATTGCTATTATATGTATTGAAAATTGTCAAAGTCACTCAACCGGAAATCAAGGTCAAGGTCAAAAGATGAGGATGCAACTGTGCTAAGCTACTACTGGGGCATATGCATAACAAGTTTCATCAACCCAGGACCTATAGCTCTTGAGATATGGAGGTGCTCATAAAACTTTTCCAAAAAGTTAACGCCGCTGTCGCCGCCGCCGGTAAAGTAACACCTATGTCCCGCTCTGCTTCGCAGGCGAGACAAAAACCACAGTATCATATGTCTTTTTCTGGTTTTTAGGTAAAACTATCATTTATAAACTATTTCATGTTATTATTTTTTAAAATATTGGATTGAAACTTTATCTGCAACTTTTTCACTGTGTAAATATTTTATATTCACATCAAATTCAGAGTCATGAATAAATGAGATTTCAAACTTTAACTCCCTTTTTCTTTATATTCGACTACAATCATGTTCATAGCTAACATAAAAAATCAACATTAAACTAGCCTAAAAAACCTTGCAAATATTAAATTCACTGAGAGGCTGATTTGTGAGGCTGATTGTTCTTAAAAAGACACTGTGTTTAGTATTTAAAGATAATTTTTACCAATTTTTCAAAACATCATAACAATAATCTTCTAATATAGACTTAATGAAATAAATCAAGGAATAATAGTTTCTTGAATTTGAAATAAGATTTAAAAATGTAGAAAGAAGTATAAAAATCTGAAAAGAAAATACATGCAAAACAGAAAAAAAAGAAAATAAACAATCTTACACTTGGAATTTATAATTAAAGAGAAAATAAAATACTTGAAAATTACACCATGTACCCCACAGAATATTTTTTTTTAGTTTCAGAATTTTATACATCTTGTTTTGGTCCCTAAAATATAACTCAACAGGATTACAACTCTAATATGACTAAGGCCCTGCCTTTTTAGCGAGCATCATCGAAAATCTATATACCTTTTAAAAATAAATCCATGTGCTAGACCGGCTAAGTTTAACGTAAGCTAAGAGAGAACTTTTAAAAAATGAATAAAATAGTAGCAAAGTCTGACCCCACCCAACCCAAATCATATGCACTTGAGAAAGAAAAATATCTGTGATCAATAACTGCTTAATAATAAAAAATTAAATTATTTTCGCAAATAATAAATTCTGTAACATTCTGGGACGACATTAAGCGGGGACGAAATTATCCATTTTATGGATTACGTGACGTCATTTCCTTGTCAGAGTATTTCGCGGTTCTTCAGCAGACCAAAACAACATTCAGATTCTGTCAGGTTTTGTGAGATTTTCTGAGTATCCGTGTTTTATTTGAAGCATTGGTAATAGAAGGTACATTAAGAAACCTGGCGGAAAAAACGGTAAAGTAAAAATATCATGCAGGATTGAGGAAAGTGAGTGAAACCCCACAGGATGGGACTCTTCTTTCATTTTCAGGTAAGAACCTTTTATTTATTATTATGAGTAGGTTTTATTCAGTAAATTTATGTATTTCTTTATCTTATTTTATTTTACTTAGAATTTAACAAAGCTTGGTCAGTATCATGCATTTGGTATGACTAGCCTGATGCCAAAGGCTAGCTCGGTTACGTCGGTAATTTCCGGAAAATCGTTTTTCAGCGGAAAAGACTGAATGGTGTATAAATAAAAATCTATGTGTAAAAATAAACAAGTGGATGAATGAGGTTTTATCACTGTTTTTTAATTTCAATTTTTATATTTTTTGCATAACATATTATGATGTATTCTTTATTAGCCCAGAGGGTTGATTGTTTTACTTGCTCCGTGCCTATTATTTTTTTCACTCCGTAAAAGTAAACCTGTTCCGGTTTTATCGTCAGTATATTTCTGGCACATCTCAAAACATGCACAATGCCGTAGGGCTCGCATCTGCGATGCTCGCTAATATTGTCTCACCATTCTACTTTATATTCACAATTCTTACATTTTTAGGAACATCAAATGCAGAATTACTTTAATTTACTGGTAAATAAATTCTACTTTTCTGCTTAAAACTTTAAATCTGTTTTTTTACAATTTTCACCTACGTGTACAGATTTATACGGTATTTAAAAATACTTGAAACTTTACGGCAAAAATCTGTAAATGAATTTTTATTGAAGATTTGTAAATAAAATTTAGCAAAGCTCAATATACAATACAAAGCTATGTGAATGCAAATACATGTAGTGACTTTGCAATATAAAGTACTTATATTGAGTGTGAGTTTTAAAAATCTGTGACAAACTTTAAGCTTATGGATCAAAAGCTAACTTTGCTTCAAAATTAGCATATTTACCAAAATATTAGTAAGCTGTAATAAACAGTTTAAAAATATAAAATATAGCAAATCAGGGGGAAAGCAACCTACAGTCTTAAAACTAATATATTTTCTTCTAAAAATACAAAGATGTTATATTAGGGTATTTGCAATAAGGGTGTTTCAGGACCAGTGTTATATCAAATTCATCATGGCTTCTGGACCTGTTGGCAAATTAATTGAGGTCAGCAAATTCTGCTATAAAAAAGTTGAAATGAATTTCATTAACTAGAAGGTCAGAAAGCTTTTTACACTAGCTATTAGTACAAATGACCAAACAATTAATAAACCACTCTTACCCTTCCAATAACAAAGTAAATGAAATAGCTAAAAAAAGTTTAATGAAGTTTTTTCCCATATATGGAAGCATGAGACATAATATTCAACATATCTGCAAGTACATGTATAAATACTGTTCATAAAATACAGAAAATGAAGATGGACTTTTGAAGCTGATTATGAGAATCCAAAAACCTCTAAAACAAATGAATGTATTAAAAGAATACAAAGCAGTTATGATTAGCAAACGCTGCAACAGTATATATATAATGTTATGATTTTTAACAAAATGTTTACTCAAATTTTACTTCATGGTTATTACTAGTGATATAAAAAAGTATTCTAAAAAAATAATTTCAACAATGATCATTAAAATTATGCTTTTTGAACTCTGTCATACATATTAGATTTAAAGATGCAAGTAAATAGTAAATATTATGTATTCTATGCCTCTTTTACTACAAAGATATTCTTTTCATTGTAATTCATATCATTTTTGTTGTTGTTAAAATTTCCAAAATTTACTTGGTTTAAGGAATAACCATGAAATAAAAATATTACAGGTATATTATGAAAAAATCATTGATCCTTGACCCTAGCAACATCCCTTCTCATAACAAAACAAACCTTGCACAACTTCAGGAGACCATTTGTCTAAAATACATCCACAAATTTAATAAAATGTAAGAAGCAGAATTATCTCTTTTGGGAGTCCCAGGTAGGAAAAACATCGCTCACTGCCTCACTCGGGGCAGAACGAGAATAACCTTGGTAATAATGTAGTAATATAAAATGTAACATAGGTTGTTCCGAATGTACACTTTTGTTTGTTCAAAAGATCATTGACCCATACAAAAGAGAGGTCACCCACGTTTGTTTTATATTTTAACCCAGCAGGAAAAATAATATACCCAGGCTGCCTAGGGGGGGAATGTAGAACACACTAAGAGTCACTTCATTTTGATGATTTTTTCTTAACAAGCTTTTTTTCTTAGATGATTTAAAATCATTCAAGAGCACAATTTTTATAAAAGTAATTTTTTCCACAAATTTGAACAAATTTAAAAGCAAGGCTATCTCTCCTCTTTGAAATAGAAACACTTTGTTTCAATAATAAATGAAAATCCTTCAAGACCACAATTTCCATGTATCATGTATCAAAGCTAAATATCATTTTGGAGCTGTAGTTATTTTCAGAAAAAAATCTATCTTTAGTTAAAAATTTCTTTTTTCATTAACAAGATATTTTTCGAAGTAATGGTTGAAAGTGTTAATAACTCATGCATGATTAGAATAATGAAATTTTTTCTATCATAAAAATGAATGTAACATGCAAAGTTATAAATGCAAAATTAATAGAAGTATGCTCATATTTTAAGCTTTAATATATGTGTTTAAATTAAATACGAAAAGTTTAACATGAAATATCTGCTATTAAAACTGTTAATGATAAATCATACATATACATATGTGTATCTAATGTAAAAATAATTATAATATCTAATTATAAGAATTTTTATTGATTTAAGACATTTAGATAATTTATTTTATACAAAACTAAAGTAAAGTGCAAAAAAAAACATATGAAACTAAATAATCTTTCTGCTGATACACAACTTAGAGAAGTATGAGTCAAAGTTAAATTAGTGTGGAGAAAAGTAATCATCATTAATTATTATTTTTTTTTTGGTTTGATAAAATATTTGAAGAATGATTTTAATTTTCAACTTCAATTATTATTGAATAACATGATAAACACACATACATGTATACCCATACATTTTTATATATAACAAAATTTGACACTAAAGTATGTCTCGCCTGTCGGCATAATCACAGAACTCATTGAAGGTCTAGCAGGGCCTTCAGAAAAGTTAAAGTCAAGGTCATGTGACAGGTGACAGAATTCCATTTAAAAATCACAAAAATGTCTGAAGTGTGTTCTAGATACCTTAGTTATTGAGAAACAATGAAAAAAGACCAACATTTACATAGTCATTCAACCATGAAAATGGGGTCAAGGTCACGTTACTTGTTGATGTCAATTGTGTATACCATAATCCCCAAATATCAGATGCCAAGCTAAAATATTATGCTTTTCACTTAACTCATTTTCCATCCTAAAATCATCTAAGTTCACAAAGTAACTGAACCGTGAAAATAGGGTCAGGGTCACACAACATGGTGTCAGTTGTGTAGACCAAAACCCCAAATGTCTGTATACCAAATATCAGATGCCTAGCTATTATACTTTTAACTTAATTTATTTTTCACAATAGTTTTAATTGTCCCGAAAATAATTTAAGTCCACGGAGTCACTGAACCTTGAAAATTGTGTCAAGGTCACAGGACATAGTGTCAGTCGCATGGATCATACATCCAGGTGTCAGTATACCAGATATCAGATACCTAGCTATTATACTTTTCACTTAATTCATTTTCCACAAGTCTTACAAAAGGGCTTATTGGCCCAAAAAAAAACATCTAAGTTCACAGAGTCGCTGAACCATGAAATTGGGGCCAGGGTCAAACGACATAGTGTCATTTGCGTAGACCATAAGCCCAACTGTCTGCATACCAAATGTCAGATGCCTAGCTATTATACTTTTCACTTAATTCATTTTCCACAAAAGTCTTACAAAGGAGTATTTTGGCCCGAAAAAACATCTAAGTTCACAGAGTCGCTGAACCATGAAATTTGGGTTAGGGTCAATCAACATGGTGCCAGTTGTGTAGACCATAACCCCAATTGTCTGTATACCAAATATCAGATGCCTAGCTATTATACTTTTCACTTAATTCATTTTCCACAAAAGTCTTACAAAGGGATATTTTGGCCCGAAAAAACATCTAAGTTCACAGAGTCGATGAACCATAAAATTGAGGTCAGGGTCAAACAGCTTGGTGCCAGTTGCGTAGACCATAACCCCAACTGTCTGAATACCAAGTATCAGAGGCCTAGCTATTATACTTTTCTTGTAATTCATTTTCCACAAAAGTCTTACAAAAAAGTTAACGCCGCTGCCGCCAGAGAGTAATACCTATGTCTCGCCTTCAGGGACTAAAGTCGCAGGCGAGACAAAAATCATTTTTTTCTCTGATATAGGCTAAAGAAAAGATTTTAATTTTTTCTAACTTAACTGCAATACTATAGAATATGATAAACAAATACATACCCATAAATTTCTCTGAATTAGCACTTGTTGCTACCTCTTTCCATGAACTCAAATAGCTAAAAATAATCAAATTGCTGGAGACTTAAGTTGCTAGAAAAGTAACATCATTTTACAATAAAAGAAATACATATCACCAAAATGTGCTTTATTCAATATAAAAGATCCTTTAAAACAAAACAAAACAAAACAAACAAAAAGATTTATAAACCAAAACAGCTTAATAATTTTTCCTTTATTTCAATAATAAAAAGAGCTTTGTGGTCGTTCTATTTTTTTTTCTTAAACGAATTAACATTTGCCATGAAATTTCACATGTGTAGTAGTGCAACCATATTTCATAGACGTGTCAAATATACGAAATTGGTTTTTTTTTTCAATAAGCCAAACATACTCATCAAAATTAAGACTAGTTGTCCAATCTAGAAGTTCATCCACTTCCCAATCTTCTAGAGCATCTGGTCCCATCTTCTCCACGGTGGCAACCATTCCTGCTGCAGCGCCCTCTATCAGATTTATCGTTTCAGGGTCGTCTGACTTAGCTTTTAACATGCCGTCTTTATACCTTCAAAATAAAACAAAATGTATTGATTTGTGAATATGCATTAAGACAAATAAGTTTTTCTGAGTAAACAAACATTTTTCCTCAGTCAGAAACTGTTTCTTTTAATTCTGTTTTTTATGTCATGGACAAGTAAAGTCTGTAAATGGAATGTCTCATCTACCTTTACGATTGAGCTTGAGAGGTACTATAGAAGCAGAAATATTCGTGGGGGATTAATTTTTGTTTGTTTCGTGGGTAAGAAAAATCCACGAAATTAAATTCCCACGAATTTAAAATATTTAGTTAAAGAGTGTATATCAAAATTAAAAATCCACGAAAATTTATCCCCACCAATTCAGTTTTGTGCTCTAAACCACGAAATTTTATCACCACGAAAATAAATGATTATACAGTATATCAAAGTTTAGATTATTTATCAAACACTTAAGCCTACTAAGCATTGTCTTCCAAAGCAAAATTCAGTCTTAGTTTTGAAATTGGCACCTTGTTCAATACTTTTGGGTTTTATACTGTGTTTACTATAATTAATATTTTTGTCTGGCTAATACTAAGTAACAATTTATTTTATTTTCTCTGTTTGTTCCAGACTTTAATAAAAGAATTATGTGGCAATTTAGAAATTTTTCATCAAATTTTTACACTTTAAACATGACTCATTAACATATGAGAAATTTGGACAAGGGCAATTTCTATGTCATCAATCAATAAATGTTTCTTAGCTAGTTGTCAGTAACTTCGAGTGTTCTCAAGAGAGTTCCTCCTTGTCTTGTTGTTTTCGTACATTATTTTGTCTTAGGTTCTCTCTTGTTGAATTGAACTTTTGTCGATTGAGTTTTACAGTGTGTTTTATATGTAGCTTTGTGCAACCTTATCAATAGGGGGAAGGTTGGATCCAAAAAACTAGTTTAACCCCGCCACATTTTATATGTGCCTGTCCTAAGCCAGGAAACTTTGCCAAAGCCTTTGTTTGTCCTTGTCATTCTATGTTTACTGTTTTATGTCAAGAATTGAGTCTTTCGTTGATGATTTAGGGATTGGTTTTGATACTTTTGTATTGTATTATAAGTCTTGGGCCAATGCAAGACGGTAAGCAGTGACCTATGGTCATGTTGAAGACTGCTTGCTGTTTTCCGTTGTGATTTTTTGAATTGCTGTTTGTTTATGTTTGTTGTGTCGCGTACACTTATTCCACATCTCAATATCGTATATATCTCAGGGTGGTGTATATGTATAATATGGTTGAACAAAAGGTATTCTCCTGTCTAACGCCAATGTATCTTACATTTTCTTCATCCAATCAATCTTTCTTTGTTTCTTTCTTTGTGCTACATCTTGGATCCTTTGCATCTGAAAAAAATAAAGAAATAAAAATAGCTACAAATGAATTGACTTTTCACTTAAGAATTGAATGTTTGTATTTTGATGTTTCATTGGTGTGTAAAACCATTGACCGTAGCGCATTTTTAATGAAGCACGCTAGCGCATTTTGCGCTTCATGTTAAAAAAGTGCGACCGGTCAACGGTTTTTCAACCCTATGAAACATCAAAATACAAACATTCAATTCTTATAATTACATTTTAATGTTTTTTAATTTGTTTCGTGTATTTTACATTTGCGCATAAATATCCATTAATATCCAAATGCAAATTCAAGTGGTGAGAATTTACCTGGATAAGAACACATTTTAGTTGTGCGTATAGTAAGGTCATGACTTGGCTACGGCTACGTGATTCAAGTGACATTTCATCGAGGTATGGTGTCAATTAACCAATAGAATTACTGTATTTTAATTATATGCATGGTAAATGTACTTATAGAGTAATATTGAAAAAAAATTACACCCTTCTTTTCTTGATTTTTTAATCACCTGTATATTTTTTCATTCATTTTAAAATCGTAGAATAACAAACAGTTATCAAGATTTGTCTGACACTTGGTGCTGAGACTTTTTATAATACTTTGGTTTCATTATAATTCGTGGGGTATAAATTTCCATGGTTTTCGTGGGTGGCCTTACATCACGAAAATTGATACCCACAAAAATAAATGAATCCACAGTAGCAAATAATTCAATACTAAAATTGGATTCAAAGATTTTGCCCATACATCTTTTCTAACCAGGCGCGTAGCAACCCGTACGCAAAAACGCAGTTGTGTACACATGGTCAAATCAGCAAAAATAAAAAATGCTGTTTTTAAATCAAATTTAGCAACATTTTTACTGTGCACCCTTTCTCCACAGTGGCCACTATCACCTCCTACAGAATTGTTGATAAAAAACATTACATTTTTTTATCCACCTATGTCATGCAGGAACATTAAATAAAACTGTTTTAAAATGTTCCTGTGTCATGTAAGTAAAAATAACTGTAAAAGGCAAAGGGCAAACTTTTCGTTTCCAAAATCATAGTAAAAAAGACTTAAACTAGAGCTAACTCCTCCATGTGTTGTTAGGAGGCTTTTCAATTTTGTTATTTACAATCTGATTATATATATGCATGTACCTCCGCTTGAAAGTGTATATGTAATTAATTTTTGATAGGGTGAATCGTTGTACGCACGCCCTTTAGCCTTGCACCCAATATCTCAGGGTACCGTTTCCTAATCCTCAACTCATACACGTGGATTTTTGTGAAACTCAGTTTACGCAATCTTTGTAACTTAATGTAGCTATGCACTTCCCATGTTGAAAGTTCGTCTGCTTTATCTTAGGGTGCGAGTGGTTCTTACATGTATTTGTGTCAGTTTTCCATTTTATTAAGCAATAAAGGGGCATAAAAATTTCAAAATCCATAACACCAAGACAAAGCCATGCCCAGGGGATCGAAATCCCGTATTTTCATTATACGATCAAATGATGTTTCCAATAAATATTCCATGATCAAAGTGCCCATAAAAAATCACAAAATTCCGTAAGGACAGAACACAGCTACAGGAGTAAGACCGAGTAACATAAACATTGTGATTTCAGTGACTCTCTACCCCCTCCACGTCTTTTTTTGGTCTACATAGAGATTGTACGCGTTGCTTTAACTTATAAAAATATAAATTCAAAAATAAATTTGTTGACTTGTTTAATTATAAATAAAATCGTTGTGTTGCATTTACGTTTGGCATTTTAAATGAAACAGAAAAAAAATCCCGTCTTGACCACAAACATTCATAGGTCAAGAATCTTACAGTATAGGAAACTTAAAGCCTATTAATATCTTATGAAATATAAACAACTATACAAAAATAATCGATTTTATTTAAGTATGTATTTAAGGACTGAGCAACTTGTAGGAAGGAGGCATTGTTTTTTTTCTGATCAGATGTTGTTTTTTTTGCGCGAGGAAAAACTATTTATTTATTTTTTAGATAGAAGAAGTGTATACGACACAACTAACATATATGATAAGCGCAATTTAAAACAATCAGCAGCCTTCAATGTTGGTATGACATTTTTTTTTCATAATAGGAATTATTTTATACATCAGGAAACCTTTTGCACAGTATTTTTTTTCCTATAAACTTCAGCTGCCTAAATATTTTTTGACTCAAAATATTTTTTAGGAAAAACCAAGGCCCACCTTTCAAGCTAAATGTTCGGTTCCTTATCATGGAAAACAACGATTTCAGCCTTCGTTTTTGCTAAATCCAAGGAGCTTCGCCCCCCTGGACCCCCTACCAGGGCTTTGCCCTAGACCCACTGGGGGCCTTGAGCGGCCCCCAGACCCCTCGCGGTAGCTTTGCGTATTCTTCATTTCTGCCTAGCTACGCCCCTGCTAACAACTCAACAATACATCAACAGTGGCTCAGTGGCTCATCAAAAAGGAGATTTGGGGACTAAAACCCCTGCTCTTCTATGAGATTTTTATGTGTGCACATTTGGGACAAAATTGAGCTAAACCCCTGTTTATCAAGAAATCAGGATATTCAGTGGAAACCCTTGTCCCCTTTTTTTCTGGATCCGCATCTAATCTTACATGTTAAACTTCTTTTTTTCTGCACTTGCTGCAAATTTCCTACCTTATCATGACTAAATTCATATTTTTTCTTTGATGTTTCCCATGTTACTGGATCTGCCATTAAATGATGGATCAATCGATCAGACACCAGTCTCCATCCATTATTATCTTCCCTCTTATACCATGCTCCTCTATCTACAATGATTAGACTACCATTTTAAATTGCTGTACAATGCAGAGTTACTAAAATCTATTCCCAAACCATAAAAAAATTCTATAAGTAACTTTGGAAGAATGTTTAGAGAGAAAAACACCAGATAGTAGATTTCTAAATTAAGATTTGTCAAATCTTGCTTATTTTTTTACACAAGGTTTTTATTTCAAAATCTAAATTGGTAGCCCATGTCAGATCATGTGTAGGTCATATAGACTTTCAGAAGCATCTAAGTATTGACATACCTTACAATGTCAGTGTATCTTTTCCCTTTTTTGTCATTACATGAATAAAAGAGCTTAAATGTTGGAAGGGGATCATACAGAACTGGTTACCCCTATTTTTGCACTCCTTTAAAACATACCCGGTTCATTAGGAACACCTCTGACATTACTGTGGAAATCTTTACCCATTTGTAGTTTGACTGTCGAACATGTATAATTCTTTGGACTGTTAGCACACAGATCTTGTATAGGTCTATGTGTGAATATTTTGTAATATATATTAGGTGGGAATCTTTCCTACAAAAACAAATGTACAGTTTTAACATAATTAAGTTATTCTTTGTCAGTATTTGGCATCAGTTAAAATGAGTGATGTAAAAGGAAGTAATATGGTAAAATCAACCCCAAAATAAGGAAGGACTGAATGTGTCCTTAGGACACAGATGCTCCCGCATTTGGCCCCAAACAGAAAGTAGAAGACCAACAGGTCTGAAAGTTGCTTAGGATGTACAGTTTTTCAAACTGAACAACCTTACCATATCTCAAGTCATTTGCATGTACAGTTTCTGAGAAAAGCTTGACAGAAATTTTCATATCAGCCCAATCCTAACATGTCATTGTGGGGGAATAAGTATAAAATGACTATACTCATAAATTTATATTCAATGAGTTTTCTTATTATTCATTGAGTATCAAATTGCATGGTTTGTCTGACCTATGAAAGCAATAAAATTGGTACCCAATGAAATTTATACTTTTACAGCAAAATCATTGAAAATCATTTCATTTTTTAAATTGCTCTCGAAAACATAGACTTCTTAACATCATGAAGTTTGAATTACCTACCCCTGCCAGCCTGAATTTGACATGAACTCCAGAGGCACTATCTAATAATTTAGCTTCGTTAGGGTTTATACATCGTAACATTAATGCTGGATTTCCTCTGGCTTTGAAGTTTATTAAATCTCTGTAATATCTGTACACTTGGATGTCCTAGAAAATACAATTAGTGTTCTTATAAATAATCTAAAGCTATGACATTGATAATATGAAGACAAAAATATGATTAAAGACAGACTTCATTGAATGGAAAGTAGGTTATCAATAGATCTAGTTCAAACACCTTGATATGGAATTTAGACAAGTGTCTCTGAACATCTTATGAAAATGGTCAATTTGTCTCTTTTTTTTTTATGTAGAGGCAATTTAATTTGCTTTATGAAAATGGTCAATGTTTGTCATATTTTTTATAATGCAGACAGTCATGGAAATTAGCACAGGACCGACAGCCTGAAAAAACGCATTCGGTCTGGTGTTTTTGTGCCTGTCACAGGTCCGAATGTCTGGTAGAAGTTAGCAGTATTTTAGATATTAAATGTTATTGGACCTCTATAGTTTCTTTTGGTCCTGTGAATCTTGGCCAATGATGGGACCGAATGTCCTGACCCAATAAATCCTAATTTCCTTGACTGTGCAGAGGCAATCTCTACTGATTTATCAAAACTTACAATAATTAATACTTCAATACTTCATTAGTTAAAACAGAATTAGCATGAAATCAATTCTTAAAGAGTAAATAATCAAATGAATCTCGAAAGAGAAATAATCCTTCAAAACCACAACCAAAAGTATTAACTCCCTCCATCTTTTAAGTCTTACTATATGTTTTCTCCAACATCTCTGTATGACTGTTGCAGCTGTGCGTTCTGTAAGGGGTCTTCGAGGTTTGGATGGCTGGGCAGGTATAGGTTGCACTGGGACACTTGTGGGACCAATAGGCTGCTGTGTGGGTACTGGACCATGAGGCTGTGTCGTCCTAGGACCTACAGACCTAATGATTTGTATTGGTGTCAAGGGTGATTGTTCTTGACTTTCTATTCTTTCGTTATGTTTCTTCCACCAGTTTTGTATATAGATAGCACAGAATTCTTTATATCTAGGATAAAAAGATAAAACTATTAGTAAATGAATTTAAACAAGAATACACCCGATAGACAAAATGACCCATCTCGCCAAATTTGGGACAGACAAACAGACAAATTGAAGGACAAATGGATAGGCAAACAGACCCGAAAGCTATATACCCCCTTATTTTAGTACATGGGGCATAAAAAAAAGCCAGCAAAAGTGTTACCTTGTACCATTTCTGAAAAGTAAAATTTTATTTTTTGTTAATAAATTTTTCATGAAGGCCTTTTCTCATGTTTTGTCAGAACCATTGCTATCTTCAATGTCTCTGGTGTATCCTAGCATTTTTTTTATCATCCAAGTTTGGTGATTTGACTTTTTCCTTTATTTGCTAATGCATGTGCATTTATTCTACATCCTTAAGTTTTCTATTGGTTCAGATTAAGGGGTTAATCAAACATTCAGCAATGTTAAAATTACTGTATGCAAGCTAAGTGAGGATACCCCAAATCATAAAATGAACTCTTTTATTAGAAAACAAGAATATTTCCATGATGCCTTACCTTGAAACATGGAAAATTAACATGAGTAAGTTAAAGACATGATATTCCCTTCTACCTATAATTTACAGGTAAAGCATAAGTAAAAAGAATATGTCTGAAAGAATATAATGCCCAACCTCACAACATTCATTTGGGACAGACAGATGAACAGACCAAACACCATATGCACCAGCTTTTGTAAATGTGGCATAAAAAGTCCCAGTTATCCCCCTCCCTGAATGATTTTTTAGAGCATATATAAAATTTCTTAATCCAAATCTCCCTATCCTGATGTACTTCTCTCGTGTAAAGTTTCATTATAACTTGACAAGTGGTTTAGAATGAGCTGCCAATATTACGAGATACATGCATATGGGCTGTCACCATACCAAAATACTTCCTAAACTTTGTTAACCGTGGATACTTACGACATGATAGTACCAGGGTCATCTATTTCCTGCATTTCTACTAAGTAATCATTATAATATCTTCTTAGTTTGTCTTCCTTGGGAGGTCCTATTACCTCATCCTGTTGGAGTAAAAACAAGTAATACTGTGAGCGAGCTCACAAAAGGATACCCCCCGCTTCATATTGGACTCTGTATTGTAAAAAAAAAATCTCAAGTCCAGTTATCTCCCCTCAATAATAACCAAGAGCAATACAAATTCTTCATGCACATCTACAGATGATGCACTTCTTTCATGTAAAGTTTCATCAAGCGGTTTAGGAGGAGTTGCGCTTACGAGGTCTCCCATTGAATAATGTATTTAAAAAGTCTAAGTCCAATTATCTCCCCTGAATGATGTCTGATTGCAATGAAAATTCCTTATGCACATCTACATATGATGTACTTCTTTTATGTAAAGTTTCATCAAAATCCATCAAGCAGTTTAGGAGGAGTTGCGCTTATGAGGTCTCCCATTGAATAATGTATTATAATGTATTTAAAAAGTCTAAGTCCAATTATCTCCCCTGAATGATGTCTGATTGCGATGAAAATTCTTCATGCACATCTACATATGATGTACTTCCTTCATGTAAAAAATCATCAAAATCCTTCCAGCAGTTTAGGAGGAGTTGCGCTTACGAGGTCTCCCATTGAATAATGTATTTTAAGAAGTCTAAGTCCAATTATCTCCCCTGAATGATGTCCAAGTGCGATGAAAATTCTTCATGCACATCTTCATATGATGTACTTCCTTTATCTAAAGTTTCAGGAAAATCTTCCCAGCGGTTTAGGAGAAGAAGCGCTTACGAGTTATGTGGACAGACAGACAGACGGACGGACAGACAGGGTGTTTCCTATATACCCCCCCAAACTTTGTTTGCTGGGGGTATAATAATACCCTCAGTTACAATAAACAGTTCATACCTAAAATATTTGAAGGTTAAATTTTTTTGTATAATGTGTTAAGTGGTGTTCTCTTCAAGTTTTGGTTTACATGGATAATAGATCTTTCATAATTACGGTAACATCTTTCGAATAAATTTCTAACCCTTTCAAAACTTTCCCATAAAGAACAATTTAAAGGGCAGTTTTGTTTATGGTCATATTATTATTGAATACTCAATATATTATATTTTTATTTAAAACACTCAGTGATTTTAGCTATTTCTGGTACTTTAGAGCTGAAATGTATTTGTCAGATAATTTACTGAATGTTTCTATAACTACTGTGCACTAAATACTAAAATCATAAAATGTATTAACTGTATACATTTAAGGTTCATTTCAATGGGGACAGTGTTCTTTTGAGCTAATAAGAGCATAAACCTGCTAAAATATTCATATAATGGTATGTGCTTTCATAGACCCTACCAGGCTACCATCTCCACATACAGCATTAAATAAATTTTCAATACAAAAATTTAGATACCAGTTCATCCACTGTTTCAATATCAAAATCTTGGTCTCTATCAACATGAGGTCTACTGTTACTGTATACGGCTGTGTTACTGATTTTAGGGTTAACTGTTCCATAAACACCAGCTCTAAAAATAAATCGTCATTAAATATATTTTTTAGAGACTGGGACAATACAAATTAGTTATTGTTTTACCAGTATGTTCTAAAACTTTCAATTCTTTTTGTATTTTTTTTAACTTATGAGAATAACAATAGAATAAAGCAGGAAATTTCAAAAATCAAATAAAAATTTTCTAATATATACCTCTAAAAATATTTGATAACAATAATAAAAAGTCTCTATTGAATTTTATTTACATGTACATGTATTTTTGTAAAACCTTAGTGGTATATCTTTTTAGAAATGTTACATTCAAGTTTTTGGGGTTTATTTACCATTTTTTGGTTTATTTACCAACTTAAGAAGTGGTACAATATCATTGAGGTGTTAAATTATCTATTTACACATGTAACATATATCAATTATTAAATGTATACCTAGTTTGATATCCACGCCATTGTCTTTGTATTTCTATTGCTGCTGATGCTCTGCCTTCATCTGATTTTGGGTTAGTGGTAAGAAGTGTCTATGATTTACATAAAAAATATAATAACCCTGTTTAAATCAAGCTTTAGCATGTGTAATGATGATATAAAATAAAACCACAGATGAACTGCAAACAAACAAAAAAACAAAAAATAAAAGGAAGAAATTATCTGTAAGAAAATCTTTTTTTTTCAGTTTTAAAAACATCCAACAGGACGAAACTACAATATAACTTTAAACAAAACAAAAACAGAATGTATTGACATTATAATGATATACTTACATACTGTAGGTTTGACCATTTTTATAGTTCTGTTGACTGTAGACTATTCAAAACTGTTTTTTAGTTTTGTTATGTTTTTTTTTGAGAGAAATGCTTTGTTGTTAACTGTTTTGGGAAAAAAAATATTTTTGAACCCGTTACAAGATCCCTTTTTGTCACCCTTCCTAATTACATTTATAGTAGTATTTTTTTATTTCTAAATTCTTTAAATACACATAAAGAGTAGACCGCCACAGAAAGATTAATAACTCACATATTTCTTATTATAAAAAGTGCCAAATACTTACATGTCTCAATTCTTTTGGAGCAATAGCTAATTTTCTACTTATTGATGTTGCTGTTTCTGTAAAAAAAAGCATATGGAAGGTGTAAGATGAAAATACATTGAACTCGTACCAGACAGATCTACCTATGCATTCATGATAATGATTTCTTCATACAGAGCTTTTACAGTTTATATATATAATAATTCATGATACAATGAACATGAGTGATAATTTACAATTTGGTATTTAAAAGGCAGGTGACTAAGAACATATAATAAAAACAGTATTAAAGTGGCAGCCCACAACAAATATTAACCAATTTAGAATTTTAATCAGGCAGAACATCCGAATTATTTTACAATCATTCATATTTATATTTCATGAAAATCTATTGAGTGTTTAAGAAAGAGTTGCAAATCATGAGAGGTGAGTACCCTAATTATTGCCAAAGTATGTAAGACTTTGTCCAGTGTAACAGTTGTTCATATAATATAATGCCATCTTGGGACCTTTTTTTACAATTACTGACTTCTGGCTTTCAATGACTCTAAAAAGTAAGGACCCCATTGGAATTAACCTTTTTTTTACATAGCTTTATGGGTTATCCTAGGCTAATCAAGTGCCAAATATGTATTTTTATTACATGTGAATGATTTTTTAGTTTGTGTATATTTTGAAATGTATGATTGTTTGATTGTATGTCTGTATATGTATACTTGATTATTGCCATAATAAACATTATTATTATTATTAATATTGTCAAAATTACAAAAACCCAATTGAGACATGATGATTATCTGGACTAGTGTAATGTAATAGATGGAAAGGCTGAACTGACACCTTATCATATGTGCTTTTGAAGTGGTTGGTATATAAGGCTTTTATTTCTTTCTGTGCCAAACTCATAAAAATCCGGTCAGAAATTTGTAATTGCTACACTGGTCACAGAGTAGGTCTCGCCACTTTTTTGGCAAAAGCAGTTCTCGGCATTTTGCTGAAAATTTCGGGAAATTTACGCTAAAATTATCAGGTAATAGCTCATTTTAAATTTTCTCTCCTCTCTTTCTTCTTCTGCCAATATAGAGTCGACTCTTTCTAGAGTGTTAAAAGACTCTTGCTCGAACATACAGGAGGCCCTTCCAATGATATGTCCAAAAAGAAAACGGTATTAGCTTTGTACAGGTTAAAACTATATACATGGTCAAGTATGGGTTATTAGATGTGGCTGGCTCCTGTCAAGGCTGCTGGTAGGATGGTAATTGCAGCCTTGAAGTCTTCCAGTGAAGCAGCTGAGGTGGTGGTGTCAGGTAGGATGTTCCATTCCCTGGTGGATCTGGGGAAGAAAGAATACCGGTATTGGTCTTTCAGGGTACGCTGCTGTCTTAGACGTTGCCCCCTCTGGTTCGGGTATCTCCAGGTGTATAATTGCTGGTTGGTTCAATGTCCACAAGTCTATGCTGGATCTAATAGGCCATTTGTAGTCGGTTCTTGGTCCGTCTATGTTTGAGTGGCTCTTTACTAGATCAGGTGACATTTTTTATCTATTTGTCCAAATAATTTCACAATAAACATTGAAAATTGGGTGGCGAGAATTATTTGCTGGCATGGTCTATTCTGTGATCAGTAGTACATGAGTTAAGATGGGATATTACTTAGAAAATGGCGGCGGTAGTAAACACCTTGAAGTTAGCTCTCCTTATAATTGGATTTTTAGTACGATTATCATCAAATCCTACACATGAAAACATCCTTAAGAGAGAAAGACCTGAGAACTTGGGATTTTATGCATGCAAACTTCCAGAGTATGATGACAACAGCAACTACGCCATAAATAAACTTTCGAGCAAAAATGTAAACATAGGAAATGGCCGCCCAGTACCAACTTCCATTCACAAGCGTTTTTTTAAACAAACAAACAGTATTTTAATTCTTTATATTCTTTTAAGTGGTGATGTACATCACAACCCAGGGCCCTGCAAATTCCCCTGCCTTGCCTGTTCAAAACCAGTGAGAATAAACCAGAGAGGCATTCAGTGTGACTTTTGCGATTTGTGGGTACACCAGAAGTGCACAACCCTAACGATACAGCAGTATAATGAATTATCTACAACAGATGATGAGTATTTTTGTAAGAACTGTGATGATCGCTTACCTGCATTTAGCGATTCATTTTTTAATACATCCAACACTCACGATAAGATCGAAAATGACTTGACCAACACAGGCTCATTATCTAGGACGTCGAGTTTGCAAAATGTAAACAATGATCAGACTTCAGTAAATAATATAAATGAGAAAAGTTGTGTATTTGAAAAGTTGAGGAATGACAGAATAAAGACATTAACAAAGTTCAGACTAGCTCACTTAAATATAAATAGCATAAGGTACAAGTTTGATGAAGTTCACCCAATCTTAAATGATAATCTAGTAGATTTCCTGGTGATTTCAGAGACAAAACTAGACGACTCTTTCAGGGACACCTTATTCCAGTCTGAGGGTTTCAAGCTCCAAAGAAGAGACAGAAATGCAGAAGGTGGTGGCTTAGCAGTCTGGATTAGAGAAGACATTGCTGCCCGCAGAAGAAGTGACTTGGAAAGTGACCAACTCGAATGTATAGTATTTGAGGTATTACTTGACAATTGTAAATGGTTAATATATAGCATATATAGACCTCCATCGCTATCAAATGAGACATTTATATCTGAGAGTACCAAAATGTTAGATAAAGGCTCACAGTACTGTGATAATTATTTAGTTGTTGGTGATTTGAATTATGATATGAAATCAAAAGATAAGTCACACACACTGGAAGATCTTTGTGATATTTTTGATATGGAAAACTTGATTTCAGATCCTACATGCTTCAAGAACATTAATGACCCATCTATAGTTGATGTAATCTTGACAAATAAATCAGAAATGTTGTACAAACCATTGAATATGAATACAGGGATAAGTGATTTTCACAATCTTATTTCAGTATGTATTAAGTCAAACTTGCCAACACTAAAACCAAAGAAATGTATGTATAGAAGCTTTAAAAATTTTGAAATTGAATCTTTTCAAAGAGACCTTGAAAGTATTAATACTATTCCAGATTATAATGAAAATACAAATGTTAACACCTTGTATGATAAATTTTCGGATGAATTTACACAGGTTATAGATAATCATGCGCCATTTAAATCTAGGCAACACAAGAAACAGCCAGTACCATATATGAATTCCGAACTAAGAAAAGCTATTTTTCACAAACAAATGTTGAAAAACAAATTTGATAAATTTAGTTCAGATAAAAACTGGGAATTATATAGAAAACAAAGAAATCTAGTAACAACATTGAAAAGAAAATCTATTAGAACATATTTCTTAGAGAGATGTACTGGTGGACAGAAGTCTAAGGACTTCTGGCCTACCATTAAACCTTTTTTGTCCAAAAAGTGTAAAACAGGACAACAGAAAATCATTTTACAGACTGAAAATAAAATTGTAAATAACACTAAAGAGGTGTGTGATACTTTTAATGAATTTTTTGTCAATGTGGCTAAAGATATTGGAAAGGGGGTCTCATTTTGTCCAGAAACACACCGAAGCATTATCGAAATTAAAGAAAATAAACCTGATATTCCCATATTTGAATTTGCTCCTACAACTGAGGAAGCTGTGACCAAAGTCATTACCAAAATAAACATTAAAAAAGCCACTGGAGTTGACAATATTTCGGCAAAACTTTTGCAGGCAAGTGCCCCAATTTTGAATACTCATATTACTAAACTTGTCAACTCATCAATAAAGAGTAGTGTGTTTCCTGACAAACTGAAACTAGCTCAAGTAACACCCCTTTTCAAAAAACAGAATCCACTAGAGGTAAAAAATTATAGACCAGTTAGTATTTTACCTATAATGTCAAAGGTATTCGAGAAAATTTTATCAAATCAATTGTCAGATTATTTTGAAAATATTTTCGATAATTTTTTATGTGCATTTAGAAAGGGTCATGGTTGTCAAACCACTCTAATCAGACTGTTAGAAGATTGGAAAATTGCATTGGACAAAAATTACTTTATAGCAGCAATCCTTATGGATTTATCAAAAGCATTTGATTGCCTTCCACATAACATTTTACTTTGTAAACTTTCAGCTTATGGCTTATCAGACCAATCAGTTAAACTTTTACAGGACTATTTATCTAATAGAAAACAACAAATCAAAGTTGAAGGCATCGTAAGTCAATGGGCAAATATAAACAAAGGTGTGCCACAGGGCTCTATTTTAGGTCCGCTTCTATTCAACGTTTTTATAAACGATATTTTTTATTTTATTCAAAAAGGCACCTTGTATAACTACGCTGATGATAACACCTTATCTTTTTGTCATCCTGATTACAATACTGTTATTAATACTCTAGAAGAAGAAAGTGTAGTTTTAATTGAGTGGTTCAAATCTAACTGTATGCAAGCCAACCCTGACAAATTTCAGGCGTTGGCTGTTGGGAACAAAACACATGATAAGACACCTGTATTTAGTATAGACAATGCAAATATTACATGTGACGATGTTGTTAAACTATTAGGTATAGATATAGACTATCAGTTAAATTTTGACTGTCATATCAAAAGTTTGTGTCGTAAGGCGTCCCAACAGCTAAATGTTCTCAAACGAATTGGCTCCTATCTATCTCGGCTTAATAAAATAACTATTTTCCACACCTTCATTTTATCAAATTTCAATTTTTGCCCTTTGGCTTGGCACTTTTGTTCAAAAACAAACACAAAAAAGCTCGAAAAAATTCAGGAACGAGCGCTTCGATTTATTTATAACGATTATGACAGCACTTACGAACAACTTCTGATTATTGCAAATGTTCCATCACTTTATATAAGACGTATGCGTACCATGGCTATTGAAACCTTTAAGATTCTGTATAGAACTGCCCCACCTTGCTTACATGATATTGTACAATTTAAAAATACTAAATATAGTTTTCGATACTCGAATATTGTAGATGTTCCTAGAATAAGAACAGAAAAATTTGGGAAACAGTCCCTCAGGTATAGTGCTGCTGTTTTGTGGAATGAGCTCCCCGAACACATCAGATCAGAAGGTAATTTTGGCCAGTTCAAAAATTTGCTTCAATCTTGGAATGGAAAAACCTGTCAGTGCTTTATGTGTACTCAATAACCTGATCTGGTGTGTTTGAACTGGGCTCACCATATGCAAGTTAATGCTTCTGTCTTTTTGCATTTTACTATTACGTTGCTAGTGCTTTGCATGCCTTTTTGCAGCTGTGCTAATCATTTTTATTATTTGCTTTAGTTTTATGCTATGCTTCATATTTAACTTTTTGTCTTACTTTTATGTATGTATTTATATTTAATTGTGTATGTCTTGCATGCTCATTGATTGATATTTGTGTCTATATCTATGTGTGTCTATGTAATGTCCAAGATTCCTGTTTTTATGTATGTTTTTATGTCATGTATGTCGATCAAAAGCTCTTCAGAGCTTGTGTTTATTTGTTATTAACCTATATCGACTTTAAATAAATATTATCTATCTATCTAAAACCTTAAAATTATCTGAACATTGTCTGAAATTTTTACACCATGTGGTAGACTTTCAGTTTCAAATGAGCGACAAGAAGTTTAGATGAATAGGTTGCTTGTTCTGGTTTTAAAGATATACCTTCCACGTCTGAATCAAGATATATATCTTTTCTTTGGCTCATTTTGTTCTTGTAAACAACATTAAAATTGGTTGTCAATTTCAACAATGATGGCGATCTCGGATACACACATGCGCAATCATGAAGTAGTGGCGAGTATTGAAGACACTAGTCGGTGAATAGACAAAAAGTATCCGGGCAAATTTCTTATCATAAAATTGTCTGACATAAATCAAAGTCATGTCTTAATTTGTCGCTTAAAAAGCCTTTTAATTAAATTTGATTTATCTTACATATTAGTTTAAACAAAATGAATTTAATAATACAAAGCAATAATCTAATTCAGATAAATAAATGGATGGTGAAGCCATCACTGACGATGTGTGAACATCTTTTTACTCTTAAGCCCCTGAAGAAGGACTTTATGTCCGAAAATTTGGGCATTCTTGTTTTATTTGTTTTAAAGGTTTTATTTCTTTATATAATTCCTTATTTAGTTTTTACCTTTTAAATGTGGCTTCACCAAATTTATTTATCTATTTTATTTATACACAAGCCACAGTGCAACATACTTTATTTTATAATCTAATTCCTTGTTCCTATTTTCAAAATAGTTAACACAGTCATTGATTTGCTTACTTGCTAAACATAGACCTGTATAATAGAAGACAAAAGTCTAAGATGATAATAAAGGTGGACTTGGAGGGCTACCTATAATTCCTGTAGCATTCATTTCTTTATGCATATAATTTTTTATTCTGTATTGTTGATATTCTATAGGCAATTATATTATATTCTTTTTAGTTTTATTTGGGTATAAATTATCCTTTTATCTTTAATTTCAATAAATATCTTTCGACAATTCTTTCAAGTTTGCCTAGGAGTGATTGTGTGAGAAGCCTGGTTCATATAAATGAAGATACACATGTAGGATATCGAAGTACCAATTAAACAATGGTGCACAATTTCTGCCCATTAGGATACCGATTGTGTGCTAAAAACCCGCCCACTTAAATGTACAAATATGTTGTTGATAAGAAAGTTTACCTTTGTGGTTAATATCTGCTCAGTCTTCTGAAAATGTGCTACTAGACTCACGAATGGCATAAGTCTTTAGATAATCAACTTCCAGATATTAGTATTTCGTTCCTTTAAAGTTTTATCAACTGTGTGTATAATCCAGAATTAAGCTGTGTTATGGAAATGCAGTATACAATGTGAAGAAATCAAATGTTTTAATGCTAGACCAAAATTATTAAGAGTGAAGAATTTTCGACAGTTCTTCTAAATTTTTGAGAATCTTTATTTTCTTGACACCATTTCTATAGTAGCAACAATCGAGGTGTTTTTCAGTGGAGGTTGGATTTTCCGTCATTATATTGATGTCTGAACGGTCCTGATAGATGTTTAAGCTGTATATTTGTTTGAACCAGCTGTAAACGCGTCGCTGTGTGAATTTTTATGTTATTTTGGAACCGAATAAAACAAGTCGTGATCATTCTTTTCGCCAACAGAATGACTGAGTGAGTGAATAATTTGGCGTTTCACGTTCTTTGATATCAATATACCAGTATAAGGATGGCGAAATGAAGAGAATGATAAAATGAATATATGTCTTTGAAATGATGATGAGAAATATTGAGCGGGATGTGAAACCACATCGGTCTGTTGGCTGAGCACTAATCCGATGTTAGAACCCAAGACCCTTCATACCTTATACGACAAGCTAGGCCCTGTTGTAATCCCAATCAGCACACGGGCCCTGACGGGACTGAGGAAAAACTGATGTTTATGATTATCAATTATTTTAACATTATGCAGTGCTGTTGTATATCACACGTGCTGGTAAAACCAACCTCTGGTTCATTTGTTAAGCAGCAAACACAAACACAAACTGATGCTTTACTTAAGCTTCACTAAATCAATAATTGTTGAAGTGTAAAGTCGGATTTAAAATCGATATACTTGATTTTTCTACATCATTCGATAGTTGGTTCTTTGCTATAGCTGTCAGTAACAGCGATTGTTCCCAGGCGAGTTCTTTTGTGTCTCATGTTTTATTGTTGTATCAGGTTCTCTCTTGTTGAATTGAACTCTTATCGATTTTATTTTTATTGTATTTCAATTTTTGTGCTTTGTAAACGATTACCAGGTCCAAAAACTAGTTCAATTCCGCCATATTTTATATGTGCCTGTCCTTGTCCTTAGCGACCAAGAATCCTTGTCAAAGTTTCCGTTTGTCCCTGTGTTTTTTTGTGTTAATTGTTCTATGTCTCGAAATGGGTCTTCCGGTAATAATTTCAATTTTTGGGATTGGTATTAAATGTTATGAATTGCATTTTAATCATGGGCGAAAGCAAGACCGCTGGTCACGTTGAAGACTGATGACTGTCTCCCATTGTGGATTTTTAAATTGCCGCTTGTTTATGTATAGGTTGTGTCGCGTACACATATTCCATGCACACATATCATTTTCGTCTAATTTAGTATTTGGTCCTTTATTTTGCAGTTGAAAAATGTCTGAAAAACATCAGTGTTGTTTAAAAGGAACGTACATCGAGCCCTTCCTTTTTTGAAAATCTGAATACAGTCAGTGAAGTCAACTTGACCGAATCAATTCTGAAAAGCACGCCATTTTTTTTTCTGTTCTTTTTTCGACTATTTTTCTGGTATAAGTCAACTTCAAAACCCGAACAAGTTTTCGAATCTTTTTAAAATGGTGAAAAAACGAAATGAAAGAAGCAAAAAAGGGGGATTGATATTGAAGGTATGGTTTTAATAAGATTGATAATAACATCGTCGTAGGAATTTTAATGAACGGTTGTATACGGAATTTCTATCACTAAAATGAATACAAATCTGGGTTTGTTATAGACTTTTCGAACTGTGGTCCTGTTTCACTCTTGTCCGATACATGCCTCATGGTGTTTTGTAAAGTTGTGAGATTTAATCATTTTCTAAGTGGGGGTTGTTCAAAAGTCAAGTTATATTTATCCTGGGTTTTCTGCTAATTTCCAACCCCACCCAACCCGCATAAAAGTCGGAGGTCTTCCACTTCAACAGCATATACATGTAATAAAGGAAAATATTTTATAAAAATACCAAGGGGTGCTTATAATTAAAGCTCAATTCTACATGCACATGTAAGTAACAGGTTTAGGCAACTGATTTTAAAGGAAGAACCCAAATATGTTGTGTATAAAAGTTTTTGCCGACCGAGTTGCACGTCGATATTGGTGTCTACATAAGTTAATTGTGATGGGATGCGTTTTCGATATTGTTACAGTTTAAATATTGTAACCTAGAGAAATCCAGACCCCATCCCCGTTGTTCAATATTAAAGAGCTTTTCTAAAGGTATATAGGAAAAAAATGTAACCGGGCAGGTCTGCTCGTATGTTGATTAAAGACAATCACTCGAAAAATACACTTATAACTCCATTTATTGACAAACAAGTGGATTTTTCATCTCTTGAGAGGAAATGAAATCGGAAACAGCCATTTACGAATTTAGTAGAATCTCAATTATTGTGACGTCATAATCGTTGGCAATCGAAACGTCTTTGTAAGCTTACGGTCACCACTGTTGTGATTTCTACACTTCACTCATCGCAGTGTCCAGTGTTTTTGTCTTTCGTTTCTCGGTGCTTTGCATTTTCTAGCGAAGACATGGAAAAGTTAAAATCGAAGTTTAGTTCCTGTTATTTGAAGATCAAGGTACAACCTTAAACTTTTATGTACATGTGCTCAAGTGTTTAAGTTTGAAGAGAGACTCAACTTTTTTAGGCAGTTTTGTCTTGATTTTGAAACCTTACAACTTTAGTTCAGATAATTTGGCGGATTGGCTTTCTACTTTTTTGGGGGAATCTGAGAGTCCAGATAACACACACAAAGAGTCATTAACTTAAGATCTGAAATTATTTGAAATTTTGTGTTATTCGGGCACAGGGATCGTTTTTAAAATCAACTTTCAGACTTATTTTTCGTTTTTTTTTCTTTCAGAACTACATGAAGCAAGACCTTCCCCCGAAATTTCCAAGGTAAGAAAGCAGGATTTTATTTTCAATTTTGCGAGCCGGAGGGTGTGTAATACATAGGGGAATACTTTGCCCTTTAATCTGTTCTGTAAATTTTTGTATACTTTTTCCTCTTTCATGTATTTTACTTGAAATACACGTAACTAAGAAGCAGATAAACTTCAGTTCATTTATCACTAGTGGTTTTATATGAACTTGTAAATTGAGGTTCATTGTGCATTTCAAAGTTCACCACCTTTCTGAAAGTTATATTTAGAAGTTACCCCAATACCACTAATAATATCTAACAAGATATAAAAGAACAGTATGGCCATGATTATAACTGATTTGCTGACAAGACCGCCTAACTGTGTGTAACCTATAGGACTTTAACTCCCAGTCCCAGGTCGGACACAATTTTCTTTCTTAAATTTTGCTTTTGTACATTTATTAAAATCATTTCAATATGTGGATGATATTCCATATTCTTTGAAGTTTCGTTTTTAATATTATAAACCTAATAAGTCAAATTAACATATACTTATATTCGTTATCTTGAATTTTAAAACCAAAACAGCTTTAGTGCCAATACTTTTATGTCGGTAAAGCAGAGAAAACGAACTTTACCGGCAGGACCGAATGAAATGTCTGGTAAAAAACATTGTGTCTGGTAAAAATCTTTAACTATTTTTAGTGAGACATTAGAAGTTCTAACGTTCGAAATTGAAGCTAGGTTCGGTCTGGTAAACCTTGAACCAATTCCGCATTCACTAGAAAGTAGCATCGACCATCAGCAAATAAGTGATTTTGGTTTGTTAATATACAGGGGCATAATCATTAATCATTAGTGCATATAAAGAAAAAGAAGGTCCTAAATACGCAACTAACTACCGAGTCTTCTTGTCTTCTAAGTGATCGTTCTCCAGTATTGAGTTTGGTGGTCTTTTTGTGCATAATCTACGAAAATAAAGGGCATAAAGTGTTCGGGTCTGTTTGTCCGTCCGTTCGTCTGTCCCTCCAGAATGTTGCAAGATGGAGCATTATGTCTTTTAGACTTATTCTTGTTTCTTAAACTAAAGAAAGGCATGTTGACTAGATCTTTATGCTTTAGTTTAATGAACCTTATTGCCTAAATAGATAAACATATGTTCTCGGGGCTGTCGACTTTCTTAATAGTTTAGACTCCATTTTTTGCATAGGGGACATACATGTTTTGTAACAAAAGTCAATGATTCTGAAGGTGCTTAGAATTGTTGTAAACTTGGAATATGAGATCTAAAGGAATTTGCCTCTTTAGCCACCCACTTACTTGTCTGTCTATACAGACCCCTTACGCGCAACTTCTTTAAAACGGCTTGATGTACATAGAATCATGACAATAGTTTTGCCTTTTCCTTGTTCATCTACGGACTTACAGTTGCACTCTACACCAAATCATTGTTTATACTTTTCAGGCCTATACCTAAAGCCCCGCTCCGTCCGACCACTGGTAAGTACCCATAAATTAAAATAAACTCAAAAGCGATTATACAGAGCAAGGTGAGACTTTTTCTTTGTCTTATCTGTGCATTTAAAGAAAGTTTACTTGACTGAGTCTGTCGTTCAATCTTTAACTTTCTTAGTCACCTGGTGATTTGCCATCTTGCAGCATCAACGATTTCTTTCCAAATGATATGACAAACAAAAAACATATGCGGCTCCCGCAGGGTTAAAAACGACCTGCGACCTGAGAGCTTTTTAAGGGCGACTTCCGACCTACACTTCATAAAATCGACCTATGCCAAAAAGCGACCTTGCGACCTCAGGTCCCTTTTAAAAGCGACATTGCGACCTGAGGGGGGTACCCTGCGGGAGCCCCACATATTCTGGCATCAGAGGTTAAGACAAAAAATATTCTGAAGGAAGGATTTTTGTCACGTAAAATAATCTATATAATGAGAAAAAATAATTTTTCACGACGCCTTTAGAAAATAAATGTGTTTTTTTTCTGACCAGATCAAAAACACCAAGCCCCCTCCCTTTCAAGTTAAATGACCGGTCTCTAAGTATTGCAGATCGTATATTTTATGAACTATGGAATCAAGGTTTATCAACATTTGGAATCTATTTTTTGGGGGGATTTTTTAGCAATTTCAATTGGACAATTTTTACTAATTTCTCGACTGAAGCCAATAAAGGATTTAAAATAGATCATTGGTAAAACGGTCTTGAAAATGTCACTTTTTGACTTTTTTCAATACCTGTAGAAACTACAAGTGGTATGAAGAAATTTTTGTTGTTGCAAAAGCACCAAAACTATAAAATTTAAAAAAAATTATGAATTCCTTTGTGTAAGCTTAAATAATAGGGGTGGTCTTAAACGCATATAAAACAAAACGTATCAGCAGAATAAAACAACATGTACATCCAGGTAAGCTATGCAGGTATATTAAAACCTGTGCTGTTGTGTATGCAATACTGTAGGACACGCTAGAATCATTCTGATATATTTGCATTCTATGTCACCTAACCAGGTTTCGGGTATACAGGGTAAGCATAAGTTCGACAAAGTTTAGTTTTGCATGATTTTTTTTTGTCAATATGGACTTTTTATTATTAATTTTTTACACAGTTTACCTCAGTGTGGGAAACGGCCGCTAGTCAACTCTTCGAAGTCGAGTTAAGAAGAATTTTGGCAAGTCAACTCGCCGGTCGGGAGAGTTGAAATTTATAGCCTAGTTCTACAAAAAAAAATACAAGTCTGCTTTCCAAATGATCAATAAAGTTAAAAGAGTGTGTTTGATGTATTTTCAATGTTGATTTAAGAATCTTCGAATTTCAAGATCTTTATAATTATTTACTGTGATAATCACCCTGTGCAAATCATGGTAGCTGATGACAAACTTTGAAAACCAAAACTGGCTTGTAGCTTATTAATTCGGCGAATACTAGTTTGATTCTAGCCAGAATGGCGAGCTGAACAAAAATTTTGTTTCCCACACTAAACTGTTTCTACCGTTTAAATTATGAACTTTTTATACGACCGCAAAATTTTTGCGATCTTATAATGTTATGGCGATGTCGTCGTCGTCGTCGTCGATATCGTCTGGGGACATTTGGTTTCCGTGCGATAACTTGAGTAAATATTGACTAATTGATATGAAATTTTAATAAGATGTTTGTAACCACTAGAGGAAGATTCTTATTGTATTTGGGGTTGGTGGCCCCTACCGTTTTACAACAAAGGGCATAAAGAGGCTAAAACGGGTGTATTGACAAAACTGTTGTAGAATGTTTATTATTCATTCGAATTTGAAAATTCTTTTTTTATTGAGTTCCTCATTAAATTCTGTCAACTAAATGTGTCAATGGTTTTGATGTATATTGTACTGTTACATTGCTACGGGAGGTCAAAGACAGGCCACACCGAAAGAATCAACTTTTTTATTTGTGGTCCGATTTTCAAAATCTTTTTTTCATTGGATTCCCTGCATAAGTGTGTTTTTTTAATCAGATTTGCAATATTTTTTTATTGTTTTTGAGATATTAGGGGTCGAAGGGGCAAATAATGCCTTTTTTTAAAAGTTGGTCAAGGCAAATGGTTTAACAAGGTAAATGGTGTCAAATATGCATTTTAAAGACCACCACAAGGATGTGTACATGTTTCGAAAAGCTTTGTAAGTCAACAATGCAATAGACTATCCATATATGGCCTCCAATGTACGGGGTTCAACTTGTTGCGTTCGTATCATGCTGCGCTCGGCGTAGCTTTTTATTTCTATACACACACACGCATTGGGTTAGCATTTCTACATTAAGATCTGCACTAAACTGAGAAATAGAATTCTTGTATTATGATGTCTCACGTAATTTCTTGAATGTATAGACAACAAACAAGGAACAAAGTTAGAAACCGAAAACAATAAATGAATGGTGTCTTGTCTACCTGTATTAAAATATAGAAGAATGTTTTCGACAACTGATGAGGAGTAGAGCATTCTTAAATTGAAGTCAATACGAACACCATTATTACAATCTGTTAGTTACTTTTGCCTGACGCCATGCTATATCAATTAGAATCAGTTGAGATTACGTAAACTCAATGATTTGGAGCATACGTAATGTTGCTAAACACGAAAATAAAGTTGAACATTTGAAAGTTAAAGCAAGTCGTCACTTTGTCGAATATTTGTTTAAAATAAAATAGAATGTCAATTTCGAGATGCAAGTCCTAAATTATATGAAGCTGACTTCATAAAATCCATATGAAGTAAAACTGTATGGTAAGATTTTGCAAACGGATGAATTATAATTCTTTCATAAGGCTTGCCAACTCCACATTAACTTTAAGTGAGTTTTGTCTTTCACCCAACTAACTCGACCGTTAGTTTTATTAGTCCCCTACCGGCGAAAGCCGAAGGGGACTATAGGTTTGCGCTCTGTCCGTCTGTCTGTCCGTCTGTCACGCCTCAGTTTTCCGCACTTTTTTTCTAAACGCTTATAGATAATGAACTGATTTTTGGTATGTGAGTTTACCTTGATGAGTTACAGATCAAGATTGAGTTTCATGCCGGTCCACAATTGTTTATAAGAGTTATGGCCCTTTGAACTTTGAAAATTCACTAAAATTTCAGTTTTCCGCACTTTTTTTCTAAATGCTTATAGATAATGAACTGATTTTTTGTCTGTGAGCTAACCTTGATGAGTTACAGATCAAATTTGAGTTTCGTGCCGATCCACAAATTTTGATGGGAGTTATGACCCTTTGAACTTTGAAAATTCACTAAATTTTCAGTTTTCCGCACTTTTTTTCTAAACGCTTATGGATAATGAACTGATTTTTGGTATGTGAGTTTAACTTGATAAATTACAGATCAAGTTTGAGTTTTGTGCCGGTCCACAATTTTTTATGGGAGTAATGGCCCTTTGAACGTTGAAAATTCACTAAAATACCAGTTTTCCGCACCTTTTTTCTAAACCCTTATAGATAATGAACTGATTTTTGGTATGTGAGTTTACCTTGATGAATTACAGATCAAGTGTGAGTTTTGTGCCGGTCCACAATTTTTTATGGGAGTTATGGCCCTTTGAACGTTGAAAATTCACTAAAATACCAGTTTTCCGCACTTTTTTTCTAAACGCTTATAGATAATGAACTGATTTTTGGTATGTGAGTTAACCTTGATGAGTTACAGATCAAGTTTGAGTTTTGTGCCGGTCCACAATTTTTTATGGGAGTTATGGCTTTTTGAACGTTGAAAATTCACTAAAATACCTGTTTTCCGCACTTTTTTTCTAAACGCTTATAGATAATGAACTGATTTTTGGTATGTAAGTTAACTTTGATGAGTTACAGATCAAGTTTGAGTTTCGTGCCGGTCCACAATTTTTTAAGGGAGTTATGGCCCTTTGAACTTTGAAATTCACTAAAATTTCAGTTTTCCGCACTTTTTTTTCTAAACGCTTACAGATAATGAACTGATTTTTGGTCTGTGAGTTTACCTTGATGAGTTACAGATCAAGTTTGAGTTTCGTGCCGGTCCACAAATTTTGATGGGAGATATGGCCCTTTGAAGTGAAAATCTATTGCATTTTTCTTTTCTAAACTTTTTTATTGTTCCTTGTAGATAATAAACTGATCAAGTTTAGGTATTCATTTGTTTGACAAATTGTTACCAGTGACTGAAATATGAGGCCGGTAGGGGACTAAGTATTGTTTTGCAATACTCTCAGAATGCTTGTTTCATGGTAAATTTAAGGGTTTTTTTTTCTGTTTTTTGTTTTGTTTTTGTTTTTGTTTTTCTTAATTTAATCTATGAAATTACTTACACATTTTTCTTTAATTATTTCAGGTTCGGCATTCTCTCGTATGGTTCGAGGAACTTTCAGTCAGGCATCAATGTCCTCTCCGTACCGCAATAGCCAATGTACAGCAATGGCACTGTCGGCTGCCACCTATAGTCATTATCGTTGCATAGATAGGTGGCAGCCTAAAGACATCGACAAGGTATTGCAGTACGGCGACTCGAACCATCGCCAGTTTAGAGACCAAGACCACCTTTCAGTCGAACCAGATGGTCGGATCGGGTTGAGTGACCTTAGGAAGGCTTTCATCGTTGACCGGGGCAGCAGTCCCGGCAACAAAACTCTCGTCCGCGTAATTGAAAACCGCCAGGGGCCAGTCATCCAGTCCCCTGATTATGCGGACGAAATGAAAGATATATGCCCACCTCTAGTGGAATTCCTAAGGTCACGTCTTTCATTTCATACCCCAGTCGTGGCAACCATAGGCGAGTTCTCTGTGCTGTTTGCCCGGGTACGAGAAACCATCTGGTTGTTTGACAGCCATTCCCGGGACCGGAACGGGAGATACAGACCCACTGGAGGAAAAGCTTTTATAGCCCCGTTCCGGACAGCCAGGGAACTCGAAAAGTACTTGGCGGCCGAATACGGGGAAGAACAGTATGATGCGTCAGTCCTCAGACTATATACCGCTGAGGACGACAACGAGCAGCACCAGCTTGATGTCCGGCGCATTATACAGGAGGCCGCCGAGGAAGCCAGACAGAAAAACAATCAGGGTAAGTGTAGTTATTGAAAACATTTTGTTTAAGAGTTTGAATATTTCTTAAAATTTCTGTCAAAATATATAAATATTTGACACATAAACCAAGCTGGAATATTGAAAAAAAGGGAGTCAATACAAATATCATAGTCATAAATGCGTTTTTTTTCAAAACTAGTTTATTTTTGGAAGATAATAACCAAATATAGAAAATGTAGTTTTGTCCGATTTTGATATTTGCGGATATTAAATATTGGAGGTACAAATAAGTTATCATTAAACAATAAAAGATCCTATAAATTTGTTGTCTTCTGGGTTAAAATATTGAAAAAAAGTATTTAAAATTCATCTATCTTTTAAAATAATTTAGGTTAGCGGTGATCCCTGGGAAAGGAGGAAAATAACACCATCGGCTCCTCCTTCAAGATATCAGGTAACCATTTTAATATAGAAACATTTACTGAATACGGCGGGATATTTTCAGGGAGGTAAATTTTTCGCGGGTTGTGTGTCATAAGAATGTGAAAAATTTGACGGGTTCTATTTTCGCGGTTTGTGAATGTTTTTGTATATGACTTGCTTTAGATGTTTTTGCGGGATTAATTTTCGCGATTTCCGTTGCCCCGCGCAAATAAGCTAATATCAAGCGACCGCGAAAATAGCCCGCTATATGCGCTATATATATGGGTAATTCAATTTAGAATCGATGGCTTAGAATATCATGCACGGGGTATTCGTTCACAGGCTGTTGTTAGTCACACTGGAAATCTAAGGACAGTCCAAAAAGTGGAGTTACAGAAATGGTGAATGATTATTTACGACGAAGAGGACAATACATGTAGTAGGAAATGGTAGGGATTAGACTGCAGTCTACCATTTTCTCCAATTGTTCTTTATTTTGATAAAAGTCATGCACAGGTAAAAATTTTGGACTGTCTTCAGATTTCTAGCTGTAAACGATAGCCTGTGATACCTAGTGAATATTAAACTGATAATTAATTTACATAGCAAGAAATAGCTAAGTAAATAAAATGGAATATTGGTACAAAAAGATGTAAATTCATAAAAATCAACTAATCTCTTTTTTGTAATACTAACACACCAAACATATTTGTTATCATTTCATCGTGATGACGTGAAAATGGTTGAAAACAGTATCTTCGTTACAAGTGTAGATAAAATTAAACTAGAAATTTTTACTTTTTTCAGAGTTGCCACGGCTGGGAAAAAAATCATTTTTCGTTGATGACATAACTTAATATAAATCAGGTAATTATGTTTTATTGTGTAAAGTACATTCGAATATTCAAAGAAATGTGTTGAGCATTTAAAATTTCCTCTGTAATAATATCTAAAACAAGAATATGTCCAAAAGACATATTGCGATATCTTGCAACATTTGCACGGAGGGACAGACGGACTGACTCCCCTCTCGTAGATGGATCATAAAATGAAAAATGAATGAATGTATACTTTTACTTCTTGATCACAGGCGTTTGTGTGTTCTTGATAAGCTTTGAAAAGTGTTGTCTAACGGCGATTGGTAATATGTAAATATAATTTATTACAGAGGGTTAATATTTCAAACACTGCGGCATAATTTCTTCTCCTTTGCAAAATGGCATCTTTCTTAGATGCTGTAAATGTATATATAACTTTTCTATTATTTTTCTTCAGATCAATAAGAACAACAAGAATAATGTAACTGACATCTTGAAGGATAATCTAAATACACCAGGTAATGACTTATTCATTTTTGGTATTCTACAGGCAGTGGGATGGCACATAAAAAAAAATTGATTGAAGCTTTTTTTTACTTGGAACATGATGTATTTATTTTTTTAAATAAAAAAAAATCCCAACAAGATTTACATTCAGTGATTATATTATGGTTTATAGATTTCTTATGCAATGATGTCATGAAGAATTTTAACAGGCGGGAAAATTTTCCTGTACCATTCAACTTAATGCCAAATGACTTATCATTTCAAAAGTTAAACTATCTCAGTCTTTATATAAGAATATGATCTTCTACTCAATTGTTAAATATATTATAACATTTTATTTGCAAAATTTCACCCATGTGGACCAATCATGAAATTCGTTTAACCTTTTAAAAAAGGTCCATTTCTTGAAGCTTTGTATATGTACGTTCTGTGGTTTTCCTTCTTTCAGATTAGAAGTCTAAACTAGAATATTTGAAAAATGTCATCTTGAAAGATAATCATAATATACAGCAGGTAATGTTTAGTGTTTAATTGATAATTCTTTTTCCAAAAATGGACAAAAATCTAAGGAAATTTTTACAATGCTCTATAATTTAAATTCGTATCTTCATCAATTTATCCTTTCATGTGCGACCCTTTAGCAGCATTCAAAAAGGGACATGAAAAGCACCGTTCATGAGAAGAATGTGACTTCCTTTATTTTAAATTCATGCAAGCATTCGTTTCTAGTCTTTATGGATCTCCCATCTGGTTTGAGCATAACTGGGGGTGGTAAAGGGTTATTTTCGTGCAACGTTTTTCATGTTTCGTGATTTTGATTTTTATTTCTCGTGTTTTCGTGTTGACATGGTTGTACGTGCTTCGTTTTTGCTTGTATTTCTGCCCCGTGTTCCGTGTTTCACAACCTATTTCTCGTGCGTGATCATCCTTTTTTGCTTAAAAATCTTGAACGTGTTGAAATCAGTTTATATTCTAAAAAACTTTAAAATATCAAAAGGATTCGATTGAATTACAATCATTAAAATTCATTTTGCCGTGTTTCGTTATTTGCGATTTTTGTAACTCGTGTTTCGTTTTCAGCATTTTTTAAGCACGTGTTCATTTGCGTGTTGATCCGAGGTCCCACTGTACCACCCTCATAACTTAAACACATAATGGGATTCACTTTGTCTATCCGTCAGTACAAACTTCTGTAAAAGATTTCCAAGCTTCCCTTGGAGTGATATATTCATTTCAAAATTTGATACATGGGGCTCCTCATGGGGGGTACCAGGAATCAAGTAATCAGCATTTTTTTGCCAGTGTAATCAAATAATCATATATTTTTTTTAGAAATGTAATCAAAAACTGTTTCTTAATGGGAATCAAGTAATCAAAAATTCAAACCTTGGTAATCAAATAATCATTAAATATGTGCTCTTGTAATCAAGTAATCACTCTTAAAATGGCCTGGGAATCATGTAATCAAAAACCCCATGAGAAGGCAAATACATAGCTTTGACCAGCTTTAGGATGATGGATTGTTCTGTGCCTGTCCTTGTCTTGTCAGTTGGCTATCTTAGTATATTAAAGTACAGGTCTATGGCAAAATCAACCTGGGAACGTAACCATGGGACCACCTGCTACCATCTGCCACTGGTGACAAACAGGTGCCATGCGATGGCAAAAGGTCATACATGAAGAAAACTGTTTCTTATGCTTTTTATTGCAAGCCCAAACATGGACATTCGCAATATTTTTCTTTCTATCTGAGACACTTATAATTATCTCCCCTTAGTAATTCAAACTTTTTAGTTATTGCAATAAAACATGGTAAATGCGTACAAGAAAGTACATCAAACTTTGCAAAGATAATTTTGATTCATCTTATATTCATTTATTTACTTGAATTGTCAAAATGAATTCAAAGTAGTGTTTAAAAAAACATCAATTGCACCTTTTGCATTTAATTTAAATAGTATCAGATATGCATCCTTAATACATTTGTCATTCTCTTCAAAAGGTCAATTAATGTTAAAATCATAATCAGTTTTCTTGACACCCTAAGACTGAAAAGTCTTGGATCTATACCAATGATAGTCGTTACATGCTGCACATTCATATGATTGATAATGATTTAGGATAAAAAACCGACACCATGTGCAAAGACTTGGATATATTAAAATAGCTATCTAGAAAAATAATGAGATGCCCACAATCAAGTGGCAATTCAGACCCATCTAAAAATTGGTAACCTACCAACTTCTGACATGACTTCAAAATTCAAACCATTTTTGTGAATCCCAAGAATGTATTTAATAAATTGTAAATACATAGAAGGTGAGAATTTTGATTGTTTAGTTCAATCACATAAATGTTCTAGTTTAAAAGAGAGAAGTATATAACAACCCCAGACCTCAGCACAATATAGCAATATACACATGTCTATGGAATGGGTCAGACAACTAGAATACTCATACCCATAGCCAGGGGGGTTTGAGGGGTTGGGACAAACCCCCCTTCAGCGAAAAAAAATTTGAAAAATGATAGGTAAAAACAAGCTGAAATTGAATTAAGCACTATTAAAAAAGGAATATTTTGAAAATCAAACCCTCAATCGAACCGGCCCTCCCTTAAAAAATTCTGGCTAAAGGTATGATACTGACAGTCAGAAAAGGTCCTGTCTGCAAAAAGTCTTCAGCGTTTTCAAAATTATGCAACATATATTCATGAAATTTAAATCATCCACACCAGGACATGCAGAATTAAAACTGTAAAAATATCCTTAACTGAATTCTTATAGTTTTACCTGTGTTCTCGTCTCTTTAAACATTAGAAATTGGCTAAAATACCAGGGTTGTTAGTGAAAAATGCAAGAAAACTTGGGCGTGGAAATAAATCATGTCATAACATTGATGTTGTTAGATAGCCAAGTCTTTCGGGAAGTGGATGGTTTAATTTTTAAAAATCTTAACTTTTTATTTTGTTTGTTATAAAACAAAAACTATAGACAATCATTAGGGAAATAAAAGTCAAATTATCATGATCTGAATGAAATTTTTTTATTGGCCCTTATCAACAGCTGATGTCAAATTTTAGCAGGAAATTGTGTCACCTTTACCTGGTAATTTAACTCATCACAAATTCACCTAATTATAGTAAAAAAAAATATCTTGTTAATTCTGCTACCTTTCTGCTATTTAACAATACTTCATTAGAAATTAACTACTGAAAATTTAAATGGAATTTATAAGATTTTCCAGAGGCACTTTTTCAAAGAATGTATAGTTAAATAATTCGTTTATTTTAAACTGTTGACTTTAAACAGTATTTTTCAGAAAATTCCTCATCAAAATTTAAAGAATATTAGCCAATCACATGCAGTAGGAGTTTCTTTTTCCAATGAAATGAATATTTTACATGTCCAATTTACAATAAAAGTGTTTACTCTGGAACAATTATACCATGTTTCAACAGAGAATCTGTAGACAATATACTCAGTATACAAAATAATGCGAAGACCTTTTGAACTTATCGGGAGAGACATATCTCTTTACATTAATTATCTCAGGTTTTACTATAGTGCGGTGACCAACTATAATAAAGTCTATTATTAAGAGAGTTTAATTTCACTTCATAACATACAGCTGAAAATTTGCACATTTGTAGAAAAATGACTATTCTTTGATTTAAGCTTGGTCGTCAAAAAGTCGTACGGTGCAATTTTTCGCAAAAGTGGATTTTTTGACAAATTTTATAGTAAAAAAATTATGTTAGTTGCTTCTGTGAAAGGTATATTTTCTTTTTAAAATATGATAAATTGTCTGTTTCACAACATATTTTACGAAAAGGAGCATTGTTTTACATAAAAACACAAATTTACAGAGTATACACTTATTGGTCAAAGAGTTTTTGGCGTTAAAAAGCGTTTTTTCTGTATAAAAATCAACATACACCTACTTCCGTTTCTCAATTATTAAAGATACAACGACATTGGTGAAAATTTATAGGTTGACAATAATATATAAGACAAGGGCCTTAAAATGCATGATTAAAATTATATAATTCCTCTTGTATATACAAGAAATAACATTATTATTAATCATTACATGAACTGAGAAGTCTTGTCTATTTCACGGAAATTTCTGTTTACCCGTTATGGTTCGGAGTTTAATCAACTTTGCAATATAAAACAAGTCGAGCGCACCCAAACACTCGATTAATTAAGTATGTGTTTTCTTGATTTATTTAAACATGCATTTTTATATTGTGTTGAAAAGTTTATATTAATTGTTTAAAATATAATTCTTAATCGTCTGTCATCTTTGACTTCTAAGAGATAGCATGTAAATATAATTTTAAAATATGACATAATTAATATCCAAAACAAAGACGGTGTAACAATGAATTTTATCTTGGAGATGGAAATTTCTCCATCTTTTTCAAAACATTGTATTGGAAAAGTTCTTTTAATATTATTATATACATGTATAATGCAAACTGGTCATTTCCAGGCTTTAAAATACCAAATAACATATCTAACAAATCTGTTTGTTGATATTTATAGACTATGATTAAATACGAAAGAATAGGACTATACTTGGAAAGTGATTATGGCATAAGTTCACTTCCCAAATGAAGTGGGGTTTTTTTTGAGTGCAAATTTACGTTGTAGATTTTTTTTCTTTCCTTTGTATTGTGTTGGGCTTTGTATATGATGTTTTCTGTTGATTGCTCGTTTTTATTTTCTCCTTTTGCATATAAAATTGTGTGATAGGCACATTGCTTTTATCCTACAGATGCACGATTTTTGACAGAAGTCTCTTAGTCTTTTAATAATTTGTTATCGCTAATATAGCAAATGGATTGGACATCAAGTTATACCAACTTATTGGTTGTCATCTCCGTAAATGTATAACACAAAAATATGCCGACGACATGCAGTGCACTCAAGTTGCAATTAAGACATTTTAGTCGATCGTTGCCATCGACTGTTGTTTAAAAGTTTAATTTATATGCATAAGTAGTTTCCGGTCTGATACCGGGTAATATATGCATGCCTGATTCAACATTTAGCATATGACCATTTTTGTCTAATGCCACTGAATTTTACATTTACTTTATCATGAATAAAGCAAGTTTTTACAGCTGCAGTGATATAATGCGACTTGCCAAGTTTATAAGGAATATATATGATGAATAGTGAATAATGAGATGATACATTAACAACAGCAATTAAAACATCCACAATGTAAAACAGCTAGCAGTGTTCAACCTGACCAGTGGTTACTGCTCGCTGTCTAACTCTTGAAATTGGCCCCGGATAATAAAACATAATGGGTAAAATTCAAAACCAGCTCTAAAAACGTCAAAAAAGACCCCCTCTAGACAAAAAAAAATAGTAAGACATAGTCGACGAGTACAAACATAAGCTTTGATAGAAATTCCTGACTAAGGATAGGCACATATTACATATGGTTAGGTTAAACTAGTTTTTTTATCCAAAGTACATGTAGCCTGTACGATATCAGCACCACTGAGTGAATCTAAACTTAAAAATCAAAATTTATCGCTACTTTGTCTCCGAAGTTAATGTTTATATTTCTCACACCTCATTTTTACTGACTCTTTTATTAAGTAGTGATATTGTGATGTTACATTAACCTTTTCTTCTGGTCTGATAAATCCCCAAGAGCGTCGTTAACATGCCGGGTACTAATTTAAAGGTTCGTAGTTCGATATGTTTGTCAATAGTGAAAATTTCATGACTTTCAATTGCAAGAATGGTATCCAGAAATGATGCTAGAACTTCAAAAAGGACAAAAAAGGTTGTTTAGTGTCTTCTATGCACATAAATGTAGATGTCGATAAAAACTATCAGGCTCATTTGGATGGTTACCCATGGATACACTCGCAAACTGCCACTGGTCCAATAAATTAATGTACATTACACAAATCCATACAAAAACTAATCATGCACTACAACTTTACATGTATAATTTCTATAATAAAAACACCCATGTGCTCACCACAGATTAACCGTGTCATGAAACTTGATAAGAACACAAATGTCATGAATGTATGGGCTTCAAAATCTATATCGGTATTCCAAAAGGATTACCACCTCTACTCACCTACTCAACTACTCATTACTTTGTACCCCTTTGCTTGATGATTTGTTCTTTCATTCATATGAAGCAGTCTTCTTACAATCACTTCTGGATAAAAAAGACCGTAGACTGGCTCTATCGTTCAACCGCTTCTAAACAATCCTCGCTTTGGTGATTTTCTACATCTCATATATCCCAAAGAACTTGAGATAAAAGACACTACGGATTCTGAGAAGTCTGCTTCATATTTAGATCTACATCTCGAAAAAGACACTCAGGGAGAACTTTAAACAAAAATCTATATGACAAACGTGATTACTTCAACTTTCCTTTCTTGTGAGGAAACATTCCGTCCGCTCCAGCGTATGGCGTTTACCTATCATAATTGATTCGTAATTCCAGAGCTTGCAAGGTGTACGCTTAACACAAAAATTGTTAACACAGGGTTATGTTGTTCCTCGTTTGTTGCCATCACTTAAGAACTTCTATGAAAGACATCATCAGCTCATTGAGAGATATGGAGTTTCTGTCTCTAAGATGAGTGCAGATGTTGGTTTGTCATAGACTTTTGTTTTCTTCTCCTATACCAGATTTGTCATTTTGTGTTTATCATTGACAGCGCGACGGGTGTGTTGCAACAGGCAGGAACTGCTTACTCTTCCGGAGCACCTGAGTTCACTTTCGTTACGACTTAAGTTCGGGTTGTTAGTTGATGTTTATGTGTTGTTGTGTTTCTTGTTTGTTCGTGCATGTTCCGTTTGGTGTTTACCTTTTGTTCCTTCCATCTTTCGGAAATTTGGCTTCGGAGTGCCCCTTTGGAATATAATTAAATAGCAATAGAACAAACAATTTTTTTGAAAAATACTGGTTGCTCAGCAAAATCATACTAAAGATAATATGGGTTTGAATGTGACATAAAACGAAAAAGTTCGAACGTTTTGCTTTTGCGTACTTTTCGTTTTCAATAGTTTTGCATGGTGCTCGTTTGTAGTAAAAAAACCCGCTGACAATAAATAAACAAAACTGTTTTTTATTAACATTTCTTAAACAAAACTAATTTGAAAACATCGATACCATTGTTTTTTTTTATATTAAATGTATCGGTTGACCCGCCCCCTTTTTAATAATAAAACTCATTTTATTATTATTTTCGATGCCGATTTTTATTCTCGATGATATTTTTGTTGAATTAAGCAAACTTCCAGTTTAAATGTTGTCGAAAATAAATCATTAACTTAACAAAATTTTGAAAATTGTCAAAAAATATATTGTTGTGATTCTCGTGGTTTTGTAGGGTGCATGTATTTGTGTCCGAATTGTAAGCCTTGTGTTTAAGTTATGTCAAAGTTTGTTTTAGTATTCAAATAAGATATGACATCTCTTCAAAATTTTACCAAAATAAATTTCAAAAAGCTCATTATCTTTTCTAGATAAAAACTTTTAGGTTCCAAATTAGCACAAACGCCTCCCCCTTTTTTAAAGTGAAATAAAATCTTAACGGTGTTTCCTTTATTTATAAAAAGTGTGTATATCGGCTCAAATAAAGTGAAATATTAAATTTCACTTGTTTATTCGATGTTTGTACCTAAAATAATTGTCAAATCGCAGAAAATTGGTGTTTCTCAAAAAACCGTTAAAAACACAGGTTGACCTTTGACCTTGATTTTAGAAAATTTGCACCAGTTTTGACTTTGACGACCAAGCTTATTTTGAAGCAGATATTATAAGGAATCGAAAGAGGTATAATATAGCTGTATGTTATTCATGACGATTAAACTTTTTAAAAAGTGGTCTTGGTCACCCGCCTACTAGTGTTCACAAGAAAATGTTGAAAGACAGACAAAGTGAAAACTATATGGTGTCAGAATCTTCATTGTGGGGCCATAGAAATGGAAAAATTCCTTGAAAAAGAAATGAGATGGACCTAAAATCAAATCCACCTCTATGTGAATCCATGCTAACACTGCATACCAAGACTGTGTTATTGAAGCAGTTGCTGAGAAAACTGGTTTCTTTTTTCTAAATATTTTTAATGTTTTCCTACCATGTACAAGTCAATATTATAACCAAGATTTTAAATTCATAGGACTTAAAGACTGTTCCATTTAAATCAACATGAGAAGGGTGGATACCATTTTTTATTTTTCTGTTGGTGGTGGTGGTGGTGTCTTGAATAAAGTTCATCCTCTACTATGTGAATATTAATGGAACAGCTCTTCAAAATGCAAGTATACTTTATCCTAAAACATTTTTATTTAAAAGAATCACCAATACACAGTAACAACAAAATTTAAAACAAAGTAAACAAGTATAAGAATTCATGCAACGTTTTCTAACATTTATTAACTTAAGTAAAGCAGTATATACATGTAAATGTATAAGTTCAGAGGGCTGTTCCAGAAAATACCATGCCAACCCCTCCCCCAACCCAGCAAGTCACTTTTATTATATAGTGATAGGGGTGTCCGTCCTTCCGTTACACTTCAGGGTACCCATCTCTTATCCGCAACTCCTCCTAAACCCCTTGGTGGATTTTCATGAAACTTACACACAATCTTTGTGACATAATGTAGATGTGCACCTACTTTTTTAAAATTTGATCAGAATGATTTTTGGGGTTTCCTATACCAAAACATGGGCTTAGCCATTGACTACATGGGGGTACCCATCTCTTATCTGCAACTCCTCCTAAACCCCTTGATAGATTTTCATGAAACCTACACACAATCTTTGTGAAATAATGTAGATGTGCATCTCCTATTCTAAATTTTATCTGATTAATTTTTTTGGGGGGGGGGGTGGGGGGTATTTATTTGTGAGCTGCGGCTCACAGTTTTTCTAGTTTTATCTATGTAGGTGGGGGATAAATTTTTAATAAGTCTGAAAGGTATATGTTATTTTTTTTCTATAAGTGGTGGGGGTAAAAAAAAAAGTGCCGTCCCAGGAGGGGACAAAGTATTTTCTGCCCTGGTTGGGTTTAAAAATGAAATCTCCATGTTCATGTTCATGTTTTTAGAACATTTTTAACATTTATATGACAACCTTATGATCAATTGTCAATTTTATTGAAAATTTACAAAATAAGATCATTGTTTTATAAACAATTTCAAAGCTGATTCATCTTGCATATTGTGTAAAGTGGCACAATGGCTAAATGAAAATAAAAGTATCAGTACCACACAATTACATGTATTCTTCAGATAACTTCTCTCTTTTATCATAATAAAATATCAATAGATAAATTTTGATGAACAAGTAAATCTGTGAGCTAATGCTCACTAGTGATACCCCCGCTCCCCAAACTTAGCCATGCATACAAGTCTAAATACTTGGTAAACAGGAAGTGGTTGACCTATGAACATAAAATCGCTATACACTATATGGGACTATAGGATAAAGCTGTATACAAAATATCAGACCTTTATCTCATGTAGTTGCTTGGGAAACTTTGACAGAAATTTTGCATTTATGTCCAATATGTGTAAAAACCTAAGTATTCAGTAAACAGGAAGTAGACTACCTAGGAGCATAAAATCGGTATACACCATATGGCACTATAGGATAAAGCTGTAAACAAAATATCAGACCTCTATCTCATGTAGTTACTTAGAAAACTGCGACGGAAGTTTTGTTACGGACAGACGGACGGACGGACAAGGGTATACAGTATACCCTCCTCTTCTTCGAAGCGGGGGTATAATAAATTATCCAATAATATATATAATATATACATGGGGTTTGTAAATAATAGGAGATCAATTAATATCATGATTTACAGGTATTTCAGACTTTTCAGTTCATGTAAAAAATAAATAAAAAATGCATATACCGTACACAGAAAAAAAGAACACAGATTTTATTATGCTTTCAAATTTGGTTAATAAGGTACACAACAAATACAGTTACATCATTATGTTATAGGAAGTAAGTTTTTAGTCTTACATGTACATGTATTTACTTGTATGTAAAAATCATGTAAAAGTAAATTGTTATTTTTAGACCGAAAATGGTAGGTTGAAAGAATATTGGTCTAAGTAATGCAATGTTATTTTTTAAAATTTTAATTATCAAAAAACAAATTAACCAAATGATTATTATTCATTGATTGTAATATATCCATTATATTATGTAAAATTTATGTCACAGTTTTGAGAGAACCTGTTTACAACATATATTTGTACAACATTCAATATCATCAATATGGTATCATTACTTCCGACCAAAATACAGGAAAAAGCTTGACATTATATGTACATGTAATATGTTTACTGGGTTATAAATACATGTACTCAAACTACAAAAACATACAATACAGTTTTACAAATATCATGCCAATATGGCAAAATTATGCAAAAGCTAAACATGAGGGAGAAGAACAAGAAAAAAGTTAAAGTAAGCATAAAATGCCTTCAAGTGCATGTTTAATGCTCTAACTTTATCTTCTTTTTTTTTAATTTAAATATTTCTTTGGCACTTTTTTGTATTTCAAAGCAGGTTACTGTGTAGCTTGAAAAATACTCATTAAATACGCAATTTTTGAGTTCATTGCTTTTCCGGAAAAATCCCTCAATTAGATAGAATTTATCACGTGACTTTACCAGTTTTTGAAGCAAACTGGTTAGCTGCCCCGATAGCTTATGCAAAAGTGTCTATGGAATTATGAGAACAATAATATTTCCAGACCTGTTTACCCCATATAAACCACAATAGTAGTTTCAAGCCAGAAAAATACTAATTTTGCCCATGAAATACTAGTTGTTCAGAGTTGGCCTTTACTTGTGTATTAATATTATATATAAGGATTTTTGGTACTCAAACCATAGATAAACACGCATAAATTGGAACAAATGACCCTTTCCTTGCGAACATTAATATTTGCCCATGTTAATTGGCACATGTGCTTTACTCCTATTCATGTCTGTAAGCTTGGCACCAGGGCTTACGCTACCGGGCGAAATGGGCGAAGAAGTCAAAAGCGAAGTCAAGTTGCCTTACAATCACACCCATTGGTGCTTCTTGTTTGCATGTTTACATCGTGGGGAAAAAATTGACTGGGAAGGAAACGCCTCTTTTGCCGTATTTCCGGAAATATTTCAATCACTATGATCAAAATATAATCCAATGTAATCCTCCATAAATATTCACCATCTTTCAATAAATAATTTTCTAAAATTATTTGAAGGCATTTTAAATTGAGATGAGAAGCTTATTTTATTAATATTTTTAACCTTCTTTTTAAGACTTGGACCAACTTTTTCCTCCGAGACAGTTCAAACCCATGAGGCCGCAATCAGTTGAGTGCTTGAAATGAAAGGCGGTCATCGGAACGATTCAAGCGTTTGTAAGAGCAACCATTTGAGATCCTCTTATCTTTTCATTAGTCATAGACAAGCATCCGATAGGTTCCGAACAAAAGGTGTGTTCGAAATTTTAACTTTAATTTTTTTTCTCCCGATTTCGCTGAAAATCGTAGTCAACTGTAGAAAAATCGTAGGGCGTAATTTCATGTAAAAAATCGTAGAAATTACGATAAAATCATAGGGGTAAACAGGTCTGTATTTCTGTAAACGGTAAATACTTCAATAAATTGGACAAGTTTTCTTACCTGTGTAGAAAAAATTCTAAAATCTCAGATTCCATCGTTAATAAATAACAAAGCATATTTATTTTTACCCTTTGCTCATTCGTGCACCGGAAGTTAACATGCTTTAAAAAAATTCTAATAAAAGAATCACCCCTGGGAAAACTAGCCATTCCGTCCTATCTCGGAAATGGCGTATTCTAAACCTTATTCATAAGTAGCCTCTAACGGTGTTTAAAAAAAACACTAGACAATGGGTCCTTTGAAATTCTAGTCTAAATATAATTAACATCTATATTGCAATTAATTTTAGTTCATACAAAGGAAAAAAAATTTGTGGCCTTCAGCCAAAACTACAATTAAAATATAAAGTCAGACAATGTCATACACAAACTTGAAACAATACAATGAAATGAGTAACACTATTATCATGTATTAAAAAATGAAATATAAACATGCATAGACTTTAATGATTAACACACTTTTCTTTTGTTGTTTTTAAACACTTATTATCATACATTTATTACATTTGCTACACATTGAATATAAAGATTGAAAAATTGAAAATACACCTGTCCTTTGAATCATGATACCCTCCTCTGACACAATGAATACTCTATGAATAACTTACTAATATCATTAATAACAGTAATACTGAATAAGGTACCTTTTACATATTTCACAACTTTATAGGTAATACCATTCTCTTTCATTGTTTCTACAAAAACCAGTATCTACATGTATGTTAACCCTGTTTAACACATAAAAAGGGGCCCTGTGACTGTCACTAAATAAAATCAAAGTTTTTCTCACAATATTTTGACAGGTTTAAATGAAATTTTATATCCAAAATCTCAAATGGTTCTACATTGCTAAAGTTAAAGAGATAATATTATTATAAAGGTTCTAAATTTAGAATCTTTGGAATTTTCAAATCTGTCTTAGATGTTTGATAAAGGGTTAAACATATATAAGTTTCTTCCAAAATCTATCAGATTCAACCTAAATGTTTATAGTTGACTGCCCTGATTATTTTTTTTTTATATTTTACTGTATAAAACACTTTGCATTTTCATTCTGCTTTTTTGTCTGCTGACAGCTGAGCTGCTTTCTTTCTTTCTTCCATTTCTTTGGCTTTGTATTGAAGAAAGATGATAAGTCGACACATCAGAAGAAAGAAAAATACTATGGATAAGCACATCCTATCTAATAGATGGTTTAACATGTAATGTGTGTACACATCGTTTACTGTCAATAATATCATTAACACATTTGCAGCTTCTTTTAATGGACCTGAAACACGCAAATAACATCTATCAATAAATAAGACTAGAAATAAAAATTTACTGATCAATACCGATATAATTGAGCTTTTCACTCTATTCACAGTGCTTTCTTACTGTTAGATTTGTGTCACAACTGTCTGAGATTTTAATTTTTTTTTGGTGTTTATGTTTTTCAATTTATAGCCCTGCTTCCAAGAGGAGGGGGGCACTGTTTTATCTTTGAATCTATTTGCCTACAGGTGTCAAAAATTTTTGTTGTGGTTTTCTCTCCCACTACAAGGTGCTAAATCCTGTTCTTTTTTAAATTGCTTTCTCCTACAGACAACGGCAAGTACATGTATAGCAATTTTATGCTCCTAGGTCATCTACTGTCTATATACTTAGGTTTTTTTTTTTTTAAATATAATGTACATACATGCCAAATTTCTGTTACAGTTTTATCAGCAATTGTGTGATGGAAAGGGCTGATATTTTGCATTTTGCTTGACCCTGGTATCCTATAGTTACATATAATTGTATAACACAAATGGAATTGAGGATTTGGGATTTACAAGACCAAATCCATGATTTTGAAATATTTTATTTAGATCGTGTTACAAAAGTTGATAAAATTTGCAGGATCGAACAAATTTTTACAGGTCACAGGCTGTTGGTCCTGTGGTAATTTCCATGACTGAGTAATAGTTAATTCATACCCAATCTATCACCAGAGGGAGCGTCTATCAACACTGACCTCTATACTATCGCGCTAAGGATCATGGGAAATATTTTAATGATATTCAATCCCTGAATTCGGGGATATTACCCACAATCCTTAGCGCGATAGCATAGAGGTCAGTGTTGATAGACGCTCCCTCTGGTGATAGATTGAATTCATACCTGGTAGGAATGCTAAAATGACACCACAGGCTACCTCTGCACCACCAATAGCTTTCCTATAAACGTGTGGACTTAATTTCCATTTGAACAGCTGCACTGGAGGAAAGACTCTAACCTGCTTGATGTACATTTTTCTCTGCAAAATATTTCAAAGAAATTTCTATTAAATTTGAAATACATGAAATATAATTATAAATGTAAATGTTATTGGTTTAGGTTTTTATACAGTACTATTTATCAGCTCCTGTACAAGTACCAAACGAGCTAGGTAGTTCAATCGAGCTTTAAATTATTATCTCCCTTTGTGATTCTTAACAAAAAGATCTATATTTGTTTCAGTTGTTGTCAGTGCAAGATGAAACTTTATCACAACTTTGAACAAAGAAACATCAAAATGTTGAACTTTTACCATTGACTTTCGAAGAATCAAATTTGCATTAGAATAGACTTAATGCAATAAAGTAAAATTTTCATGAAAAAAATTTCTGCGGTAGAAGTGAAAAATTCTTATTGCTTATTGACAAAGATCACCTTTTAAAAACAATCTTATAGTTTCATGATGCATAGGGAAGATTTAATAAAGATAGGCAGATTTTAGTCAAAAACAGCAAAGGGAGATAAAAAATTAAAGCTTGGGTCTCATTAACCCCTTCCGGGTCAATTGGTCCCTCCCTCAAATAGTCCATTAAAAATAAAAAGTGCAGTGTTATTGTTTGTAATTGTCAAAGTTTTATTGGATTAATAATGGAATCATGTGTACAATCAAATGAAACCTAAAGATTCACTCATTTTAAATATCCTTGATTCATTTTTGACAAGTGTATGAATTTTGTTTACATGGCTGTGTGAAAAGGCTCCATGTGGAAGACCGGAAAGCATGGTAAAAAGGGTATTTTGAGCATTTTGTAAACAATCCAAGTTTGCGAAAAAAGTAATCCTTGATGGTGAAGGTTTTATACCAGCATTAGACAGCAAACTTTATTAGCTTCGCAATGATATATAACATGTGTACCATCTTACCCGTATTTGTTCAAGCAAAAATTTAGAAAATGAAGATTTAAAGCTGAAAATGAATGTGAACGTCAAAAGGGTTATTTGAGACCTTAAGAATACAGCTTATTTGTGTCTTCTGTAGGCTATCCTGGTAGTTTCACAATGGTACCCCCTTAGCAACCATTGTATTTTTTGCTTTTTGTCACTGTATTTACCCTCATACAGGAAAAGAAATATTGTTTGATGCATATTTTTTTCCAAACCTCACTTTAAAACAGAAATTTAGGCTCGAACGATTGAAAAAAAAGAGATTTTCTTGCTCGCGACACGACAAAATGTTGATTATTTCATATGCTGATGCCTGTTTTTATTTTTTCATAGAGTTGTCTGCCCTTAGACCATTTAAATAAAGTCACTGCAATGTTACTCTACCTATAAAAAAATGTTTTAATTGTGAGAAAGTGAATAGAATAAAGTCTAAGCCATTTAACATAGAAAATTTTATGCGACGTCAACTTTTTAAGGTTTTCTCATGGTACACCCCTATTTCAAATGCCCATAAAATCAAAACCCACAACTCCTAGGCTTGTATGAGGGCTTAATAAATTCAAAATATCCTCCTCTTTTTATTTTCATATTCAAATATGATTATCTGGTGCATTGTGTTATTTTAAGAATACAGCTTATTTGTGTCTTCTGTAGGCTATCCTGGTAGTTTCACAATGGTACCCCCTTAGCAACCATTGTATTTTTTGCTTTTTGTCACTGTATTTACCCTCATACAGGAAAAGAAATATTGTTTGATGCATATTTTTTTCCAAACCTCACTTTAAAACAGAAATTTAGGCTCGAACGATTGAAAATAAAGAGATTTTCTTGCTCGCGACACGACAAAATGTTGATTATTTCATATGCTGATGCCTGTTTTTATTTTTTCATAGAGTTGTCTGCCCTTAGACCATTTAAATAAAGTCACTGCAATGTTACTCTACCTATAAAAAAATGTTTTAATTGTGAGAAAGTGAATAGAATAAAGTCTAAGCCATTTAACATAGAAAATTTTATGCGACGTCAACTTTTTAAGGTTTTCTCATGGTACACCCCTATTTCAAATGCCCATAAAATCAAAACCCACAACTCCTAGGCTTGTATGAGGGCTTAATAAATTCAAAATATCCTCCTCTTTTTATTTTCATATTCAAATATGATTATCTGGTGCATTGTGTTATTTTAAAGTCTCATTAACCCCTTCCGGGTCAATTGGTCCCTCCCTCAAATAGTCCATTAAAAATAAAATTAGTGCAGTGTTATTGTTTGTAATTGTCAAAGTTTTATTGGATTAATAATGGAATCATGTGTACAATCAAATGAAACCTAAAGATTCACTCATTTTAAATATCCTTGATTCATTTTTGACAAGTGTATGAATTTTGTTTACATGGCTGTGTGAAAAGGCTCCATGTGGAAGACCGGAAAGCATGGTAAAAAGGGTATTTTGAGCATTTTGTAAACAATCCAAGTTTGCGAAAAAAGTAATCCTTGATGGTGAAGGTTTTATACCAGCATTAGACAGCAAACTTTATTAGCTTCGCAATGATATATAACATGTGTACCATCTTACCCGTATTTGTTCAAGCAAAAATTTAGAAAATGAAGATTTTAAGCTGAAAATGAATGTGAACGTCAAAAGGGTTATTTGAGACCTTGATCAAACTTTACTAAATGTACAGGACCTGTTTATATCCAAGATGTTATTGCATTGGGTAGGCATCTCTGATGAGTCTTGTATTGAGAATGGTGCATATGTCATATGTATAGTTTCAACGATAAAAAAATCCATGCTTATATACATCCTATTTAATTTGGGGAAAATAATTAATTTGTAGACTATAAAAAGTAAATTGGATACCATTTCTTTGTACAATTCCTCATTCAAAGATGGGGTTAATTTCAATGTTCCTATGAGAACAAAGAAAATTCCTAGAGTAATTGATAGAGCTTTCAATACGAGAGTTGCCATCCTTGGACAAATATTCTTTCTTTGTTTTTCTTCTCTGTTTTTGTTTGAATGGAGCGTCTGCTTTTGTCGATTTCCGGTTCAGATCAGGGTCTTACAAAAGCATAGATGTGTTACTTTTGAAAAGGATTTTCTCAAATATTTTAATTCAAACTCTTTCATAATTGAAATTTATCTTATTATAACTTCGTAACAATGCGATTTTTATGTTACTTTAATATTATGATCCCTATATCACTGAAAAAAGAATCGTATTTATCGGACCACAAAACACTCAGCTGACTTAGACAATTATGAAGTAAATGAACCAATTTCGGGCACCTGTTCCGGGACATTGTTAAAGCATCGCAAAAAACAAAAGTGGTCTGAACTAAGATAGATATTTACATTACTTATTTACATTGACATGCATAATGCGTTACTTCAGTAACAAGTTTGAAGATTATAAACCAGGATCTGAAGTGCAGAATGACCAAACCAAGTGGAAAGGTTGCATTGAGTCAATAGTCAGCACAATTCTTCAAAAGTTTCTTCCCAGTCTTGATTCGTGTGATGGGGGTCTGTATGTGGGAAATATTGGTGTTGCATACATGCTTTATTATCTATCTAAACATCCATCTTTCAGCGAGAAGCGCACTGAGTTCCTCGAAAGGGCCGAATCCTATGTGAAGATAAATCAAGATTATGTTGCCAAAGGGTACACGCATAAAGATCCCCCATCAGCATTTATCCTTGGACCTGCAGGAATTACTGCTACAGCATGCTTACTTGCAAATGCTGAAGGAAACTCGAGTCGTTCTGATAGATTTGTCGAGCAGTATGCAGGTGCAGCAACACACTGCATGAAGATTGATTTTTACAAGTATGGGTCAGATGAGATGTTAATTGGTCGTGCTGGCTACCTCAGTGGTGTGCTAACTTTACAACAGCACCTTGGTAAAAAGGTACATGCCGAATCTTATGCTAATTAACTCCTTGCACATTTAATTTTACACTAAAAAGAAATTTAGAAAATATGATAAAATAAAAAGCTTCGCCGTGCGCAGCATGATACGACCGCAACATGTTGAACCCTGTACATTTTAGGCCCAATATGGATAGTCTATTGCTCTGGACACATGCAGCCCATGGTGGACTGACAAAGGTTTTTGACACATGCTGCTCTGGTGGACTTTCGACCCAGGGGGTAAAAATATAAATTTTCAATTTTGTATTATACTCTTGCAAAAAAATTGTCAAAATCGGACAAGAATAAAAAAAAAAATCAAATTCGGCCCCTTTTGGCCCCTTATTATGTAACAGGTGAAAAAAGGGTGGGGTTGCAAAAATAATTTCTCAAATTTGGATTCACTACTTGACAAAAATAAACTTGCAAAAAAAATTTCAAAAACAAACCAGAAATAAAAAAGTTTTGATTACGGCCCCTTTTGGCCCCTAATTACAAAACAAGTGTAAAAGGAGATGGTCACAAAAATTAATTCTCAAATTTGGATTCACTACCTGACAAGAATAAACTTGCAAAATTTTTTTTTTAAATCGGACCACAAATAAAAAAGTTTTGATTTTGGCCCCTAATTACGTAATAGGGGAAAAAGGGGGGTCGCAAAAATTAATTCTTAATTGTGTAAATGAGCTGAACATTTAAGCAAGCAACAGCTTCTCTCTACCTGCTATAGTTTTCATTTCATAGGCCAAAAACATGAAAAAACATTATTTTAGGGGCTGTAGCCCCTATAAGGGGTCATCTGACAACTTCGACTGTATGGAGTTTTTTGTAGAGCTAAATGAGCTGAACAATTAAGCAAGCAACAGCTTTTTGCTATCTGCAATAATTTTCATACTACAGGGCAAAAACATGAAAAAATGCTATTTTTCACCTTTAAGGGGCCGTAACCCCTATAAGGGGTCTTCTGACAACTTCGACCAAATGGAGACTTTTGTAGAACTTTTGATCCTGAAGCAGTAGGGTGGCATCAGATTTCATCTATCCCTTATACTTTTTGAATTACAAGCCAAAAACAGTAGTCTGACCCCCCTGGTCTATTTTTAGCCACGGCGGCCATGTTTTTTGACGAATCAGAAATTGAAACATTACTACAGTGCAGGACACCCTAATGATCAATCATACCAAGTTTCATTGAATTCTGTTCAGTAGTTTCAGAGGAGAAGATTTTGAAAAAGTTATTGTAAGAACAAACAAAAAAGTTACAATTTTGGCCCCTTTTGGCCCTTAATTTCCAAACGAAAAAAGGGGGGACTCCCAAAATCAATCCCATCCATCCTTTAATGGTAAGAAATATCATTGTCAAATTTCATTGCATTTGGATGACTAGAACTAAAGTTATCGTGTATACACTAAAGTTAACGGACGACGACGACAACGACAACGACGACAGCATCATACCATTATACGTCCGCAAATTGTTTGCGGTCGTATAAAAAATTAAGAATTTAGGTGTTAGGTAAACAAGTGACAGATTTATTTACAATTTTTCTTTAAATGTTCAAGCTAATCAATATTAACAGACTATAAGCATACATCTTTTCAATGATGATTTATGTCCTGTTAATTTTGTGTTTCTTCGGGCTGATCTTGTTAGTGTATACTGGTTTGTCATTGCCCTTTTGGGTCTTGACTTTTGACATTTGAACGACCCATTGGTGTCTCTTTGCTTCTTTTTAGTGATAAAATACTTTAACAACATATAATTTTCAAGAAAGATAAATAAAATTCTATCTTTTTTAGGTTCTTGGTGAATCAACCTTGATGAAGCTTTGCTCAGTAATGGTACAATCCGGTCAAGAACATGCTGCTAAGCATTTATCAAAAGCACCTTTAATGTATGCCTACCATGGAACAGAGTATTTAGGTATAAGAATTATATTTTTAAGATTGGCTTCAACTACATGTATCATGACTATGTTTCATTTGAATTACATGCATGATTTCTATCATAATTGAGTTTCTCTTTGCCAGAAAAATGCTTCACTTGGCATGTTACTTAATCTTATCTTGAAAAACAAATATCTGTTTATTGCATTGGTTATTTTTAAATTACATTGTACATGCAGCCAGCAGACTTCAACATGCACGAGTTGTCATTTGCAATAACCATGATAACCATGAAGAAATTTAATCAATATCAAAATTAACAATGAAAACCCCACATTTGGACACCCCCCCCCCCAAAAAAAAAAAAAAACAACAACAAACCAGCAACTGCAAATGAAAATCTTAAGATTTTTTTTAAAATCCTAATTATATACCATAATAAAACAAAGACAATATGAGCGTTTGTGTTGTATGATTGAATTTACATCATACAGATACATACAGGTATGACTAATATATATATACATGATATAATTTCTAAATTTTTAAAAGGTGCTGCACATGGTTTGTCAGGGATTTTCCAAATGTTGCTGAGTTTTCCAGAATTTATCAAGAGTAATCCAATAGCTGGAAATGTCGTAAAGAGTGCTGTAGATTATTTTCTCACATTAGAGGACCCTATCGGCAATTATCCCCCTGCTATGGATGAAGTGGGTCAGCCTCGTCCTGATGGGGAAGAACTAGTACATTGGTGTCATGGTGCTCCAGGTATAAATAAAGAAAAACTTTAACTTGTTTAGGACCAAATTTTGATATAAATCATTTTATAAAGTGAAACTTTTTACACCATAACCATATATGAACTGGTGAATTTATTTTTCAATTAATTTTATTTACTAATAACATGTGACAAGATAAAATTGTATAATTTTTAAGAAATTAAGGATAAAAACAAGAAAAATATAGACATTTTTGGCTGCATTTTGTAATGAAAGACCACTAATATGAAAAATGCTTATTATCTTTGTTTTCTGACCTATAAAATAACTATTAAAGGTTATAAATACTTATATAATATTTTACAGGTGTAATTTACATGTTTGCCAGAGCCTTTAAAATATGGGGGGACGAAAAGTACCTGCAAGCCTGCATCAGATGTGGCGAACTCGTCTGGAAAAAAGGTCTTCTCAAGAAAGGTCCGGGGATCTGTCACGGTGTAGCAGGAAGTGGATACGTTTTTCTTGCCTTATTTAGACTAACAGGGGATAAAAAATATCTTTATCGAGCATTGAAATTTGGCGAATTCCTGTTTTCCGAAGAATTCCGAAAGGGAGCTCGAACACCAGATAGTCCTTACAGTTTGTACGAAGGTTGGGCAGGAACTGTGTGTTTCCTGGCAGATCTGATTCAGCCGGAAAAATCAGAGTTCCCATTCTCAAATGTTATTTTCTAAGTGCTGTATAATATGTTATCAGTAAAATAATCAATTAGTGAAGGGAACAATTTTTATACCCTATTTCATAGTTGGATTGTTTTAGTATATATTGTATTCTTATTTCTTGTATATTTTTTACAACATATTTGGTGCAGCCATATTTGGCAAAAATTTGTACTAGTGCTTAGTATTTGTATGAAACTAACACATGTATTATTTTTAACAACTGTATTGTTATAAAATATGGGTGAAATGATCCACTTCGTGATCTTTATTTTCATGATTCAAATTCCTGTCAGATTTTGGAATATATATATTATATGCGCAAGATGGAAGTCCATCTGATTTAAAATAAACATTTACAATTTGTTTGCAACATAATGAATGCATGTACAATCAGAGTTAAGTTAATCAATTTAAAAATGAAGGTAAAAAATTTAATCTGCAGTATGGCAACACTAAGGTGTTCAGAAGATAAAATGAGGACGGCAAATTAATGTTAATTAGAATCTATAAAATAACCAAAACAAGTTATCGTGAGTAGCCTGGTCCGTATCAGATCATTGGTCATGTAATGTGATTTGCATCGGATCATGAAAAGATAGAATTGTTACACCCCAAGTTATAGATTTGATTGTTATGTTACATACAAGATTTTCTGTACTATTCATACAGTAAAACAAGAATAATAACAAATATATGTACTAGTATTTCAAATAACCAGATTTACAATTTTCTTGTTACACTTTAAAATATATTTCTATGTGCAATCTTTGTTTGAGAACTGTTGGACATATCATGAACATGTACTCATTTCAAAAATATTAAACCATTCATTCTCAGCGTTCTTAGAATACTCTACATGACAATTTATCTGTGTTCATTAATTTATTCTTCATCTCTGTATTGCATGATTTTTATACCCCAGCTTTGAACAGAGAGGAACTGTTAAATCTCTGGTTTTTTTTCAACATTAATATGTGACTGTAAAAGCATGAAGATAAAGATTTGCATGGAAAACTTAGGTATTCAGTTAGTTAGAATCTGTCAATCAAAGTATCATCAAACTAAGTTAAAACTCATTGAATGTAAAAGTAACATGATAAATATTCAATATTCAATATGGACAGCATTTTACTTGCAAGTATTGAAATTGTTACATAACTACCATAACATGGCCACCAATGTCCTAAATCTCCAGGTTATTAATGCAAGGGAATTCATTTAGAGAGCTTCTGGTTAATAATAAGTGTGCTTGATTTTTGTCTTGCCTGTGATGAATAGTCACAGAAGGCATATGTATTACTTTCTGGCGGCGGTGATGGCGTAAAATTTTTGTAAGACTTTTGAAGAAAATGAATTTCTTGAAAAGTATAATAGCTTGGCCTCTGATATTTGGTATACCAACAGTTGAGGTAATGGTCTACCTAACTGGCACCATGCCGTGTGACCATGACCTCATTTTCATGTGACTTTGTGAACTTAGGTCTTTTTTCATTTATTTAACTTCTTTTAAGAGCTTTTGTGGAAGATAAAAATTTCTTCAAAGGTGAAATAGCTAGTCTTCTTAGATTTAGGATATCGATGAATTAGATAAGGCTCTTTGTCTGTCACCATATCACCTGACCTTGACCTCATTTTTACACTTAATTACTGTTAATATTTGTTTTTTGTGTTCAATCCTATATGTTTAGTCTGTTTTTTAAATGACTATGATATCTAGAATGACTTTAGTTAGTCCACAGGAAAATGTCAATCAGTCACTTGCTAAATGACCTTGACTTTTATTAACCACTGAATTCAAGGCCTAAGTAAACTTTTAATGTGTTTCGTGATTATGCCAACAGGCGAGCATTAATAAATGAAGAGTTGAATGACTAGGTATTCTGATGGTGCCAGCAGGCAAGACATACTTTAGTGTTCCATCTTTATTGTCATTCTCAGCCTTTTTTAATAAAAATAGGACAATGTAGTCAGCTGTAAGAATGACTACAGTTTTCAAAAATAGATATTTCATGGTAATCTGTTGCTAAAATTAATTACATTTTTTTGGACTGAGGGTCCAAGGGTGTGAATTTTAGACACACAAAAAATGAATTGTAATGGTCTGCAGCAACATGTCATGAAATAAGTTGTTTCATAATTTCTAGCCATAGCCATAGCAGACTATATTCTCTGGTAAGGAATGACAATTAATATGAAAAATAAAACCACACTTACCAGAAATCTCCTCTCCAAAATCATAACCGGAATTTTTTTTCAAACCAATTCCCTTGAATAACCTTGAGTTGTTATTCAGGGCATTGGGGGCGTGATAAGTCAAGTAATCAGTATTGTTCTTTGTTAATTGTTATATGTTATATCATGTATATGATAATGAAGTATTATTATAAATACATGTAGAACAAGATTCGCTATTGACAATGAAAAACTACTTTGTAGAATTTCAAATGTCGAATAAATAATAACCAGTATTTCGCAAAAGAAAATACTCCAAAAATTTGCTTAAGGAATGTTCATGTTTAACATTTTCTTTTTATATTTATATAATGCATGATATTCATATAAGTTACCAATGATTTTTATGGCCCGACCACGTATGTGGATCGGACATATAGTTTTACCCTTGTCCGTCCGTCCGTCCGTACATCCGTACGTCCGTACGTCCGTCCGTAACACTTTGGTTAAGTTCTTGGTTAAGGTCCATTACTCGGATACTAGATGTTGGGGGTCAATGATATTTCACCACCAGATGGGTCTGGGGTAGGGCTACACCACCCACTAGAAATTAGGTCACTGTGACCTATATTTTATGCATGAACGACTTCAGTTAAGTTCTTGGTTAAGGTCCATTACTCGGATACTAGATGTTGGGAGTTAATGATATTTCACCACCAGGTGTGTCTTAGGTAAGGTGACACCACCCAATAGAAATCAGGTCACTGTGACCTATATTTTATGCATGAATGACTTTGGTTAAGTTCTTGGTTAAGGTTCATATCTTGAATACTACATGTTAGGGGTCAATAATATTTCACGTATCCCATGGGTCAATGATATTTCAAGAACGGGAGGGCCATCCTGTGGCTCATAGACACATTTTCTAGTTTATATTATAATTTTGATTCTCAACATGTTGTAATTTCTATAAAGTTCATTCAACCCATTGATGCTATTTTTTCACACATGAGCTAAACCCTCCATTTCATTCAAGGTCTGTTAACCCCTTATGGTTTCTGGATGATGACTTGCAAACTCTTTAAGAGATCAAAATAACACTTTGAACAGCTGTTAAGCACATGAAATATGTTTTGGGTAAGCCACATTAGAAAATAAATTGCCTCCACTTTTCACACTTATATTTCCTTATCAAATAAAGTTAACTCGAACTGATATTTTCTTATCAATTGAAACATTTTTAACCATTCAGTTAAGTTCTTTTAGGTTATTAAACAGGTCATGTCCCATATGACACCCTATTTTTTTAAATATGGATTCATCATTCATTTTGAGGCATATTTTTTTATATTTAATGGAATTTATAAATGCGCTGCCATGACAAAAATTTGGATCTAAGAAATTTTTGTAAATCTTTATAATTTTTCCTGCTGTTTAAAATATTTCTTCATAATCTTCAGTTATAGACATTATATACTCTTGATTTTGGAGACAAAAAGGTTGTTGTCAACTTGTGAGAATTTTAACTGTTAAGTGTTTTTTTTATAAATTTGAAATCATTTCAGGATTTGTATTATAAATTGTTTGTTGAGGTTGTTTATGTTTTTTGCATTGGTTAATTTGAAATAAAAAGGACTCAATATATTTGGGACTAAAAAGAGTAAATTTTAGTTTCTTCAATATTCTATTTTGATTTTGTTTTGTTTCGTTAAAAGTGTTCATTTAGTTGTAATGTGCCATTTAAAAAATTGTTTATTAATGTTTATGTTTTTCTTATATAGTAATAAAATTAGATTTCACAACCTCTCGGCTTCTGTATACCCTTGTTGTCCCCACCCCCACCAAAAAAAAAAAAAAAAATAAAGGAACAACACCTGTACAATGTTATTGTAAATATTTCATATTTCAGTTGCATCCATGAATTTGTTGTGTATTTGAGAAAAAAAAATACAAAAGGAAATTATAAGCAATATTCAATTTAAAAGCTGGAAAAATTGATTCCTTATTGTTATATCTAGTCCAAGCTACTGATTGTTTGTTGAAAATAGCTAATTTATTAAAGTGAAATTGAATAAATTTTGGGGACCTTAAGCCTGGTACTTAGGAATATGGGGCTCTTTCAATCAAGATTTTCTAGAAAATCCTCATCAATCATTGTTTCCACTCTATTTCTCTGAAATTACTCAACCAACCAAATGAACATGTTATGTAACAAGCAGGCCATATGTTGTGCATACTACCAATTGCATCTTACTCCGTCCGTCCGTCACACTTTTTGTAAGCGCTCTCAAGGCTACAAATTTTGTCGGATTTTCATGAAATTTATACCAAATGTTTATTTCACTAATACCTTGGTCAAGTGTGACAATCAGCATTTTTTGATAATTTTTGTAGGAGTTATGGGACTTTGACCATAAAAAAAGACTTCTTTTTTTTGGGCAAAACAGACCTTGAAAGCGCTCTCATCCCTACAGTTGTTGACTGATTTTAATGAAATTTATAGCGAGCATTGCAGATGCTAGCCCTACGGCATTGTGCATGTTTTGTGATGTGCAAGAAATATACTGACGATAAAACCGGAACAGGTTTACTTTTACGGAGTGAAAAAAATAATAGCACGGAGGAAGTAAAACAATCAACCCGCTGGGCTTATAAAAAATACATCATAATCTGTTATGCAAAAATATATAAAAATTGAAATTCAAAAACAGTGATAAAACCCTCTTTCATCCACTTGTTTATTTTTACACACAGATTTTTATTTATACACCATTCGGTCTTTTCCGCTGAAAAACGATTTTCCGGAATTACTGAGCTAGCTTTTGGCAACATCGTATACCAAGCTTTGTTAAATTCTAAGTAAGATGAATAAGATAAAGAAATACATTAATTTACTGAATAAACCTACTCATAATAATAAATTAAAGGTTCTTACCTGAAAATGAAAGAAGAGTCCCATCCTGTCATGCCTGTGGGGTTTCACTCACTTTCCTCAATACTGCACGATTTTTTCCTTTTTCGTTTTTTCCGCCAGGTTTCTTTACCAATGCTTCAAATAAAACAGATACTCAGAAAATCTCACAAAACCTGCTAGAATCTGAATGTTGTTTTGGTCTGTTGTCAGATGACCCCTTAGAGGGGTTACGGCCCTTTAGAGGTGAAACATAGTGATTTTTCGTGTTTTTGGCCTAAAGATTGATAACTATTGCAGTTTTTGGCCTAAAGATTGATAACTATTGCAGTTAGAGAAAAGCTGTTGCTTGCTTAAACCTTCAGCTCATTGAGCTGTACAAAAGTCTCCATTGGTTCAATGTTGTCAGATGACCCCTTATAGAGGTCATGGTCCCTCAAAGGTGGAAAATAGTAATTTTTTGTGTTCTTGGCCTATAGAATGAAAACTATTGCAGATAGAGAAGATATTGCGTGCTAAATCCTTCAGCTCATTAAGCTCTACAAAAGTCTCCATTTGGTTAAAAAAATATCAATTAGGCTGAAGCTGTCAGATGACCCCTTATAAAAGTCATGGCCCCTAACTGTCAAGGTGGAAGTTGTATGATGATTCTGTATTGAGATTTCTACCTCGGGTGTCTACAAATCTTTTCATTCTATCAGTCATTGAGGTTAGGTGAGCGATTCAGGCTCCTGGGAGCCTCTCGTTATGACTTGAGTTCCCGTTGTTAATTGATATTCTAATCAGTAGTTTTTGTGTTTCCGTGTTTTATATGTTGTCTGTTTTTTCATCCTAACCTTGTTTGTGTTTACTGGTTTTGTATCTGCTCTTTCAGACTTTTCCATTCAGATGCACCATTGGTACCGCTGTTTCTTTCTTCATATAGTTTCATAACAGTCCATTTAACATTTAAAGAGATGTGCTTACAAAATTCAAGGACCAAAGAAAAGACATAGTTACTCTTATGTACTCTCTTTTTTTTGTAATGGCAATTACAGTACAATGGGTCAATTGTGTGCAACAACACAGGAAGTTTATCCAAGTATGTGCCCGTCTTAAACCAGAGCATTTGCCAAGTTTGTACATCCTTGTTCAATATCATTGTTAACAACCGAGTTACAGAAGCATTTGAATCTCAGTAAAAATTCACACAACTAGGTGAAATTGAAGACAACACAGCTTAATAGCACCCAACAATGCAAGCATATTAGAAAGAGTAAAACCTTTCCTTCATATTGCACCTATTCATTGCCATTGAAAATTAACAAAAGGATGATTCTGGTACCGATAAAATTTAATAGCCATAAAATTCTCACAATTCTATTTTCTGGAACCAATTGCAAAACAGCAAGAAGAAATAGGTGACAATACTGTGCTTTTGTCATATCTTCATATATTATTTTCATGGATGCTGTGTCATATGCATATATTCCATATCTTTCATTTTTGTCTACTTGGAAAGTAATAAATTTCATATCATGCGACCAATTTTTGTGGGTCAGACAAACCATGAAATTAAATTCCCCACCAAGAAGAAACTTACCATTGTTTTCAATAGTTTGTTATAACCATGAATATCAATTTATTCCCAATCCAGAAAAACTGATGCCCACAAATAAGGGAACTTTCACAGTACATGTATTTGGCAATCATAACCCATTTCAGTTGGTCAGATCAGACAATCTAAAGATTTTTTTGGTAAAAACAAGTATTTGTCCAAAAGGCATCATGCCCCATCTAGCAACATTTTGGGCAAACAGACACGGACATTATATGCCCCCTACTATTGTAGATGGGGCATAAAAAACAACAAAATATTAACAAAAATGCTTTGTTTATTTCTGGCTTTTCAATTGGCCATCACATTTTCTTCATGTGGTTCCAGAAATAAAACTACACCACACAAAACTATAACATATAAGCTTTTACAATTACCACAAAACAATATCAACTTAATAAGATGGTCCTTTCCTATATAATAACCAAAGGTTGTATTACTCAATAAACAGGCCCTTATTTTCCTACAATATGAAACCAGGATGTGATCATGTGTAATAATGAAAAAGCAGTATATCTCAAGCTAAAGAGTAAAATTCAACAGTCTTCTTTCAAAACAACCCATCAGAAAATGGAAATGATAGTTACATCTGAACATGATGTTAATTGTATAAAATGTAAATTGTACATGTATTTCTGGATTTCAGATTAACTAAAGTTTGTACCATAAATTGAAATTGTCAATTCTTTGAATTCATACATAAAATTTCCCTAGCACACAGAGCTATGACATGTTATGATTTACAGGGTTGCCACTATTTTGTTGTTGCAAAATTCAAGGGTTTTTCCAGGACTTTTCAAGGGTATTTAAGTTATTTTCAAGGATGAAAATAGTTGACAATATTTCAGTCCCCAAGAAATTTTTTGTGAAACAGTTCAATTTTTGAACCTTTGATTGTGGAACTATCAAATTCCAGGGTTTTTCAAGGATATTTAAATTTTTTTCAAAATTCAAGGTCTTTTCCAGGACCTTGAACTGACAAATGAAATTCAAGGGTTTTTCCAGGTTTCAAAGATGCGTGGCAACCCTGTATGAAATAAAATGCCCATTTTTCTTTAAATTGTACCTGTCAGGCTGAGTGCACCTACAGATATGTCTAATATTATGCATAAGGATTTGAAATATATATTAAATTACAATTTGATGCTGTCTTCTTTTTTTTAAACTTATTCAACTTGCTAGTTAAATAATATAAAATTTTTACTTTTAAAGGTTTCATTTTTAAATGGTTTCATGTAATTATTATACTAAAATTTTTAACATTATAAATCTGAAGTAATACTGACGACAAGCTACTAAATATTGAGCAATACAACTTTTCTTCCCTCAAAAAAGCACTTTATTTGGCAAGAATCACTTCCTGTGATGTATTTTCTCCAAAATATAACGTACAGGAGACACTATTTATCTTCTTCAACAATCTCGACAAGCATTAACATTCTCTTATATAAATGCTTAACAAAAATCTGTAAATTACAAATCAATGCTATGAAAACCCTGACTCACATTTCGGTTTGATGTCTACAAATAGTAGCAGCATAATAATTATAAACCGTTTACCTCAGCAGTGCAAAATTGGGTGTAAACTTGCAGGAAAAAAATATAAAATCTGCAAGAATCCACTGATGCAAAGGAATTGCTATTGATCCTATTACAAACAGACAGTTCTTTCCTTAAAGGATCAACAGCAACACTGCCATTTATTTCTAGTGTCAAAAAGAGCCAAACTGTCCAAAGCATTCTGTCTGTGTGTCATGGATTATATCTTGTTATTTCGACCGTAGGGTGAATTTCGTCACTCCAGGCAAGAAATTTCAAAATTGACATGTAACCTAAATGTCTGTAATACTGATTTTAGAAGGATTTTTTTAAATCAGATTTGTACAGTTGATTAAAGAAGGGAAGACCTCTTCTGATAGAAGTACATTTAGTTTAAAAAAAAAAAGAATTGGAATACGGATGAATTGTGAATACTTGTTTCAGGCAACAATTTTGAGTAATGCCCACCCACCTCATTGGTATATAATCTCAAAACTAACAGCAACTTCACTTGATTTGAATAGTGGCAAGGATTGTAGGCTTTTCATTAAGTTGATATATTTTTTTTTAATTTACTACTTAACTACCAAAAGTTAAACATGCTTATAATGTATATTTCATATTGTAGTTACTAATGGATGTTTATTATGTTTGAAACTTCTTGCTTGCAATGACAAAACCCCCTACAGCCCTTGTAGTGCTTCTGTTAACATTCAGTCATTAACACTGGCATAAAGGTTACACAATAAAATAACGTCCTCAAATGCAAAATATGACAAAAAGTTAATACCATTAAAGGAAGGTTTGATTTTTTCTGGTCAGTCAGGTCAGTACTTTGATATTATTCAAGGAAGTTGTTAGCATAAAAAGCGTTGACTTCTTTAAACTTTATTTTTTAGTTGTAGCCAAAAAAACCTTTTACTTAATAATAATATTCATCTAAATTTTGAAACAAAAATATGAAAGATGCTATATTCAATTTGCAATAAAAAATAACTTACTTTTGAAAAGTATAACTAGACAGCTTTATTTTAGTTTTTAAACATTTTTAAAAAACTTCAAAATTTTAAATGTCACAAGTATGGTAAACTTTTTATCATATGCATTTGAGGAAGGCCAGATCTTTTTAATACACTGAGTAAAACATCTAAAGACACAGTCCAGAAGCTAAAAATAAATTGTCTGTCACACGTAAGATTTACATCGTATTCTTTGGCGTGTAATCTGAAGCATGTGGGTTCAGATTCGATTTGACGATGCCATCATCTTTCTGTTGCTTGCTTGAATACAGAGGTGATGTCATGATGGTATCTGTATCGATTCCATTCATGTGTGTGGATGTTGTGGGAATCATCTGTAAGGCCATTGCTTCAGCAATCTTGGACTTAATATCAGCGAGTTCTCGGTCTTTTTCTATAAGTAAACCTACAAAAAAAAGATTGGTTCATGAACAGAAAATCTTGGGACTTAATATCTGACAGCAAGTTCCCTGTCTTGAAAATATAATACAAAATTTAAGGTCAGATTGAAAGACATCAACTCTTTTAAAACCAAAGCATAATATTTGAATCACTCGTAGTGATTATTTTAAAACAAACTGGAGTAATCTCTAAATGTCCTTGCAACATTTGTATTTTGGTCAAAACAGCAGAATTAAGAAAATGATTTTCTGTTCATTTTTCCTTAAATCATTTGTATTTTGGTAAAAACAGCAGAACTAAGAAATTAATTTTCTGTTCATTTTTTTTAAATGTTGGTCAATTTTTAATATGTTGTAATTTTTAATATTTATCTATACTCTTTGTCCCTGAGAGGACATAAGGTGACAACTCTTTTATTAATATTTTATAAGGCTTTCATATTTAAACCAAAAGCTTTTCCTTTTATTGCAAAACCTGTTGTTTCAGTTTTACATTATTTACCTTTGAGTATTTCAATCTGTCGTTTGGCTTCACCTAATGCTGAGAACAAATCCATTTTGATACGAGTTTCCTCGCTAAGACTGTTTTCTAGATGAGAATTTTTATCCTGCATTGCTGCCAGGGCTGACATTAATACTTCTGTTTCATTCTGTTGATCTTTAAACTGTCTTAATTTCTGAAACATAAGAGAATAAATTTCAAGCTGGCTTCTAGAAAATGGTCTTTCTCTGATTATTTGGAAATTGGTATTGAATCATGTATTGTGTTTTTATTCTTGGGCAAATTCAAGATAGCGAGTGCGTCCACAGGTCATGTTGAAGACTGCGGCTGTCTTCCATTGTGGATTTTTTAAATTGTTGTTTGTTTAAATGTAGGTTATCTCATTATAGTCTATGACTTCAAGCTACTTTTCTTACAATTGGAAAAATATGAAATTTAAATTCTTGGATTGTAGAATCTTTTCAAGAAATTCCTACCTGGGAACACAAATATAAATCCTATTACATGTATTAAAGCTTAAAATATGCATCTCAAGCAATAAAAGAATTTTCTGAAAATACTATATTAAATGTAAAACATGTAAAAGGGAAATAGCTCATGGAAACTTTTAACATTTGTATTATTAAATAATACCATTTAATATTAACAAAGGTCATATTGCTGCAATAGAATGCTGTTTCGTAATGATAAATTCAAAATGCAAACTAGCAAAATTCTCCTCTTAGAGAGCTTCGATTATCACTTCAGAAAATGTCTGTCCACAATGTGAAAATGAAAAAGTTTAAATAAACCTACTTTCAAATGTCCCTTTTCCCAACTTTTACTTTTACTGTTTGTTGATGCATTCATTTCAACAATGTTTTACCTGATTTTCATATTCTAGCTGTCTGTACTGTTCTTCTTTCATTTTGAGATCTCGTTGAATTTGTTTAATATCACTTTCTAGATTCCTCTGTTTAGACTTACACTGTTCTGTACATTCTTGTCTGTAAAACAAAAGAATACAAAATAATCAAATGTACTTTAATGTATCCACTGTTTAAATCTCAATAAATGTAATCATGGTAGTAAACAAAAGAATACAAAATAATGCAATGTATTTCACATAAGGCCATGATAAAATATTTCTTAGATTGAATCCAAATTTCTTGAAAATATGGGGCGGGTGGGCGAATTTAATTATTTATTTATTTTGAAAAAATATGCTGCCATTTTAAAAGGAATTGACAAAAATTAACATAATTTGCCAAAAAATCAAAATAAAATTTTTTGAGGGGGCTGAAAAAATCAGGGCGGGAGGGGATGAGAATCTAGGATATTTTTTATATCAGCCTTAACAAAGGCACAAAAATTAGAAAATTTTAATCTTGATACATGTAATTGGTTCATATTTATTTAAGTAAGTGCATATTCATTTTTAAAATATTATTATCGTTGTTATCGAAAACTTTGATGTGTCACTGTACCAAGAACTCTCTTACTACTGCGAAGAAGATTTGTATCAAATTCTACTTGGAAAACGACCAAACACAGAATTAGAGGACTGTGAATTTGTTTCATTCAGAAAACTTTGTCATACCCATTTAGTTCAATGCTCAGTCAGATATAGCCGGCTTGTTGCGATGCATGATATACATGTATAACCCATTGCACCTAATTGTGTCAAATCATTATTTATGTATCTAGTTATACTTTCTATTCAAACTGCTTCTAAAAATATTGTAATATAAATGTAGTTTATACTTATCATATTGTATTTGTTGATGTTTATATAAAATGTTCATTGTAATCTCATCTTTGAGGAATTAAAGAAATGAATAAATGAATGAAATTTTTAAATATTATATTCAATTCTGTAATTCATGTATTACTGTACAATCAATTATTAGTGCCTTTACAGCACTCATATCTTTGTGCTTTACATTGAAACATTTTAGCAAAAAGAGCATTTTTTTTTATCTTCCCCTGTTGTATTCACTCAATATAAAACTACAATGTATGTTATCATGTTAATTATTATAATTATTTTAATATGAAGAATAAAATGCTTATTTTTTCCATTTACTTTTAATTTCATTTATTTTTTCAAGGTTATCTTGTGTGGTTAAAATTACAGGTGCAAAACCACAGGGTAGCAGGGTGAGTTTTCCTCCAATTTAAAATTTTCAACATGTTCCTCAAATTTCATGGGATAAACAGGTTGTTCCTTGGAGAAAGTTGTTCAGTTAATGATTTCTCAGCCCATCATTAGTTTTTTTCATTTAACATGCTGGTAAAGTCTCTCTTTATCCTAAAATTTATACCTCTGTGAAGCAGCTAAAGCAACAGCTCGTGCAGCTGCGGCCTCCTCAGCCTTTTTTGCTTTACGCTCTGTGGTTAACTGTAATTCGATACCCGCTCGGATCTTTCTTTCTTCGTTAACTTTCTTTTCTAATATAGACACATTCTGTTTGTCTTGTTGTTGTCTGGTTACTAAAGTATGTAATCTGTAAAATTGCAAAAAAATAAGTAATCTCGAGTTATTCTTAAAATCAAAACCTCTAAAATTAATAATTCTAAAAATTTATAATTTTCCAAACAGTGTGACAAACATGTTAATGTTCCTTGAAATAATGCTAAAAGCTGTTATGTAGAAGATTTGGGCATGCCTTGATATTATGGAACAAGGTACATTATCCCTTTTACCCCAAACTATTTGTGTACATATCACTATAATACAGTAGCTCAAATGGGATGTTTCTTAAATAAATGAACATAACAGACTTTTTTTGAAGTGTAGACCTAATGTCAATGAATTTTAACAATACAAGCAACTTGAAACTTCACTGCTTGAATTGTTTTCCATGCACTTTTGTTTAAGCTTTAACACGACACTTACTTGTTTTGTAGATTTTCATTATCTATCTGTAGCTGATAATGTTCTGATCTAAGATTTTTGTCTTCTAAAAGATATGTGGTGATCTGTTGTTTTAATTCCTGTTCTGTATTTCTACTGGCTTGTAAATCTGCCTTTAATTTCTTAATATCTGTTTCTAACCTAAAAAAAAAAAGATTTCTTTAAGCAAAATGATTTTAGTCCATATTGTATTAAAATTTTTGTCTGAAATAGTGTACATATTTTATGTTTTAGGGTTTGTCAATTATCTGAGATAAATAACTAGGACTGTTAGTAGTTTTTTAACAGGTTCTTTAACTCGGAACAAATAATTATACCTATCATTATTTTTAAATATCTTGATAATGATAGTCAATATTTTATAATAAATTGACTTCTATATTATTTGTTTGTGTTCAAAGAAATAAAATTTGTACTTTCAAATGCTTTTCAAAGCCATTATCAATCTTTTCAAAAATCCGGAATTATGTTAGACAAAATAGTTAGTGATTGTTGTGTTCGGTTGGTTGTTGTACTGAGACGATCACCTCAACATTCCTATTATGTCTTCATAATTGTGTTGTGTTTTGTGTAACTACTGGACCCAAAGATTGCAATGGAAAGAGGGGGGGGGGGGGGGGGTGGCACATTATTAAACCTGGTTTAACCCACCATTTCTTTTGAAATGACTGTACCAAGTCAGGACCATTGAGATTCAATTTTTTCCAGTAAGTTTTCTCATGGACATTTGAGATTGATCCTCCAAGTTCAGTAAATTTGTTATTACCTGTATCTAGCAATAAACCATACAAAATTAGCACAAACATCTCACCTAACTATAACTTCGTCTTTATTATTACTAAACGTGGCAGGAGTAAGCGGCACATCCTTATTAACGTCCTTCTTCCCTTTCCTATTGTCTTTAGCACTGTTAAGTTTAGAAGATGAAGATTTAGCTGTTGAGACACTGTTTGATTTGAATGACTTGGACTGTTGTTCATTTTTAATATTTTCAGCACTTTCACTAAAATGATTGACGTCTGTTTTTGTTTTGGGCTGTTCTATAAATTCTATCTCTTCCACTTCTTCTTCGATCTCTTTTATTTTTTTAGTTTCTTCTATTTTCTTGCCTGCTACACCGTTTGAGATTACTTCCTCCTCTGACTTAGCTGGTAATGCTACAAAAAAAGAAATGTATGATTATGTCGTGTAAACTTTTTATTGCTAGAAAAAAAGACTTCATTAATTTAAACCTTAGAAACAAAAATCTGTCAGAGTATAAAATGGCAGCATTTTGTTTAACAGAAAGTATGTGAACAATAAACCTGAAATCAAATCCCACCTTAAAGGACCCAATGCTGAAGCTGTATACGAAATATCAAGGGGCTGTGACAAGTAGTTGCTGAGAAAACTGTTATGCAATGTTTTCTCTGGCAGCCTGATTGCGATCAAACATTTACCTTTTTATAACCGAATTTTTTCACTCCATCCATAAAAAGCAGAAAAGATTTTTTTTTATTTATTAAACTGAATGTTTATTTACCTTCAAAAGCCAGAAAACAAACATTTCCCAATGAGCTAGGATAAGTATACTTGATAAATAAATGTATAATGGCAAAAGGTTTTAAGATTTCAACTTTATTTTCATAAATGGAAAATCAACAACTATAGAACTTGTATGGCAATAAAAAATATAAATCATATTTAGAACTAAATACAATCCTCATGTTCAAGTTGTTTTGTTTGAAAAGTGAAATGTCATCATATACTTTGTATACTTATAAAAGCATGAAATTTTGATCCTGATATGGAGTTTAACCATGGAAACCAATAAACAAGGCGGAAGTTTTCTTTAGTCATTCTAACAACACATCTCCAAATATAAGGGCTGTTCCAGAAAATAGTATGTCGCCTCAAGGAAGGCACTTTTATCTTATTTACATAGGTGTCAGTGGTAAATTTTGAAAAAAAGTCTTAAAAGGTATATGAAATTTTTATATTTTGTCTTTAGGTGGTGGGGGGAGGGGACATAATATTTTCTGGAACAGCCATAAGTATAAACAAAACCTTCTAGTACTTATCTGTAGTTTTGTAATTTTATGCATGAACACAACAATACTCTATCAAAACAACCAGGGTTTCCTCTGGGTGTATTTTTCTTTGGGCCATCCCTTGGGCCAAATGCATATTTTTTGGGCCAACATAAATGACATTGGGCCAATATTTTATTTTTTGAGTTTTGGCCGGAAATCATTATTAATATTATATTTTCAGTACCAAGGAAAGCACACAGATTACAACAGTTATTATTATGTTCAATAATATATATTTAAACATTTGTTGAATTGATCACAGTTAATCATATTAAGATTTAACAAACTGTCATAATGTTTTTTAGTGACTACTACAGATCTGTCTAGAATTTTTTGTTTTTGTTATAATGGGCAAAAAAATAATATAATAAAAAAAAACTTTTTTTAACAAAATAAAAACTCAATCATTGGAACTCCACTAAACCACAGTACTCCGCTGTTATGGAGGTGCTCCTATCAAAAGGAGGGTATTACAGAGGAGACAGAGATCGTAAATATGTAAACAAAGATCAATTTGATGCATGAAAAAGGATGTGTTTGGATTACAGGATGTTCTTAATAAAATAATTTCATGAAGGTAAATCCTTTCATCTATGTTTACTTCCAGTTTTTCTGATATTTACACAAGAATATTTATCATTTGGTCAACATGGTCAGAGCACGTGTATTGCCATTTAAATCAGCTGATATAAAAATAAACTTACTCCTGATTGGTCAATTATATTTCATTCATGATTGATTTCTATCAATTAATCCAAATCAATCAGCGATGGTCAAGCACCTGCATGTTATTTTGACCCTTTACACAATTGACAGTTAATTAACGGTGTTAGCTTGGGTCATAAATCAATATATAGGGCTTCATAGTGTTGTCAGTTTGAATGACACGAAAATGACATTGTTGATCAAAATACGGAACCAACATTTTGGGCCACTTTGTTGGGCCAAAATTATATTTTTAGGGCCAGAATTTAAAAAATAGGGCCAATGGCCCAAGTGGCCCACGCCAGCGGAAACCCTGAAAACAACTCAATATTTTGCCAGATTGGTTTTATCTACTTCTTGCCTTTGATATCAAATCACCCAAAGCTAGACTCCTTGTTTTCAGGTATAAATCAAATGAAACATGCATTTTATTAAACAACTTAATACCTTTCTGTTTTTCTATATACTGATTCTGTAGTTCTGTTGGCAGTGCTTGATTTATTAAGTTATAATAAAATTCATTTTCTTTTTGAACATCTTTCTGTTTCCGCTGAAAAGATGAAGTTCAATAAGTAAGAATATTTTCAAGTTGACATGAAATGCTCCCAATTCATTTATAGAACATAAATAACTTAGTCAGAATCATGAATTTCTTCCTACTTCAGGTTTTAAGATATTTGTTATCTACAACTATGATAATAAAAAAATTTCAACTGAATATACTGAAAGTGTTTCCTTTTTATTTGGTTTCACTATAATCATGTTAAAGATATACATGCTTATCAATATCAGACAAAACAGGAAATAAACTTTTTTTTATCTGCAATTTTAATCTATATACATGTATATGTAAATACTTACTAATCTGAACTTGTACGAAACATAACTTTTAAAACCAAATCCTAATGTTACAACTGGATATCCAATACTACAAGTAGATATAGGACAACTTATTTATAATCATCTTAAAATAGATATTACGCAATGTTGACATCATGTCAGAATGTAGATTTTTTTATTAAGTTTACATGAATTGATGTTACCATTGTTGTTGGCCAAGATTATTATAAATGTCAAAATGAATAAGTCACTTTTCATTGCAAATGCTTTGTCTGAAATTTACAAAAGTTTGTCATGGCTATTCCAGAATTTAAATTGTATAAGGGGGGTCTGAAGGCACTATAATTAATATTGTATGGGTGGTGGTATTTTTAGATACATTTGTATTTCTCAAATGCAACATAAAGGGGAAAAAATTAAAATTTTATGCATGGTGGGTATAAAAAAAAGTGCCTTCTGACCTCCCCATACATTTATTTCTGGAATAGCCCTCACCATGAAAGTGTCATTTTTGTTAAAATGTGAAAAATTTATAATCCCGAAAACAAATATTTTTTTTCAGTAGTTATTTTATTAGGTGTGATAGCCATCCTCTGAACTGCTTACTGGTGTAAAAGAAAATAAACATGTACTAGAAACTAAATCAATGCTTTAACCAGGTCTGTTATCTTACCAGTGAGCTGCAAATGGTCTACAGAGATCAAGATTGAACGGTAAAGCTTTTAACTCTCGTAGTCTGACTGAACCTTCTATGTATACAAATAGTAACCATAGCGATACTGTGGGAAGACATATCCCTCTTTCTAGAAACAAGAAAATCAAATTAAGCTTTATACATGTACATGCATGTTTTGCATATAAATATCAAATTACCGGTAAATAAGAAAATGTTTTAAGAAAAGAACATGTGAACGATGTTAACTTTAGTTTCTTTGGTCAGACATTAGGACCAGACTAGCTGAGTCCACTGGCACTGGAACAAAAAGCCAATTTAACACAATTTTTCAGATTTTCTTTATTTGTATCTTGACCAGTTTTGCAAAGTAAGCATTCTTAAATCTTTTTGTATATTATGTATATACACAAATGAAGCTTAAAATAAACCTATTTCATGCTTGATAGACTAAAGACCCAGAAAATTCATCCTATTTAATAAAAGATTTGCTTGGTCATGAAGACTTTCACTTTAATCTGACACTCCTAACAGTAACACATGTAGAGGGGGGTCATCTTTGGACTAATTCTGCTAAAGAACAAAAAATAAAAAGCTACGCCGAGCGCAGCATGATACGACCGCAACAACTTGAACCCTGTACGTTGGAGGCCCAATATGGATAGTCCATTGCTTTGGTCACATGAAGCCCATGGTGGACTTACAAAGCTTTTTGACACATGCATCCTGTGGTGGACTTAGAAATGCATTTTTGACAAATATATTTACATCAACATCTTATACAAAAAGCCTTATTTCTATACATGTATTAATTTACAATTTTGGCCCTTTGACCCCTAATTCCTCAAAAGTGGTAATTTGATATTGCTAATCCAATAAAAAATAATAGGAAATTGTGTACATGGAATCCGATGAAAAAAAGATTTTGAAAATCGGACCACAAATAAAAAAGTTGATTTTATGGGTGTGGTCTGTCTTTAGCCCCCTGTAACAATGTAATGGTGAAATACATATCAAAATCATTGACACATTTTGTTGACAGAATTTAATGATGAATTCAACAAAGAAAGAATTTTCAAAATCTAATGAATAATAAACATTCTACAACAGTTTTGTCAATACACCCGTTTTAGCCCTTTTTGGCCCTTTTTTCTAAAGTGATAGGGGCCACAACCCCCAAATACAATACCAACCTTCCTTAAGTGGTAACAAACATCATATCAAAATTTCATAACATTTGGTCAATATTTACTCAAGTTATCGCACGGAAACCAAAGTGTCCACAGACGACGACGACGACGCCGACGACAACAACATCGCCATAACATTATACGATCGCAAAAAATTTGCGGTCGTATAAAAATAAAGCTTAGATTCAAATTCTCCTTCCAATAATATTTCCAATTTTTTGCTCACTTTAAATTATTTGAAATATAATTTATGGAAATAGATAGTGTAATAGAATTGCAGGAAATGCTTTAAAATCAATTTCTAACTCATTTTTGTTGAACCTAATAAGAATGAAAAAAATCCAACCAACTGACACTTTTTTCAAGAAAGCTAGGGTAGAATAAACACACATATATGGGTTTGGCTTTACCTGTGTGCCATACATATTGAACCCAAACATAAGTACTGGCGGCAAAAAATAACCATTGGACAGGTATGAAGAGGTAACAAACTACATCAGATGTTACAGCGATGCACACGAAAAACACGGAAAATGCCTGAAAGTATGAAAATGTCAAGGTTATAATGTGATATGTTAGACTAATAGGATATTGGTAACATATTGTTGTGAAACTTTATAATATGCAAGCTTAACAAAAATAGTAATCATGGTATTATTTATAACATTTTTTTGTAAATATTCATTAAAACATGTAACTAGAGGCACTTGACCTGATTTTAATTCCACATTTAACAGTAATAGTTATAAACCTGCCAAGAAAAATGGTTTAGATAAAACAATTTAATGAAAACTATGATATTTCTGACAAGATCCAATTAGTTCCTTTACATTATTCTTTTTTATATTACTGCTTATTAAATATATTATTATTGTCTGTACAAAGTTTCAACAAGATCCCACGTAAAATTATTTTTTTTTAATCACAAAGTGCATCAGATTGAATTTTAGAATATCTACAATGTACATGTACCATGCAACAATGCTGAGATCATAAGTCTTTGGGCAGTTTATTCTTGACTTGTTAAACTTTACACAAATTTTAATTCAGGGCTGGTTACTTTTTCAGTAAATTTCCTGTGCTTAACATTTTTATGTAAATTGTACAAATTTGCTGAACCACAGACAGAGTAAAATTTGCAAGTTTTTGATATGTTATTGAGATAATGCATAACTAGACCGGCACAATTCACACATGATTCACCAAGACGGATATGTAATTGAGATTATGCATAGCTTACCAAGCCTTGGTATTTGAATGAGTCATAAACACTTCTAACCAGTAACCAGAAGGGCCATAAGTACTCAAATCGAAACTCCAGTATAAAGTCTGCCATGAGAACAAGGGCCCAAACCATTAGGAACTTCAGGTACAAGAAAGTACTGCAAGGAAAAAAGACAACATTACTTACTAGTACATAATTACAAGAATTGGTCACTTTCTAAATGTATTTATGTGTATAACTTCAATATAATAATTAAGTATAACTTTTTATAAGAACCATGCAAAAAGCGATTCATGGGTGGAAAGCCTACACCACTTTATTTTTTATATGTTACTCCTACTAACACCCTGATTCGATATTTTGTACTCTTTTTCCAAACAAGCGTTGGTCCTGAGAGAAAGAAAATATATAGAATGCATTGGAAAATTGTAAGAAAGGGAGATAACTCTTAAAACTGTCAATAATTTCAATAGAAACCATTGTAACAAAATGGCAAGATTTCTCCCAGGACCAGACAGTTATGAGCAAATTGTTATTTATTTCTTATTTTGTATACTTTGAACTATCTTTTGTTAAAAATAAACCACTGTAGCCTTTTTATCAATGAATCACATTTCTTCAATTTTGCATGATTCTTAGGTGGAGTACTAAGTACTTAACATGTAATATATCGTGTAAATACATGCATTGCATACACACAAAACTTATTACCAAAACAAAGTTAATTCATGAAATTGTCAAGTTGACATGATTTGAAAACGTCAAATTCTAATATTTCAGCCCTTTTTAAAGTTGCCAAGAAAAGCCTTCAATAGACATGATAGACTCTTAAAAATTTCAATATCACATATGTTTATTTCTTCAATTGAGTGCATTAACTGAAAGGTGATAATCAAAGATTGTAGCTTGACCTTCATGAAGTATCTAAAGTTATTACTAGCCACAGGGATAGAAATCAAAAAAATATTTTTCAATGGGTAAAAATTTGCTTGTTCATATAATTTTTTTTAAGTAAGAAGCAAATTTGGTAATATTGAGGCAAAAATAATTTGACCATTTTCTAATGAACAAAAATTTAAAAAGCAATTATTTTCTTGTTACACACAGTGTTAGAAGCAAATTTGAAAATCCAGAGGCTTTTTTGCGTCAGCTTGTGCTATTAATTTGAACCCTGTAGCCTGTCATACTCGGAAGATTTAGAGATCGCACATCATCTAATTAAAAGTTTCTCTTAAAATAATTGTCAGAAAATCTGATAAAATATACATTATTGACTGTCACAGGGATAATAATCAAATCTATTTTCACCTGTTTGTCACAGTATTGATTTTATAGTCAGACTTTGCTATTGATCCTAATAGAATATGAAAACCAAAAATTTGACGCCAAATTATTTTTATAACATTTATATCTGTTACAAAAGAATATGCCTGGTAAAAAATCCTTGTGTTACATGTACATGTATGTACAAAATGTACTGTTTAAACACATGTATCATGTGTATATGCATTGATCTATACTTTTTTTTTTAAGATCTATGTAATCTATCTAAGCCTTAATCTATGTAATCTATATTAGCCTAACGAGACACACAGCAAGCAGAACTCAATTTTTTTAACAATGATATTTGTACATTGAAAATTTTCTTCATTATCAAGAAACACAACACTAACACACATTTTTTGTCATGTTGTGTTGCATATTCAAATAAAACAACTTCCTATTTATTCATCAATTAAAATCAAATTTATTTTGACAATAGTTTTCTTACTCAATGATTTCACATTTATCTGAATGATTTTTTTAACTCGTAGTAAAAATTTGAATATTCTCCAAAATATATTAAATTCAAGTGATTTGAACTTAGAAATCATCATTCTTCAGGGGGGGGCTGTGTTTTAACTTAATACATATGGAACATGTGGAAATAAATGTGTATGGGTCAACATGGTCGAATTGCTGTGTTATAGCAAATCAAATGTTCCATTCCCCCAAGTTGAACAGGTACTCATCAAGGTACTTTGGAGTACTGGTGCTTAATTTATCTATATAATGTTGTAATAATTGAAGCTAATCTTTTTGATCAGTTAAACTCGTACCTTCATTGAAAATTAAAACTACTCAAAGGTAGATGATTTTTACCTGAAGGAAAAAAACTCCCATCTCTGAGAGATTATTGATTATATCTTTGATTTTTGCAACTAAATAACATTTTTTTATGAATTTAATGTTTCAAACAACTCTTTGACAATTATTTTGCACATTTTTTGGTATAAATACCCTTTTTCAGCTATTTCGCCAATGTGAAATTTCCAACAGGTTAATCTTTTATACTAGGAAAATTTTTCCTTCATACAACGAGATAACCTCCTCTCTATTGATGTGAGTTTAAACTGATCAGAGAGATCAACTTCCATTGTAACACATTCAATAGGAGGATTAAGTACAGGTACTCCAAAGTACATGTACCTTAATGAGTCCCTATTCAGCTTGGGGTAATTAAACATTTTAATCGCTATAAATTTAAAAAGAAATGCAATATTGTAAAATTGTTCAATTAAAGACATGAAAGAACTATAAAAAACAAACAATACATTTCAGTTCCTTTAGGTTTTTTGTACAAAATGTATATGTTTTAAGAATATTATCATGATTATTGCAAACACAATGCAGGCATTTACATGTACATACATGTAGAACTACACACATTACATGTACAATGTATTTGAGGGCACTATGCAGTGTGCACCTAACAGAAAAGCACTTGTTTTATCTAATAAACCCATAGCCATTTTCAAAAATACCTAACATATGTAAATATAAGGTAAAATATTGAAGGTCTGGGGTAATCTGACATTGACTGACAATAGATTATTCATTTGACAGGGTTTTGAACTTAAGAATTTTGGAAGCCCAAAACTAAATTTAATTAACCCTACCATATGGTTTTATTAAAAAAATGTAAAAATTCTGGTACATGTAGTTCACAGCAAATTTTACGGGTCATTGAATAGTGCTAATTTCAAACCCTGTCATGCCTGTGATTTTCATAGTTATCATTAGTGACAATACCCCATCATAGTAAGAATCCAATAGATCCCAAATTTTGATTCATTCTAAATGTACAAACTGTGAACATAATAATCCTGAGAAATAATTTTTCCTGGGAAAACAATGAAAATTGAACCCTAATTGCATGAAAAAAAATACATGAATACACACTACATGTATTTATATCAAACAAAAACCATTTAACATTTTTTCTTGAAGATGACAGTTGAAGAGCATGCATAAAATAAATTATTTGAGGATAAGTGTTAAAATGTAATTTACATTGTAATCTAAGTAATAAGCACATGAAAAATTAATAAACCAAGAGCTTTTATTTTTAAAAATCAATAAAGTTTGATATACTATAAAGATGATGACATGTTACTGTGTAATCTTAATTTGATGATTATACAAGCATTATAAATAAATTTCATTATACATTTAATAAATTACTCAGACAATTAAAGGGAAGTAATTCGACCAGGTAACCTAATTAACATCAAAATAATGATTGATAACAAAGAAATAGGTCATGCAACTGATGTATAATTCAAGTAAACAAATAAACAATGACAATATGTGAAACATAAAGCATGATAGCTACACAATACACAAACATAAAGCACACAACATCGAAAATAGGGAAACAGATAATTATCCACTGGAACATTCTTGCTGCCATATTGAAAATGCAAATTTCACCTTCCGTAGAAACCGTCGGTTATTTTTGTTCTTTTGGGGATCCGTCGAATTTTTCCGCAGTCGACATTGCGTCTCTTCATAATCATCCGTTGATGAATTGTTAAATTTGACACGATACACTCCAAATAACAAAAATATACTGAAATATTTGTGTATTGTCTTCTGCTCTCGCATGCGCTTCGATCTTTCTTTTCCGTGTAAGTTCGCAACGTCTCGTTTATTTCCGGTAGACACTTGTGTAAAGTGTTCATTTGATAATTGGGCACACTTGTTTACTATTTCAGGGTAGGCCGGTTTGTTAAGCACCCAAACAGTGATGAATATTGAAAAGGATCATGCAGCATGGTGACAAAAGTGATTAAATTGCAATATTTCCGCATTAGGCCACACAGAATTAATTTCTTGTTCTTTGGATTTTGACTTTTAAAAAAAGGAGCGAGCGAGCGAAATTATTTTTATTAATTTTTTTTCTGAAAATCTGATTTTTAGGAGCGACTGATTTTTTTTTTAGGCGAGCGACTTGTTTTTAAATTTTTAAAAGTTTTTTTTTCTGGTTTTTAATGTAAAAGTGAGGCGAGCGAGCGATTATTTTTACTTTTGAAGAAAATAAGTGAAATATTAAAAAACTTCTATTTAATACTTTCTATTAAAAATATTAGTTTTGAACAGATTTTGATTATTTTTGCATTACAAGATTTTTTTTCATGAAATTCTTTAATTTCTTTCTTTTTGTGTAAAAACTTGTAAAGTGGAATAATCTTGAAAAAAGATCAAAGATTCTTTATTGTGCAAAATTAAGATGCTACAATCATTATGCAAATTTTTACAATACTTTTATAAAACATATTCAAACATATTTTGAAACTTATTAAAAATCCTTTTTTTTTTATTTACGAATTTACATAAAAATAATTATAGAAATTAAGAAAAAAAAATAACTCAGTTTTCATTGTCCGCATTTCACATTTTTCTTTTTTTTTAAGCCAGGGAACGAAAAAAATGAGACAGACAACTAGTTAACTATCACAACTCCTGGTCCAGTATATAACTACATGAAAGTGTCAGATCTCTAAATCTTATATTTTTGGTCGAAATATTGATTATTTATTAGAAACTTTAAAACATCAATTTACCTTTTGACCATTGAGTTATTTTTAAGCATTACAGCGATCAAGCATGTCGGTTTTGCTTGATGATATATAACACCATAATATCATTATTAGTTGTTTCAAATGTCATGTCGGATTTAGAATCGATATATTTAGGGTTCTTTTTTATCTTATATCAGTCGATAGTTGCTTCTTAGCTTACTGTCACTACCAGCGAGTGTTCATAAGATAATTCCCCTTCATGTAATTTTTTTCTTGTAGTCTTTGTGTCTCAGGTTCCCTCTTTTTGAATTGAACTTTTATCAATTTGATTTTTTTCTGTGTGTTTTGTTGTACTTTGTTCAAGACTATCAATAGGGGGAAGGTGAGCCCAAAATGTAGTTTAACTCTGCCACATTTTATATGTGCATGTCCTAAGTCAGGAATCTGTCAAACTTTCTACTTGTCCTTGTCTTCTTTATGTTATTTGTTCTATGTCCAGGCAGAAATGTGTCTTTCGCTGATAACTTTGGGATTGGTATTGAATATTATGTATTATATTTTTAACCATGTTCCATTGCTAGATGGCGAGCAGTGACCAACCCTAGGGCCTGGTCACATTGAAGACTGTTGGCTGTCCGCTGATGATTTTTGAATTGCCGCTTGCTTATGTAGGTTGTGCTGCGCACACTCATTCCACATCTTACATTCTCGTTATCGTTTATTACTGTGATCGTAAAGAATTACACGATCTCTGCGTGAGTTTGCTTTAAACTGTTTTTTGTAAGGCGCTGTTAGTTCGATCAACCAAATTTTCAAATGAATTAATCTCAAATTAAGGTTTAAAGGTGAAACTTTTAAGTGATGTCGATTATTAGACGATAAGCCAAATCGACCAATCTCTTAATTGTCTTGTAAACTTCAATTCTATAGCATAGTTAAAGGTTTTTTTTATACGAATGGTCGAATAATGAACGTTAACAATGTTTTAGTTTTGCATGTCTGTTTCTGTACTAGTATGTATCATTTCTGGCTTTTATACAAAAGAAGGGCGCCGATCTTATGGGCGTTGCAGTATACAGTTATTTAATGCCTGGTCATGGAGCAGTTAAAACTATTATCCCGAGGTGCTGGAGATGATTTAGAAACTGTTGCTTGAGGCCGCAGGCCGAAGGCAACAGTTCTTAAATCATCTCCTGAGCACCAAGGGCATAATAGTTTGACTGCTCCATGAACAGGCATTAAATAACTGTTTTATTTACTTATAGACTACATACATGACATAGAGAGTGTGTGTGTCCCTTTAACAGTGCGACGTCAGAAGAATTATGTGCGTTATGTTTTTCTTAATATTTCATACGATTTGTCAACTTTCCTGTGTGTTTTTCGCATAAAAATGCACCAAGAGGTTCTCATAAATAAACTTAAGATAATTATGTATGGAAATCAGTTTAGAAATCGCATGGGAATAATTTTTATTAATTATATACGAAATATATAGAAAAATTGTAATTTAATTATAACCGTACAATACTTTTGACGTCGCTCTGTACTGCGCATCGTTTACGCGCATGGAACAGTTCGTTCCAGAAGTGAAACAGTTAACTGTTACATGCTGACGTCATTTCGAAGAAAAAAATAATGAAAACATCCAAAATTACTTCATATGAAAAATATTCACTATAAGTTAATAATCTTGAATGTCTGAACTACCTAGCTTACTTGCACTATGTTTGGCGTTAGAATGTCTCTATAACGAATGGCGATGGGATTGTTTGTTCGTTTGTAATACCTGAAATGACTAGTCGGGTTTGTAGACGATTTTCATTTGACGTTAGTTCTTGAACATGTTTGGTACACTGCTAGTGGTTTTTGTCGCATGTGTACCTTGCAGTTCTTCTTTGTATTTTTTTCAAGATTGTTTCCATTCTCTCTTTTTTTTTAAAGGATTCCAAACCAATCTCATTAAAATAAGAACTTATTTCAATGAGATTGATTCCAAACTGAGCTCCGATATCATAATTTAGGTCGGACTAATAGTAGTTTACACGATCTTGGGTGCTTTTAGAATTTACTTGATCGTGTTGCATCTTACCAGTCTGATTAAAATCAGCCCTCTCACTTGCTCCCGTTTATTGATATGTCGCGTGGGACATATCAATAAACGGGAGCAAGTGAGAGGGCTGATTTTAATCAGACTGGCGTCTTACAAATGATTTTTTTTTGTTTCCCTTAACAACTGTCTGTGTGATGTGTTTGTTCAATTTCAGGTCAGATGAAAAAGTAACACATATAATATAGACAACGTTTGCTGAATTTAATTAGTTCTAACTGATGTCACAGTGGCCATGTAATTCAAAATAGTCTAGAAGTACTAGAGTTTTTCTTTTGTTCTTTTTCTAAAGATTTTGCATTTATCAGAGTCCCCCAGGGTGGTTGGCCATCATAGCCTATCTTGGATTCTACCTAGCTGCTGCTTCTAGATATTACTATAGTTTTGCAGACTGCAATCTGATTTAGATGTATTTAGGCGGTACTATATAACTCCGTTCAATCAATTACAAGTAAAGCATATGTTTATTTAATAAACTGGAGGCACGGTTCAACTAGGGAGCATATCTACTGAATTCAGATTAACAGAACACCAGTTACTGAAACAACCTTTCTATCCTCTTCGCCAAGTTCCCGGTTCTACTCCAAAGAATTCCTTCTGTATTATTCTATTTGTAATAAATCGACATATGGAGGTCTTGTTTCCAACTTGTATGAAAAAAAATCTTTTTTTTTTTATTATAAATTTTCGAGTTTTGATCTTGTAGACATTGATCATTGATCTTGCATACGTTGCTTAATTTGACTGAGGTTACTTTTAGAAAATTAATGTCAAAAGTTATTTACAATGAATGAAATTAAAGCCAAAGATTATTTACAAATATGACTTTTTTTTACTCAAGTATAATATTACTTTTCTGAAAAAATATATTTTAGTAGGGTATTATCACGCTTTTCGGCTTGAAAAAAAAAAAAAAACAACTATAAACGTTAGAAAATGCAATCTAATTAAAATTACACGGTAGTTTGGATATTTTTTTATATTTTCTATGGCGATCCACTAACGATAAAAAAAGATCCAAACTAACGTGTAATTTTCAATTAGATTGTAGATAATGCGCATTTCTTCCAGATAACGCCAAAAAGTTAAACTCACTCGACCCTTTGTGATCCACCCGCTTCCGGTTTTCATGTTTGCAAACATCGATCTGTCAACATGAATGTAATTTTGGCAATAAAACAATACATCAGCAAAATGATAGAGGACAGTGGTCCAGGAATGAAAGTTCTGTTAATGGACTCTGAAACGACTAGCATTGTCAGCATGGTTTATGCCCAATCAGAAATTTTACAGAAAGAAGTTTATCTGTTCGAAAGGTTGGATTCTGCTGCAAGAGAGACCATGAAACATTTGAAATGTATTGCTTTTGTTAGACCTACGAAAGAAAATATAGAATTACTTGCACAAGAGTTGAGAATGTCTAAATATGGACTGTATTACATATATTTCAGCAATGTCATAAGTAAACAAGATGTGAAGGTTCTGGCTGAAGCTGATGACCAAGAGGTTGTGAGAGAAGTCCAAGAGTTCTTTGGTGACTACATTGCTGTTAGCCCACATCTGTTTTCATTGAACATGTTAGGTTGCTGTCAAAGTGTGAATTGGTCCCCAGATGCACTGTTGAGAAGTACACAAGGCTTAACTTCTGTGTTGCTTGCACTGAAGAAATGCCCGATGATAAGATATCAGAACTCATCGGAACTTGCAAGAAGATTGGCCGAAAATGTAAGACAAACTATCAGTAAAGAGGCAGGATTGTTTGAATTTCGGAAAACAGATGTGGCACCTATTCTGTTGATTTTAGACAGAAAAGATGATTCTGTAACCCCAATATTAAACCAGTGGACGTATCAGGCTATGGTTCATGAGTTGATCGGTATCGTGAATAGCAGGATTAATCTTTCAAACGTACCTGGCATCAGCAAAGATTTACAAGAGGTTGTGCTATCATCTGAACATGATGAATTCTATGCTAACAACATGTACAGTAACTTTGGAGAAATTGGTACAAACATCAAAGAATTGATGGACGAGTTTCAAACAAAATCAAAAAGCCATGAGAAAATAGAATCAATTAGTGATATGAAGCAATTTTTAGAACAATATCCACAATTCAAAAAGATGTCAGGCACAGTATCAAAACATGTGACTGTAGTTGGAGAACTTTCGAGACTTACAAACAAAAATCATTTGTTGGAAGTTTCAGAATTAGAACAAGACATTGTCTGCCAAGGCGACCATTCAGCAATACTTCAGAGAATTAAAACATTGATAGCATCAGAGAAGATACAGCACATAGACATGTTACGTTTAGTCATGTTGTATGCGCTTAGATACGAAAGTCACAGTAATAATGATGTTTCTGGCTTAGTGGATGGGTTACGAAAGAGAGGCGTTGGCGACAAGCTGAGAATGATGGTCCATGCCGTTTTAGAGTATGGTGGAAAGAAATCGAGAGGCAGCGATTTGTTTGGAAACCAAGACATAGTGTCAATCACGAAAAAGTTCCTCAAAGGCGTAAAGGGTGTAGAAAATGTATACACACAACACAAACCATTAGTGTATAGTTTGTTGGACCAATTAATCAAAGGCAAATTGAAGGAGGGATCTTATCCATACCTTGGAACAAGTCAATTGAAAGACAGACCACAGGATATCATAGTGTTTATGATTGGTGGCACAACCTACGAAGAGGCCTTGGCCGTGCACACACTTAACCGAAGCAGCCCAGGCATCAGGATTATACTTGGAGGGACAACTGTTCATAACTTTAAAAGCTTTCTTGAGGAGGTTTCTCATGCTACACAAGGACAGAGGAGTTCAAATATTAGTGCTAGATACTCTAATAGTAGAAGATGAGACTAAAACTCCTGCAACAAATGAGACATTGTGCAATGCTCTGTGTATATGTATCTTCATGTACATGCATTTTAAATTTTTATGGCCACATTTTTGTTTTTGTATGTTGTATTGCCCTTAGATTCACTTCCAAATGCTGGTAAATGCCCTTCCAAACTATTTTTTTGTCAACAAGTTACTTAGACTGTCACTCTATACTCCACTTACATGTACATGTATGTCTGTCTGTTTAGTGTAAAACTTCTGTAAGCTTTTAATCATTAGAAAATGTACTCAATCATTAAACTATAGGCATACTTTACTTGAAAAACATCATTACATGTACATGCATGTGTTAATGACATTAATTTAAAAACAATTGCTGTAAAATGAAACTTGTGCATGTTAATATTAGACATGTTAGATTCTTATACATTTAATTTTCTTTAATTCTAAAGGTAAACCATCACATTTTGAACCAGAATTAAGCATTCTTCGTGTTAAAGTTGATTTTTTAAAAAACCTTAATTTATATAAATCAATGTCAAGACTCATGAAACTGAACACTAAAACATCTGATAAAATTTAAGTAAACTTTTAATATGTTCAGAATAGACTAAAATTGATTTTATTATATTTTTGAAAATGATATTCACACCAAATATGTTTGCAACACTATCTATGGCAAGTTTTTTTTAGTCAGAGTTAGAATTTTGACCATGTTTGCTGTTTCACCACAGCAATTATTAAGCCAATGATTTGGAAGAATTTCAAAAACATTGCATGTACTGTTAATTATCATTCATTTTCATTATCAAAATATTTCTTGTTGCATGTATATTGGAAGATTGTTAAATAGAAAATAATGAGATGTGGAAACATCTATTTACATGTATGTACTAATGTACTAACTATTGATTAAAAAGAATAAGTACAATGTAAATCATGTGTAAATGCATGTATATTTAGCAGCCAGATAAGATACATGTATGGTGTAAATGAACATAAGACTTTGAAGATTTTAAATATTTACTGGGTAAAGTTAATTAGATTAAAAAGGAAATTGACCTAATATAAAGAAGAGAGATAAGTTATTAAGATAGACATGCATGTATTTTCTCTGAAACTATGTGCCTTCTTTCTTATAGTTTTCATTTTTATGTCCCATCTTAGAATATAGTGTTTGGGTCCATCCGTCTGTTCATCCATCTGTCTGACCCTCCCAAATGTTGTGAGATGGGCATTATGTCTTTTTTACATATTCTTGTTATGCTGTGATTTGTGAATCAATACAAGAATGATACAAGCATATATTACAAGAACATCCGAATGGTACATGTATATAAATGAAATTTTGCATGCAAATGCCCATCAAATGGTTTGTTAATTAATGAAACTTTGTATTCAAATGCCCATCAAATGGTTTAAAAATGAAATTTTGTATGCAAATGCCCATCAAATGGTTTGTAAATGAAACTTTATATACAAATGTCCATCAAATGGTTTGAATATATACAAATGCCCATCAAATGGTTTGAAAAAATACAAATGTCCATCAAATGGTTTGAAAAAATACAAATGTCCATCAAATGGTATGTAAATTAAACTTTGCATGCACATGCCAATCAAATGGTTTATAAATGAAACTTTATATACAAATGCCCATCTAATGGTTTGAAAATCTTTATATACAAATGCCCATTACATGATGTGTTAATGCAACTGTTTATGCAAATGCCCATCAAATGGTATGTAAATGAAACTTTGCATGCAAATGCCCAACAAATGGTTTGAAAATGATAGTTTCAATGTATGCAAATGCCCATCAAATGGTGTGTTAATGCAACTTTTTATGTAAATTGAAATGCCCATCAAATGGTGTGTTAATGCAACTTTTTATGCAAATTGAAATGCCCATCAAATGGTATGTAAATGAAAATTGGTATGCAAATGTCCATCAAACAGGATGTAATGGTATTTTAATGAAACTTTGTATACAAATATCCATCCAATGGCATGTAAACAAATCTTTTTTTGCAAATGGCTAAGCAATTGAGTCTGATACTGCTATTTTTTATCTACATTGTACAATACTTTCTCACATGTACATCTAAGATAACCACAAGCCTATGTTGATGAAACTGGTATATGGACCTATCAATATATAATAGATCACCGTACATGTACATGTACAACTAGCTAAGATTCAGTGCATGCCTCGCACGTTTAATGCCCTCAAAAGCCCATAAGTATTTTATACGGCTCAAATTAGGTTTATACACGCTCTTTTAAGGGCCGTTAAAGGTATAGATCAGTTGTTTTATTAATTTCACTATTTTTGCCTCCCCCTTAAGCTTACCCGTGCTTCAGTTGTATGCTCTTATATATTTTCGAGTACTGGAATATGTGTTGGAAAACCACAGTTTGCATATTTCCATAATTTGACAACGTTTGGCTATTTCTGTAAAAAACTGATAAATTCATCTATTTGGTCATTGTTGCAATATTTTTATGCCCCATCTACGAAAGTAGAGGGGCATATAGTGTTCGAGTCCGTTCGTCTGTCCGTCCCAAATTCCCACTTACTGAAAAATGCCATAGCAATTATATTGGTATGGTAAGTGCATCTAGTGATGCTAAGCACAATGCATGCTTCGGATGCTGGATGTGACCTATATTTTCCGCATGAATGACCGCATACAGAAAAATGGTTAAAGTCCATTCCTTTTAACTGACATGTGCCACATAAACTATATTAATATGGTAGGTGCACCTAGTGATGCTTAGCACAATGCATGCTTCGGATGCTGGCATTGACATATATTTTCCACATGAATGACCACTTATAGAAGAATGGTTAAAGCCCATTCCTTCCGACTGAAAAGTGCCTTAGCAACCATGTTGATGCTTTAGTGATTGCGGAAAAAATAAATGTTGTGAGATGGGGCATTATGTCTTTTGGACATATTCTTGTTTGGCTTCTGTTTTTGTTTTATCAAATCTAATATTTTACGGGTTTTCCAAGTTTTTTAATCCTAGCGTGTCTGAAGGTTAATCCAGAAAAGCGCTTCACATGCAGTGAAGTCAATGAAATTTTTCTTTTCCACATTTATCACATACATGTGATTCTCCCGCCGGGAGACGAAATCTCCCGACTTTTTGATCCATCTCCCGTTCTCCCGACTTTTTGTGTAATCTCCCGCTTTTTCAAGACATGACAAAATTTTAGTTTTATAGACCTTTTAATTGTTCAGTCATAAAACATTTCCGTTGTTTTAGGGGGTTGTCAATTAGGTAGACGTTAATTTAACAGGTAAAGGTGTTAATCATGTTAATAAAAGGTTTATTGCCATAATTACCCTGATGATTGTATAAACAGTTTGAGATTAATCAGTGAAGCCATGTATATTTGGCACACGCTAGTGCCCCCAATTGACATCCAAATGCAATTTTAATGAGCTTTGAAAATCTCCCGCTTTTTTGTCCAATCTCCAGCCAAAAAAATCAAAATCTCCAGCTTTGCCATCATAGATCCGTCACATGTATGTTATCAAATTCATTTCAATATGTGGATCGTGCATTTCTGGCACATATTCCATATTTTTTCGTTTTTAATATTAATTGAATCACAGAATGAAATATAAAGGTAATAACAAAATTACCGAACTTGGAGAATCAAGAACCAATCTCAAATGTCCATTAGACGAGACATGACTTAGTACAGGCATTTCAAAAGAAATGGTGGGTTAAACCAGGTTTTAAGGCGCGACAAACCTCTCTCTTCCATTGCGATCTTAGGGTCTATTGCAGATTGATAAAAACATTTGCTTGCTCAAAATTTCAGCAAATTTAGGTTTCCATCTATATAAATAATGAGACATAGAATAAGTTATAGAGTTAATCAGCAGCATCAAAAAACGGCACACGCAACGGAAACAACTTTCACTGTCATCTTTATCGCTGCTCACCGTCTTACTTTTTGCCCTCGGCAGCAATTAATAAAAAAAAAACTTATATTTATATTCAAATAATGAAAGACTTTCATGATTAAAATTATATATACATGCAGGATAATGCATGATCCATTTTTGAGTTACCACCACCCAAGTTTTATTACTGTAATATATAGTCTTGAATTTCATTTGATTTAAGAATGTATGTACATGTATTAATGTGTTATAACCATTTATTGTAAATGTGTTTTGACAATAAATAATTCTAATTCTAATTCTAATTAACACTCCTGACAATTGAAACAACTTCAACTGTCAACTTTATCGCTGCTCGCCGCCTTGCGTTTTGCCCTCGGCAGCAATTTAATTAACACGCCTGACAATGGAAACAACTTCCACTATAATCCTGATGGCTGCTTACCGCCTTGCTTTTTGTCCTGTGCTGTTAACCAATGCAACGTCTATGCCTCGTGTGAAATACTAAGTTTTCGGCAAAAAGAAGTAAGTTTTCGATAGATCTAAGTTGTTCATGTCTATATAAAACTTTTTATCAAATACATGTTTCAGCAAACAAGGAATTATAGTACCGGTAACTGAGTTGTTAGGAAGTAAAAAGTGTGACTTAAAAATTGCAGTTTTAGGCATGTAGACATCCAATGGAGTCTAAAACGAAATCTGGGACAGGGCCACAATATATCATGTACATATGAAGCTTTTATAAATATCATCAAACATAAATTGTAAGTAAATACAAAGTGTGAAGTTAAGAGGTTTTCGAAGAACATAAAATAGAAGTCCAATGGTTATAAATGTCAAATCTCGCAATCCAATCACTTGGCGTCGTAAACTTTTCTTCAAAAATTTTCTTCTCTAAAGCTACTGAAAGGATTGCTTTGAAACTTTGCACACATATCTATAGGATGTTCTTTACCATGATTGCAAAAAATGTGACTGCCGACCAAACAACATTGCCGCTGTTGCTTAGGATAGAACAGGAGGAGTCACCCAAGCTTTTGGGTCAAAAAGTACTATAAGAAAATCTGATGCAACCCATCAGCATGAAAAGCTCTACAAAAGTAACCATTGAGTCGAAGTTGTCAGATGACACCAAAATGGAGTTTTTGTCTGTAAGGTAAAAAAAACCCATTTTTTTCGTGTTTTCGGCCCATTAAATAAAAACTATAACAGTTATAGAAAAGGAACCCTGTTGCTTGCTTAAATCTTCAGCTCAACGCACTTTACAAAAATCTTGGGTGGAAGGTGTCAAATTACCCCTTGCAGGGGTTATGGCCCTTCAAGGGTGAAAATGGCATATTTTTTTTCGTGTTTTGGCCTATAGAATGAAAACTATATAACGATAGAGAAAAGCTGTTGCTTGCTGAAATCTCCACCTCATTGCGCTCTACAAAAGTCGATGACACTTTATTGTGGTTATGGCCTTTAAAAGGTGAAAAACTAGTTTTTTAAGTGTTTTTGGCATATTGAATTAAAATGTTGCAGCAAATAATTGTTGTCTTGAAGATTAAACCATAGAAGAATATTTAGAAAAACCTTCGTTTGGCTGCAGTATGTGCTCTGCAAAAGAGCCTTCACAGGTGGAAATTGTATGACGATCCTTTATTGAAGTTTTTCGCACCAGATGCTAAAAAATATTGAAGTCAGATGAGCGATTCAGGCTCCTGTGAGCCTCTTGTAATACTCTTTAACATACCGGAATTAAAAATCGAATCTATAAAGTTCAAATCAAAAAGAGATAACACAAGACACCACAAACAAAGAGGAACTCTCTAGAGAACACACTGTTACAGCCTAATAATTATCTGCAGGAACAAATAATTGATCGCGAACGAAGTAAACGAAGATTTCAGAGCTAATTCTTAAGGAAAGTGTACACTGTGAAAATGATGTTTAGGATTTAAAAATGTTTAGAATTGTTTAAAACATAGAAACGCATTTAATGACATATACGAATGTCAAAGTCAGAAAGGGCAGAGACAAAACCAGCAAACACAAGGACAAGACGAAAATCAGACAACATATTAAACACGGAAACACAAAAACCACTGAATATAAACAAAGAGAACTCTAGTCATAAGGAGAGTGAACTCAGGTGCTCTGGAAAAGTAAGCGGTTCGAAGTTTTGTATTCCATCAAATATAATTGGAGGCGTAGTAGTAGCGTTTGCCATGACGGTGACGCGTCTCGTTTTCGACGTCTTGCCACAGAACGGAAGTGGCAAACCATTATGACGTTGCCCAAACCAGCCCTAACAACAGAATGAGCGCTTTCTGCAGCAGCATGAATTTTCCTATCCTGATCAATATTGTTATAATTTTGATGTGTAATCTTCGGAAAATAGTTCCATGGGACAACATAAAGATTGATTTTTACAGGTTCTTCATGGATTTTGCTTCTCTCAAGGTATTAGTTTACTAAGTTTATGAACTTTAAATGCAAAGTTTTTAATCCGAAAACAATGTTTTGGTACGTAAATATTTTTACTCGTAAATGAATGCAAGTATATATATTCTTGTCTCGCCTGCGACGAATAGTCGCGAAAGGCGAGACATAGGTATTACTTTCCGGCAGCGACGGCGGCGGCGGCGGCGGCGTCGTAAACTTTTTTGTAAGACTTTTGTGGACAATAAATTGCTTGAAAAGTATAATAGCTAGGCATCTGATATTTGGTAAACAGACAGTTCAGTATATGGTCTATGCAACTGTCACCATGCCGTGTGACCCTTACCCCGTTTTCACGGTCCAGTGACTCTGTGAACTTAAGTCTTTTTTTCAGACCGTAAACATTTTCGTAAGACTTTTGTGGACGATGATTTGCTGGAAAAGTATGATAGCTAGGCATCTGATATTTGGTATACAGACAGTTCAGGTTATGGTTTATGCAACTGTTACCATGTCATGTGACCCTGACCCCATTTTCACGCTCTAGTGACTCTGTGAACTTAGGTCTTTTTTCAGACCGAAAACATTTTTGTAAGACTTTTGTGGACGATGATTTGCTGGAAAAGTATAATAGCTAGGCATCTGATATTAGATATACAGACAGTTGAGATTATGGTCTACGCAACTGTCACCATGCCATGTGACCCTGGCCCCTTTTCACGTTCTATAGTGACTCTGTGAACTTAGATCTTTTTTAGGCCAAAAACATTTTTGTAAGACTTTTGTGGACGAAGAATTGCTAGAAAAGTATAATAACTTAGCATCTGATATTTGGTATACAGACAGTTAAGGTAATGTGAATGCAACTGTTACCATGTCATGTGATCCTGATCCCATTTTCACGCTCCAGTGACTCTGTGAACTTAGGTCTTTGTAAGACTTTTGTGGACAATGAATTGCTGAAAAATATGATAGCTAGGCATCTGATATTTGATATACAGACAGTTCAGGTTATGGTTTATGCAACTGTCACCATATCATGTGACCCTGACCCCATTTTCACGCTCTAGTGACTCTGTGAACTTAGGTCTTTTTTTCAGGCCGAAAACATTTTTGTAAGACTTTTGTGGACGATGATTTGCTGGAAAAGTTTAATAGCTAAGCATCTGATATTAGGTATAAAGACAGTTAAAGTTATGGTCTACGCAACTGTTACCATGCCTTGTGACCCTGGCCCCTTTTCACGTTCTAGTGACTCTATGAACTTAGATCTTTTTTAGGCCAAAAACATTTTTGTAAGACTTTTATTGACGAAGAATTGCTGGAAAAGTATAATAACTTAGCATCTGATATTAGGTATACAGACAGTTGAGATTATGGTCTACGCAACTGTCACCATGCCATGTGACCTTGGCCCCATTTTCACGTTCTATAGTGACTCTGTGAACTTAGATCTTTTTAAGGCCAAAAACATTTTTGTAAGACTTTTGTGGACGAAGAATTGCTAGAAAAGTATAATAACTTAGCATTTGATATTTGGTATACAGACAGTTAAGGTAATGTGAATGCAACTGTTACCATGTCATGTGATCCTGATCCCATTTTCACGCTCCAGTGACTCTGTAAACTTAAGTCTTTTTTTCAGACCGTAAACATTTTCGTAAGACTTTTGTGGACGATGATTTGCTGGAAAAGTATGATAGCTAGGCATCTGATATTTGGTATACAAACAGTTCAGGTTATGGTTTATGCAACTGTTACCATGTCATGTGACCCTGGCCCCATTTTCACGCTCTAGTGACTCTGTGAACTTAGGTCTTTTTTCAGGCCGAAAACATTTTTGTAAGACTTTTGTTGACGAAGAATTGCTGAATAAGTATAATAACTTAGCATCTGATATTTGGTATACAGACAGTTCAGGTTATGGTGAATGCAACTGTTACCATGCCATGTGATCCTGACCCCATTTTCACGCTCCAGTGACTCTGTGAACTTAGGTCTTTTTTTCATACCGTAAATTAGTATCTGATATTTGGTATACAGACAGTTCAGGTTATGGTGAATGCAACTGTTACCATGCCATGTGATCCTGACCCCATTTTCACGCTCCAGTGACTCTTTGAACTTAGGTCTTTTTTCAGGCAGAATTTTTTTTTGTAATACTTGTGTGGACAATGAATTGCTAGAAAAGTATAATAGCTAGGCATCTGATATTGGGTATACAGACACTTTTTGTGTTTATATCAAGAAATGAAAGCTTAGTTAGTTGATTTTAGTGATAGTGCCGGCAGGCGAGATATACTTTTAGTGGCCACACTTGTTTTTTGTACATATGCATGATTTTTTTTCCAGGTCTATCGAAATTTCGCTAAATTGTCCGTACAATGTCCGCTATTTTACCATTTTATTAATACATAAATGTAATTCAAGATCATGAACGCACGTTTATATATAATTTTTTTTTCTAAGTTTATTAATTATAATATTACATGGATCTTTGTTTTTAGCCCTTTTGTAGTTTGAACATTTTTTTTAAATTTATTACAGCTCTCTGCAAGTGGATTGTTCGGATTTATAGTAATTGTATCAACCTCAGCCTTCGCCCTCTATCAATATTACTTAATATATCAACACGAAACAGGTATTGTTTATATGTATTACATGTAATAAAGAATTTTAAAGAATATGATTTGTGTTAAATTAGAAATAATTCATTATTTTCCTATTTCATCTGTATTCCCAAGTATCACCTGTGGAATTTTAGGGGCATGTGGTCGGTTCGGGATATGTTCGTCCGTCCGTCCATCCAAAATCAGGATTATCTTAAATTAGGTTAAAATTACTGTTTCCATGTTTCTTGATATTGGATACTAAGTATTTTAAGTGTTTTTTTCTCCATAGACTCTATTACCATTTTCGGGGCTCCTCATGGGGGGGGGGGGGTACCAGGAAATCAAAAACCTGGTAATTTCGGTAATCAAATAATCAATAATTCAAACCTTGGTAATCAAATAATCATTGATTATTGGCTCTTGTAATCAAGTAATCACCTTTAAAATGGCCTGGGAATCATGTAGTCTAAAACCCCATGAGAAGGCAAATTTTCAAATCAAATTTCCCTATATCTATTTTACAGATTATGAAGCATTGTGTCAGAGGAGTGGTAAGGTTCATACAAAAGTGTTGGGCGTTACAGAATATTTCCAAGGTAACTTTTTGATATCGACTAATAACTAATACATCCATCAAAATTGCTAATTTTTTTTAAAATCTAAAAATCTGCATGAGAAAAGAGTTGGAGTACAAATCTTAAATCATCAGTAAAATTGACAATGCTTTCTGTTAAAATTAGCATTAATCAACCATTACATTATTGGCGAAAAATTCCCCCTTTTCAGGACTTAAAAATAAAACATAAAAAGATAGTCCACTTAACAAAATATATTACTGTCTATTTCAGAAACAGATAATTTCTTTAAAAAACTTGAATGTAAATCCATGGAAGTCAAAGGAAAATACAAGACATTGGAAACTGTAAACACCATCCGCTTGTTCAACAAACTTCAAGAAGATATTGCCTACATCAGAACTTGTTGGGAAAAAGAAATCGTAGCCTTCAACTATTTTGGAATCGATATGAATGGATCCTTAATGACAGAAGCAAATATCAGAGCCCAGTTAACTATGGCTAAAGGATACATAGGTAGGATGAAAATATTGTTGACAAACCTTTAAAAGTTAATTTCACGTATTTTGTCATCAAAGATGTTTAAAAACAACAAATAAAGTGTCATCTTATATGCCTAAACACACACACACACACACAAAAAAAAGCTGCAAAATTTGGAGATTAAACAAAAAATCTGTTATTAAAAATAACAAAATGTTCAACCGGTCTTTGTTACAATGGATACTTTGGCCTAGGAAGAAGCAGTCTGATTTATCTGATCAATTCCTATATTTAATACATTTTTTTTTTCGTTATAAGGAGGCAAACCTGAGCCCCTCACACACGCAAATAGTTTACCTTAATAACTAAACCAACATCTTTTATAGGTATGGAATTAAGGAAGATAGAAAAGAACATGGCTGAAGACAGGCTGTCATTGTGTGAAGTAGAGAGAGATGTCAGTGGGTTACAGAAACATTTTGGTAAGTATAAAAACGGGGAAAATTCAAAGGAAAATATCAGGGTTAGTAACTTACATACTTATCTTCTTCTTCACATATGGGCATAAGGATTCAACAGGTTTCCGGCAAACTCTAACAAGTTTCTGGCAACCGCTGACAAGTTTCCGACAACCACTTCCGTCTTTTGCAAGGAACTCAGCATACACCCATGAATATCCCAGATCTTGTAGCTGTGCTTTAAATACAATTCACCTGGAACCATCGGTGGTTCGAGGTCTGCGTCTCTACTGATAAGACACAGTACTGTAATGGAAAGAGGATTAAATAGATAACTATATGAGATGGGGAGTAAATGTATGACACAACAACCGAGAAAATCGTAACTTTGTATATGGAACCAGCAGTAACATACAACAGTCATAACAAAAAAGGGGGGAGACATTGAAAGTCTGATTTTAATGAGACTGTACATAGCATATAATTGATAGTACGTCTAAAATGCTTGCTGCTTGAATAGATTTTGAACTTTAAAAAACTTAATATAATATAATATAAATATATATAAATAAGAAATACAATGTGCAAAGAAATTGCGACGATGTTTTTTTTTCAGATTTTTTTGCAATGAATACAAAATCTTTATATCTTTTTTTTTAGGTCGAGTTGAGTTATAAACGAAGAGCAAAGATGTTCTGAGACCAATTATAAATAGACAATAACAAATACATTATAATTTATTTAGTAATAAAATGTATGTTTTTTTTTATTATGTGTCGGCACTAATGATTTAAGTAATTAATTCTTGACCATGATTCTTTGTAAACCCTCCAGAGTGTGAGTTGCCAGGGTTGGTTGCCAGATTCAAGATTTAAGATTCAATAGTTTATTAGAGTCTCACCACATACATTCATAAATATGATGACAATAAAAAGTTAAAACATACGAGTTAAAATGCATGAGCCATTCGTAAAAGAATTATGAGAGACTATTTATATATATACCATATACATATTAAATACAGTTTAAAGGTACAATTTATAAAAAGTGTCTTAGAATAAATGATATAAAAAGCTATTTCTTCTCAGTAAAATCATGACAGGTTTTGGCAACTATACTGCATACATTTTCATCATTGAATAAAAATATAAGTTTATCATCATCAGACAATGACATAAGACTTTCATTATAACTAGTAATATCTAGAAATAGTGACTGTCTTAGATCATCATACAAAGGGCATGTTAATAAAACATGTTTTTCATCCTCTACAATATCAATACAACTGCATGTAAACTGCTGCGGTTGTATAGTCTAATTAAAATCAGCCATCCAACGGGGTTCTGTTGTTGTTGGATTTTTCGTGCCATCGACTTGCTCGGCGACATACTAACAAAACAGGAGCAAGTTCAGGGCTTATTTTAATTATAAATAAATGACTTTATTTCCAAAACATAAAACCCTTACGGGTTCCGCAAATACAAAACAAACACAAATATCATATACAAATAACGTATACAGAAATCAGTCGGTCGATTGTGTCTTAAGATTCAAAGCCTCTATGCCCCTATCCAAAATTATATAAAGTTGCTTCTAGGTTGCTGTCTTTGATCATTCTAGATTTTTTGCGTATACAATACAACTTTATTGGAGACTTAACTCAAAAACTAGCAAATGCTAAAAAACATATGATGCTGGTTTATTTGTCATTTTATTTTATCCAAAGGCATATGAGCATATGCTATCACTTTCATCTGTTGTCCGTAAAAAAATGCTAAATTTATTTCTCTAAAATCACTGATATGAATTTATGAAACTTAAAAAGTATGGTATATGATAACGTGTTTGCTGAATAAACGGTAATTAAAAATTGATCAAATGAAAACACGTCCGCATATGGCTTATATCAGAGAAACTATGTCTACGATCTTTCTTATCAAAACTCTACTGAGGTCTTCGTTGGACAGAAGTCGTCAGTTATCACCTTTTATGGTCCCTTAAACTCCCTAAAAAGGTTTTTTCCGTGGAGAATGAAACTTATTGAAACTTACTATGAAGCTCTACAAAAGTCAATATTTGATCAAAGAATCAAAGGAACACAAATGAATCATTCAAACTTTGAGGGTACTATATGTAATATCAAAATTAACGAACTTGATCAATCTCAAATGTCCAAGAGAAACGACAAAGCAAGGAAGACAAACCGGCAAAAATCGAAGATCGCAATGGGCCTGACTTGGTACAGGCATTTTAAAAGATATGGTGGATTAAACAAGGTTCTATGGTGCGCCACCCCCCCCCCCCCCTTTTTTTCCATTGCGATTTTTAGGTCCTGTAGTTGTACACAAAACACAACACGGTTGTGAAGACATAGGGATATTGTTTGTAATAAAACGCTTTACTTTTTCACCCTTCCGGATAACAGAAATCAAGACAAAAAAGTCAATACAGATCAATAGACATGAAAGACACTTGACGAATATTCCAAAAGCGTACACCAATTCTGCTTCTTTATCCTTCCGGAATATTCGTCATTCTGTTACAAACAACATTCATGTATGCTATTGTTGGTTTTATGTATAATAGAATGACGAGCCTCTTTGTTCTTGAAAGAGCTTTTGCCTTTAAAAAAGCTGTAAGTTTGAATACTGCCATTGCTAAAAATCCATCGACTACTAAATGATGAATAACGATATATTTTTTAAGAAAAAACATTTTAGATCTGTACATTTATTTAATGGCACAAAGATTGTGTGAGAAATTCATACATATCAATTGAGTGGCTTTATTTTTTAAAGAAAACGATAGGAGTAAAAATGGCCGGGCAGGCGGACGGACATTCCTATCACTAAAACTACCTACTTTTCATACGGGGTAGTGTTTAATTTTAGGCATTAAGTGATTCAGGTTCCAATATGTTTCTATATATAGTCTCCATTAGTATATTTTTCACTGTATTTCGATCGGCTGCATCACAAAGATTTGCGCATTGCATTACCGTGATTTCCAATTTTGTGACTTTTTAAAGCTTTAACTAGATTGGAAGTCATTTTGTTCCATCTACGAAAGAAGGGGTATGTAGTGTATGGGTCTGTTCGTACGTTCCGTCCCAAATTGGGAGATGGGGCATTATGTCTTTTGGACATATTCTTGTTCAGTTTCCTTAGAGCCGGACACTGACTCAAAATTTCATGCTATAATAAAGCCACAGTTGCATGTGGATAAAAAGCTTTATCAAAGTTAATTTCAGGTTATTTTCTCATAGTGGCAAAGTCCAACTGCACCTTTCAAACTAGTGTAATGTTACAACTTTATTTCAATTTCACTAGTTTTGTTTATTAGTTCTCTCTTGTTAAATTCTAGAAATGGTATTCATCAATGAAGGTTTGTGTTTGTTTTTAATTTAATATTTTTTTTTGTTTTATTAAAGCACACAGTAAACCGCATTGGTTATAGCTTTACAGAACATATACATGAATACAAAACAAAAAACAAAAAAACAGCATAAATCATGGAGGTATCTATAAAATTTTACAATTGTACAACTAAAATATTTATGACGGGTCCTTCTCTCAGTTCTAATGACTGTTTAATAAAGGAAGTACCGGTCTTAATTTCTTCAGTTGTAGTTGGATTCAGAATTTTTGTTAGTTTTTCAGTTTTATAAGTTCTCTCTTGTTAAATTCTAGAAATGGTATTCATCAATGAAGGTTTGTGTTTGTTTTTAATTTAATTTTTTTTTATTAAAGCACCCATTAAACCGCATTGGTTATATCTTTACAGAACAATAAAACATATACATGAATACAAAAAACAACATAAATCATGGAGGTATCTATAAAATTTTACAATTGTACAACTAAAATATTTATGACGGGTCCTTCTCTTAGTTCTTATGACTGTTTAATAAATGAAGTAACGGTCTTGATTTCTTCAGTTGTAGTTGGATTCAGAATTTTTTTTAGTTTTTCAGTTTTACTTAGTTTATTAAAATCATAAATGTAATTAAAATATTGCAAAAAGACAGTTTGAATATTATAATGGATTTTACATTCAAGCAAGAAGTGTGACTCATCATCAAGTGTGTTGCATTGGCACACAGTCTTTGATCTCTTGGGATTTTTCTATATCTACCAAGTTCAATCATTAGTTTGTGATCGCTTAATTAGTCTAAATTTAGATAAAAGGGTTCTTAATGTTTTATTATGCAGTGGCGTAGCTAGGGTATTATTAAAGTGTACTCCCAAGTCGGCAGGGGGTTAAGGGGGCCGCTCAAGGCCCCCTTATGGGTCCAGGGCAAAGCCCTGGTGGGGGACCAGGGGGCGAAGCCCCCGGAAGCTAACGAATTTTAGACAATTTAGGTATAGATTTCGACCATTCTGAAACTACAGATGACTCCAATTTTTTCAATTTTTGTTTTATTTTTTTTTAACTTAGGTAGGCGTGTTTGTACCCTAAATCACTATTGGTCCTTATTGATTGTTATATTTCATTTGGATTTCGTTTTTCTATATTTTAGTAGTTTTTATATGAGATATTTATGATAGATCCTGGATAAGCATATTTCTCGATACCAGCTTTTATTCAAGAATTCTTGGTATCAAGTTGTTAAAGGGAGAAACACTCATTAAGTTAACCAACCAGAGGAATACAAATACAAAAATACCAAATACCACAGACCCGCACATTCTAATGAAAAAGTAAAGTAAATATATATGCTGAGGTAGTATATATGTAGACATGATTTACACGTAAATGTATCTGTGGTTTCTTTTGAGTGAGATAATGAAACCAAGAACAGCATTTTATTTATTCAAATACAAAAGCAAGGCGTCTTGACTTTTGTGCAGCAAATGAAGAAACCACGAGATCAATGTCTATGTCAACATCCCGATATGCATGAAGAACTGCCAGCGATGACATTCTTTCTCCTCCCATAGTAGAACGCAAGTATGTCTTCACCCTTCGCATAACGCTAAAAGATCTCTCAGCAGAAGCAGAAGAGACAGGCATGCATAACAACACCTCTATGCATCTATAGACATTCGGATACAGCTGTGGTTCCCGAATGCAGCGGAGGGTTTCTTCCAAAGTACTAGAGGTGTCGATTAAATTAGACCACCTGGCCTTCCAGCGTCTTATCTCATTCTTAAATTCAACAGCATCCGCAGGAATGTCGTCATTAAAAGCTGTGAAAATGCTCATTTCTTGTTCCGTCGACAAGTCTTTTACCCTTGACGGTATTAAGTACTGTGCGTGAAACCTGCTCTCATTAACCACCAGCCTTTCATTCAATTCTGTAATAAGGTGGTCCAGAAACGGCAAATACAAGTTGCGTTTCCAATATTGGGACGGTGTCGTGGATGGAGTATTACCCCGGTGTCGTTGTCGAGCATTAACTCGTGGAGTACTTTCTGTAACATCGTTTTCACGCCCTAGTTGAACACTTTTGTCATAAAGTAGATCCCATACATTATCATCGGCACGTTCGTCCTGAAGTACAGTAATTGCCGCTTGGCATTCTTTAACAGCTTCTAAAAGATCTAGTGATTTTCCCTGTAACAGTGCAGACAGAGGATTCATTGGTAAAAGAACATGCTCGGCAGTGACCAAAGCAACGATAAAGTCAAATTGCCTAATAGAGCATAGGTAACTTCTAGCTTTTGAATCACCGCCATCAGCCAATTCTTCTAAGGCAGATAAGATAACACCGTAGCATTTCAAAAAGGTTGTTAGTGCGTCTACTCTAGAAAACCATCTAGTTTCGCAAAGTGTTTTGATCTTTGTCTTTCTTTCCATTGCCTCCTTTGCTTCTGCGTTGAGTTCAAGACTTTCTTTAAATTGATGAAGTCGTTTCGCTGAATAGTCAAAAGCAAAGGCTATCGTTTGAACTGTATCCATTAGATTCCTTATGAGTGGTTCGCGACATGCGTGAATGATTGCAAGGTTGAGCGAATGTGCACGACAATGAGTATAGGTTGCCAATGGAACTCTTTCCTTGATTCTAGCCTGCACTCCTCTGTGAATACCGGACATATTTGCCGCGCCGTCGTAACCCTGACCACGCATCTTGTCGATGTGGATTCCATAATCGCCTAGAGCTTCAATAAACTTTTCAGCTAGTGCCAAACCAGTTGTTTTTTCTGCCTCTTTAAAGCCAAGGAAACTCTCACATACTTCACCCTTTTTGGTATCGAAATGCCGAACGCAAAGAGAGATCTGCTCATTGGTTGAGCAATCTGTTGCCTCATCTGCAATAAAACCAAAACAACCTGAAGCATTACATGATTTTACCAAATCTTGTCGTATCTGATTCGCGCAAAGTTCAATAAGTTCGTTTTGTATAGTTGGTGAAGTATATTTTCGTCTAGGATCACCTTTTGCTAAATGTTCAGAAAGAATTGAATCTTTCTGTGATTGCATGTTTAATAAGGCAGAAAAATTGCTCTTTTCTTCCGTATGCCCCCTTATGGCAATATTTTGTCTTCCGCAGAAAAGGAGAACCTTTACAATTTCCTTTAATACGTGTCGGTTTTTCTCAATGACTTCATTTTGATGTGCACACAGTTTAGTAGATATGTCTTCCGTGTCCCCTGACGCTATACGCAAAAAGTTTTCACCGGCTCGGACATTATCATGGTGTGTTGCGGTCTGAGATATGTGTCGTGTGACGAGTTTACTTAAGTTTGTCCAATCAGAAACAGGACTGGACTTGCTGAAGGTGCGTTCCTTGGCATCTGATCTTTGTATTCCAAAAAGAGCACAATAAACGCAATACACCGCGTCTTTCGTAATTGAGTAGCGCATCCAGGGGTGTTTTTGAAGCCAGTTACTGGTGAATTTCCTAGGTTTCCCATTGAAGTACCTGAAATGAAACGTGTTATGTGGCATATTACACAAATCATAAAATTAGATTTTGCATTAAAGAGAAAACTTACTACATGTTTTAGTAAAAGTCTCTTTTATAATCTTGTTGAAAATCTAACTTTGTCTTCAATACATTCAATACGGAAGACTTTTAAACAGCTCTGATGAATTTCAAATATTTTGTTTATCCAATAGAACGGGTTTTCGCGTATAATTTGGCAACGGGTATACAGCAAGAAATATTTACATAAACTTCAACATGCATCTTTTATTTTAAAATATTAAGGAATCATGTTTAACACAACACTATATGCATGTGCTGAAAAGTTAAATAAAAAAAACGTATTTAGCCAATATCAAATAAAAACAGATGTACACAATATAATTTAAAGGGAAACAAAACGTAGTCAGACGGACGGACAGCCGGAAATTTATTTCATTCAGTTTATATTTAGAACCGACCGTTGCCTGCTTGTAGCGTGGAGCATCATCATTGACGTATATGGTAGGCTAGCTTTGATTTAGACATACAAAACCTACATTCGGCTAAAAACTAGAGAAACTAAGCAGCTGCCCGCAAATAAATATCCCCCCCCCCCGATCAGATTAAATTTTAAACACCTACATTATATCACAAAGATTGCGTGAAAGGTTCATGAAATTTCATTGAGAGTTTGAAGAGTTGCGAAAACAAGACTGAGATACGAGAATGGTAATCTAAGGCGTAACGGTTGTACATCTATGGACGTACATCCCAGACCCTATCTATATACCGCTAAATACATTTCATGCAGGGGTAACATTAACTGTTTTGATTGACTTTTTAAGGTTGAGAGTGTCGATATTTTCCCCCTCTTTATTGAATTCAATTGGGAATGCTAAGTATAAAATGCTCAATAATAAACCCTTAATATATCTCTCTTCTGTCTTGGGATCCGTTGTGCTTACACAGTCGGACTTCTTCCAACCACGAACTAAGCGACCCTGTTTGATTTTTCAAATAAAACGTTAAAATTGTAAAAATTCCTACCTCACGGGAAATTCATATCTATGTGCGTCTTCCCACGATCCAGAAAGTAGCTGGTTTTTTATATCTTGCTGGCGAAGGTCTTCTTCGGACAATGAAAATAAGTCCGGGTATGGTATCTGACAAGAGCGTTTAACGTTAGAATGTTTACTACTGGAACATGATGGTTGACTTGAGGTTTCCGAGGTCGTTAAAGTTTGTTCGGGTGTTTCAATGTTTGGCTGTTGACTTGGACTGATCTTATTGAAAACATCTGTAATTTTCTTTTGCATTTTGGGATGATCAATTTATCTTATTCTAGGTACCATGCTACGTTGTTTTGAAAAGTACGCCATTAAACGGCATGTAAAAAAGGTATCATTCCAAAAGGACACGAAAATTTCCGTAATATGATTTCGTTCAGGATACAGATAAAGCTGACAAGATTTAATATACAACGCATGCATAAAAAATCCCACCGCTAAGTATGTATATGCATACATCAAGACTTAGTTAAAAAGTAAATATATACCTACCCAAAACCCATATATCAGACTAATATTAAAACTGGTGTTCTTTTCTTTTCTTTTTTTTTTTTTTTTTTTTTTTGTGGAAATGATGTGGACGTTTTGGAGTACAAGAGTACGCTTAGCTACGCCCCTGTAATATGATATGATAGATAGTATTCCATATCATTTACATTTAATTTATACTGCCAGTTTTGGTGTATTTTTATTTGAATGTTTTTTTTTTAAACAATTAAGATTTAACCATTTGATAGATTAATTAAACTTTTTGCATCTCTATCTGTTTATTATCACATGAAAAGTCCGACTTTACCTTAAATAAATTTAACGGGCACCTGTGAGCCTCATGTTTATTGAAGAATGAACACTTTATCTTAGAAATTACATTGCATCCTGGGACGTCAACAAAAATCGAGATACAACATGGCGATGCACGTTCCTAAGGCACCGGGCTTTGCCCAAATGTTGAAAGAGGGTGCTAAGGTGATTCAAATTACTAATTTTATCATTTAAAGCAGATACTCATTAAACTTTTGTCATACCCACACAATATCGAGTTCGCCGGTCTATGCTTTCTTTTAAGGAACATGCAACCATGTGATTTCCATGCTTGTTTTGTTTTCTTCTAGAAAGATCTTATCCCCCCTTTTTGGTAAATTTTAACATTTTTGTAAGATGATTGGTCTCAAAAGAATGAATACGAGCTTACAACATGGAGTGTATCCTTTAGTATTTTTGACCTAAATGTCCCAACAAGTTTAAACTCTTTTATGCCTTGCCAGAGTATTAAATGGTCAAGAGTCAAGACTATGAGAAAATCATTGTCGGAAAACTTTCCAAGGTGCAAAAATATATATTATTTCGTTCATTTAGATCAATGAAACAACAGTGAGGGCAAGATTATATGAGAAGGGCATTGGCCTAAACGCATGCGAAGATACAAAATTAAAATCCATTCCATTAGGAATGATGACAAGATAATTAGGGACGATGTCATGATGTGATAATATTTCCTGCTGTTTTTTTCTGTGCCTGCAATGTGGAGGACTTTTTACATTTGACATGTTATAGAACTCGCTATGCTCATATATTATTTTCAACCATTTTCCAGATCAGCACAGTCCATTACTATACAAGTCTAGACTTGCCATTAAGAAAACTTAAGAAAAATTAAAAAGTTTTTTTTTTAAAAGATGCTTCATGTGAAAGTGAACAAGTTTTTTAGTCTTGTGTAATTTGGCAGACTCTGTACATTAATTAGCTTGTAATTTACAAAAAAAGGGACTTCCCTAATTGTATGTGATTAGGTTTGTCAGTAACCTGCCAAAGTTGGTTGTTTACTTGGGTGCTCTGGTTTCCTCCATAAACCGACTGCCCTACATGGTCCAGATGTGTCAATAACGGGAGTTAAAACACCAATACACATATTGAGCTCCACTCTCTTATGCCTAAAAAGATTGCAAAGATGTGATAGAAAAAGATATTTTACTTGAAGATGTTAATTTTTAACAATTAGACAAGATGATCGCGATAAGGATGGGTTGATATTATATCCTTCCATTTTTCAGATCGTGACTGTCAGGCACTACTGAAGACTATAGACTTAAAAACAGACATCTGATTAAATGACAGAGTTTTTTGTGTATCTTTTTTTGAATCCTGTGAAATTTGGCAAACATTCTGCTTAAAAGATCTTTGCTTGCTCAGTTACTGTAAAACAATACTAAAATTGATATAAAATTAAACATCCACATTTGGTGAAAAATTGTAAGCAAAAAAATATTTGCGCATGTACATGTGCGGTATTGATTAATATTTCCAAAATTTGACACCGTTTGGCTGTTTCCTTTAAATTAATAGATTTATCTGTTTGGTCATTGTTGTAATATTTTTTTGGCATTTTTTTTTAATCAAATCTAATATTCTACCGGTTTTCCAAGTTTTCTACTCCTAGCGTGTCTGATGAAGGTTAATCCAGAAAAGCGCTTCACACGCAGTGAAATTTTGCTTTTGTACATTTATTAAAATCATTTCAATATGTGGATCGTGTCTTTTTGGCACATATTCCATATTCTTTCGTTTTTAATATTATTTCAGAGTTTGGATTTAGTGCCGTGTGGAGGTCGTAGAAAGCTTCCCCGTGCTTCAGTTGTATGCTCTTATATATTTTCGAGTACTGGAATATGTGTTGGAAAGACACAGTTTACATATTTCCAAAATTTGACACCGTTTGGCTGTTTCCTTTAAATTAATAGATTTATCTGTTTGGTCATTGTTGTAATATTTTTTTGGCATTTTTTTTTAATCAAATCTAATATTCTACCGGTTTTCCAAGTTTTCTACTCCTAGCGTGTCTGATGAAGGTTAATCCAGAAAAGCGCTTCACACGCAGTGAAATTTTGCTTTTGTACATTTATTAAAATCATTTCAATATGTGGATCGTGTCTTTTTGGCACATATTCCATATTCTTTCGTTTTTAATATTATTTCAGAGTTTGGCTTTAGTGCCGTGTGGAGGTCGTAGAAAGCTTCCCCGTGCTTCAGTTGTATGCTCTTATATATTTTCGAGTACTGGAATATGTGTTGGAAGGACACAGTTTACATATTTCCAAAATTTGACACCGTTTGGCTGTTTCCTTTAAATTAATAGATTTATCTGTTTGGTCATTGTTGTAATATTTTTTTGGCATTTTTTTTTAATCAAATCTAATATTCTACCGGTTTTCCAAGTTTTCTACTCCTAGCGTGTCTGATGAAGGTTAATCCAGAAAAGCGCTTCACACGCAGTGAAATTTTGCTTTTGTACATTTATTAAAATCATTTCAATATGTGGATCGTGTCTTTTTGGCACATATTCCATATTCTTTCGTTTTTAATAATACAATACATCTGAAGGCTTTTTTTCATGAATCCTATTTAATTTATATTTAAGCACTTCAGTGGACTTGATGAAGCTGTTTACAGAAATATTGATGCTTGTAAAGAGCTTGCACAAACTACAGCATCTGCCTATGGACCTCTGGGTAATATATTTTAATTTTGTTAAAATGTTAATGCTCCAAAAACAACATTTGGTAATTTTACAAATACATGTATGACGACTCCCTATTATCTCAGGAAAAATAAATATTTTGCATATTGATACAGAACTGTCATAAGTTATCATTTAAGATATTGCTAAAAACCAAATTTATAGTCTTTGCGTGACATTAAGGCCAGAAGGAAATAATTTCTGGATTTTCATCCCTATTTTTATGAAAATATGAGGATGGTTGGGCAAATTTTATTTTTTATTCATTTTGATGTTCTGCCATTTTAAAGTTGACCAAAAATTAACATTATTTCCCAAAAAATCATTGCAAAAACTTTCAGGCGGCAATAAAACAGGGAACATGAGGGGTTGAGATTCTTTGATAAACATGTTATTAGTTAATCTGATTTAACAAATATTTTATTTTTTCCAGGTTTACAACATAATTGTTAAAAAGTGTGTAAGTTAAAATGGCTAATCTTTGGTTAAAATGTTTCTCATTTTAAGATTAAAAGAAAACTACTTTTTTTCTAGGACAAAACAAAATGGTCATCAACCACATAGAAAAGCTGTTTGTTACCAATGATGCAGCCACAATTCTCAGAGAGCTTGAAGTTCAGCATCCTGCTGCCAAGATGCTGGTGTTGGCATGTCAGCAACAGGAACAGGAAGTTGGCGATGGCACAAACTTTGTCATGGTTTTTGCCGGAGCTCTACTCGAGCAGGCTGAATCTCTTCTTAGAATGGTATTTGTCTATTTGTTTCTTTCCTGTTCAAATAGAAAATCTAAATGCAACTCTCGTGTCTCATACTTGTACCTATAAATGATTTGAGGTTCAAATGTTCACTCATGTACAATACTTTCTAATATGTGGCAGGTTTAACCTGTACATGTGATGCTCCTGAAGTTAAAACATATCTTTAAATATTTTACAAGCAAAAATGAATATATTTTTTTATACAACTGAAACAAAATATATTTGAAAATAAAAACAAACTAGCTATTCTTGTAGGTCACATGTGCTCTTAATAACATTTGAAATTTGTAAAGAAAAAGCATTAAAAAGACACCAAAAATTCGTGAAAACAAGCGTGCTAAAGTAAAGGAAAATTCTGCTCATAGTAGAACTAACATATTGACATTTCTACCATTATCGCTCCCTAAGGGGGCATATTAACCACAAGTACATTACTGATGTATATATATAGCATATCCTTTTTCATATGTAACAACAAAAAAGAACTCATTCCAAACTTTTAAGTGGTTGTTTGAAAAAGTATTTGCATGTACTAAAATTCCATGATATATGCTTTCATAGTTATTTTCAGTTCTTACAGTTGATGTATGGTACAAAACTAATACAACTGGTACATCTTTTAAAAAAAATACAACCCACCCTAATTGTTTCTATGATTTTTGCAGGGTTTGTCAGTTACAGAGGTGACAGAAGGTTATGAACTAGCAGCTAAGAAAGCACTAGATATCTTACCATGTGAGTAATAGTTATGGTCAAAAGAATTAAACATTTTGGATTCTGAATGGACTGTATTTTGGGCCCTTGAAAAAGAGACCCAAAATCCTTGGTGTCGAATTGAGTTCCAAGGCAAAGGGGTAAAACATTGAAAACAGCATCCATGAAAGTAAAATTGTAAATAGATTGTTTTTATTATGTATAAACTAATACCCCAAAAAGAAAAAAGTGCCTCCCCCCTCCCCCCACAAATTTAATTCTGGAACAGCCCTGAGATGAAAATTGAATATATTTTGTTTTATGTGTGTACAGGTATTAACTTTGATTATTTTCTCAACTGTAGCTTTGGTCTGTGATGAATTAAAGAATTTACGGAACAAATCAGAAGTAGTTAAAGCCATTAGAACATCGATCATGAGCAAACAGTATGGTAATGAAGACTTCCTGGCCAATCTGATCACAGATGCATGCAGTAAGTTATATTCCTAAATTGTTTGTTGCTTAGTCTGCAAGAAATATCAGGTTTTGAAAGGTTAAAGCATAAATCATGTTGCTTGAATTGCTTCTTTTTGTTTTTGACTTTTATAAATGGATTTAGTAAAGTAAAAAAAAAAATCCAAAGCATAGTTTCTAAAGATAAGTCAAAACAGATACCTTTTCAATATTTTCCAATAAGACTCTGATATATTGATATGATTGTTGTATTTTTCAGTTTCTATCCTGTCTGAAAAGATCACATTTAACGTTGATAACATCAGAGTTAGCAAGATCTTGGTGAGTATTGGTAGATAAGAAACTTTGTGCTGGCATTAAACATGATATGTCCACAAATATATCTTGTATTCAAAATAAAAAAATATCTTTAGATAGCAAGGCAATGCAACAACCGTTTTCATTATTTTGATGATCTAATAGTCACAAAGAATTTGTATTGCTCTCGGTCATCATCGAGGGGAGATAACTGGACTTGAGAATTTTCTTTTACAGTACAGAGTCCAATAATATGAAGCTGGGAGTGTCCTTTTGTGAGAGCGCTCACAGTATTACTTGTTTTTCCATTTGTAATGTAATATATCTTTGTTCAATAATTGTGTATTTTTTCCAGGGTTGTGGTGTTCATCAATCTGAAGTTGTACAAGGTATGGTGTTCAAGCGTTTTGTTGAAGGTGACGTTACCAAGGCAACCAATGCTAAAGTAGCTGTTTATTCCTGTCCATTAGATTCCACACAGACAGAAACTAAGGTAAACAAGGAGAGGGTCAAGTTGGATTTTATATTTATTTGTTAAAAGAACGACCAACTTCAATTTTAAACTAAAATTTGACTTGAGTATTCAACATGCATACAAAACTAATGGAATTTTAGCTATCACTTTAAAAGTCATTGAAGTGGAAGTGCCAAAGTGGTTGTTGAAAAGAACACATACACAATCTCAAAATGGGAAATTTAAGTTTGCTTGATATGCATATTTGTGAAGTTCTCATCTCTTTCGTAACATTTTGGCCAAAACAAGTGGAAGAGAGTAAAACATTGGTATTGAAAGGGAGGAATTTGCGACTATTGTTTGAAAATGGAGGCCTAATCCTCCATCAAGAAGATTGACTATCAGCAGTATAAAGAATTGAAACTTTTGTGTTTTAAACATTTTATGGATTGAACAATCCAAAAACTTGCATCGTAAACAAAAAAATCGGTGTAAAATTTGTTTCAGAGCAAGTTTTGGATAATATTTATACAATTTAAAGTGATGTTTTCTTTTCTTCATTTTCAGGGTACAGTTCTAATTAAATCAGCTGATGAACTAATGAATTTCAGTAAAGGAGAAGAAAATCAAGTAGAAAGTGTAAGTATGGACTGTTTGTTGTTGAAGACTGCTTATAATAGTATCACAGACTTAACTGTATGTTAAAAAAAATAGACTATTTATAATTGTGGCACCTTTTTAGCTCACCTGACCCGAAGGGTCATGTGAGCTATTGCCATCACTTTGCGTCCGTCGTCTGTCCGTCGTCCGTCGTCCGTCGTCTGTCGTCCGTCGTCCGTTAGCTTTTTTCAAACATCTTCTTCTCTGAAACTGCTTGGCCAATTGCAGCCAAACTTGATATGGTTGTTCCTTAGGGTATTATGCAAAAAGTTTGCGTTGGGATTTTTGATACGTCAAAAAACATGGCCGTTGTTACTAAAAATAGAACAGGGGGGTCAAATACAGTTTTTTGCAAATAACTCAAAAACAGTAACAGATATCAAAATTCTGGCGAGGGTAAAAGTGATCAGCACCTCAAGATCTACCTGCCTAGAAATTTTCAAGAAGATCCAATAACCGATGTAGGAGTTATTTCCCTTTTTCTGGATTTTTTCAAAATTTTGCACTTATTTAGCCCTATATCTTGAAAACTATACAAGATATTTTAAAAATTCAAAATGCAGATGATTGAGCACATCAAGATCTACATTTCATGTAATTAGTTCATAGCTGTAGAACCATTCGTTTAGGAGTTATGGCCCTTAAAGTGTCAAAATTTACCGTTTTTCATTACTTTTTCCCTGAATTTCAAAGATTAACTTGTCTGACACCATATATCCAACTTCAACCAAACTTGGCACAGTTGTTTAATAGCACATATGCTACAATTCTATCGTTCAGATTTTTGATTCGTCAAAAAATATGGCCGCCATGGCTAAAAATAGAACATAGGTGTAAATTGCAGTTTTTTGCTAATAACTCAAAAATGGTTACAGATATCAAAATTCTGATGGGAGACAAAAGTGATCAGCATCTCAAGATCTACCTGCTATGGAAGTTTCAAGAAGATCCAACAACTAATGTGGGAGTTATTGCCCTTTTTCTGGATTTTTTTTCAAAATTTTTCACTTGTTTAGCCATATATCTTGAAAACTATACAAGATATTTCAAGAATTTGAATTGCATATGATTAAGCACATCAAGATCTACATTTCATGTATTTAGATCAAAGCTGTAGGATCATTTCTTTTAGGAGTTATTGTCCTTAAAACAACAAAATTTACCATTTTGTCTGACACCGTAAGACCAACTGCATTTTAACTTGGCACACTTGTTTAATAGCTTATATGCTACAACTCTATTGTTCAGATTTTTGATTCGTCAAAAAACATGGCTGCCATGGCTAAAAATAGAACATAGGGGTAAATTTCATTTTTTTGCTAATAACTCAAAAATGGTTTCAGATATCAAAATTGTGCAAGAATCAAAAGTGATCAGCATATTAAGATCTACCTGTCCTGAAATTTCAGAAAATATATGACTGCTGATGTGGGAGCCCTTTTTCGTAATTTTTGCTAAATTTTGCACTTATTAAGCCCAATATCTTGAAAACTAACCAAGTTATTTCAGAAAAATTTAAATGGCATATGGTTAAGCACAATAATATCTACAAAATATTTGTATCTGTGTAGTTCAGGTGAGCGATTCAGGCTCCTGGGAGCCTCTTGTTGGTCTATGGAATGAAAACTATTGCAGATAGAGAAAAGCTGTTGCTTGTTTAAATGTTCAGCTCATTTAGCTCTACAAAAGTCTCATTAGGGTGGAAGTTGTCAGATGACCCCTAATAGGGGTTACAGCCCTTAAAAGGTGAAAAATGGTGTTTTTGCCTACGGAATGAAAACTATTGCAGATAGGGAAAAGCTGTTTATTGCTTAAATGTTTAGCTCATTCAGCTCTTCAAAAGTCTTCATAGGGTCGAAGTTGTCAGATGACCCCTTATAGGGGTTACAGACCCTTAGAGGCGAAAAAAGTGTTTTTAGCCTATAGAATGAAACTATAACAGATAGAGAAAAGTTGTTGCTTGCTAAATTGTTCAGCTCATTTAGCTCTTCAAAAATCTCCATAGGGTCGAAGTTGTCAGATGACCCCTTTTAGGGGTTACAGCCCTTAAAAGGGGAAAATTAGTGTTTTTTGCCTATAGAATGAAAACTATTGCAGATAGGGAAAAGCTGTTGCTTGCTTAAATGTTCAGCTCATTCAGCTCTACAAAAGTCTTCATAGGGTTCAAGTTGTCAGATGACCCCTTATAGGGGTTACAGCCCCTTACAGGCTAAAAATAGTGTTTTTGGTCTATGGAATGAAAACTATTGCAGATAGAGAAAAGCTGTTGCTTGTTTAAATGTTCAGCTCATTTAGCTCTACAAAAGTCTCATTAGGGTTGAAGTTGTCAGATGACCCCTTATAGGGGTTACAGCCCTTAAAAGGTGAAAAATGGTGTTTTTGCCTTCAGAATGAAAACTATTGCAGATAGGGAAAAGCTGTTAATTGCTTAAATGTTCAGCTTATTTAGCTCAACAAAGTTTTTCATAGGGTTGACATCAAGACCAGGTGAGCGATTTAGGCTCCTGGGAGCCTCTTGTTGTAGGTTGCATAATTCAACTTTCAGTCATTCCATCTGAACTTGGTTTCTGAGTATTACTTTTAAACTCCTAGATAGAATATCATGACTTTTTAGTCTTGCACTTATTGAAGCTTTCAGAAGATGCCTATTGATTTTGGGTTAAAAGGTCAAGGTTAAAAGAAAGGGGACCAGAGATCTGTTAGACTTGTAAAAACCCAAAATGTGTAATGTCAATGGGAGACCACGTAAGCGTGACTCCTCCTAAACCGCTTGATGGATTTTGATGAAACTTTACATGAAAGAAGTGCATCATCTGTAGATGTGCATGAAGAATTTGTATTGCTCTTGGTTATTATTGAGGGGAGATAACTGGACTTGGGATTTTTTTTTACAGTACAGAGTCCAATATGAAGTGGGGAGTATCCTTTTGTGAGCTCACTCACAGTATTACTTGTTTATTTTCCAGCAAATTAAATCTATAGCTGATGCCGGCTGTAGTGTTATTGTGGCTGGTGGTAAAGTGGGAGAACTAGCACAACATTACTGTAATAAATACAAAATATTGGTAGTCCGTCTCATGTCCAAGTGGGATCTTAGACGTCTCTGTAGGTCTATAGAAGCTACACCTTTACCTAGAATTGTAAGTTACTGCAGAATTATGCTATTATTTATATGCTTTTTGGCCGGATTTCACGGAGTGAAAATTCAGGGTTATAAAATGGTGAATGTTGGGCGGGCGGCGTGTGGGCGGGGAAGAAATTTTCGTAACAGTTTTCTCAGCAACTACCAATCACAGCCACTTGATATTTGGTATACAGCATCAGGGTGGGGTCCCATAAAGTGTGATACGATTTCAGGTATGTCGCTCACCTACTTCCTGTTTAACGAAATCCAGCCATTTTTGACTTTGACAGATTTTTTTCGGTTGAAATAATGAAATCCTATTCTGTTTGTCTTATTCTTCAACCTGTATACTGAAAAGAAAACTTCAGACTCTTAGATAAAACACAAACAGAGCACAAACAAGTTTTTACTTTCAATTTGTCATTGGCTTATAATTATGTTATGTTTCATATAAATCTTATTTAAGAAGCAAAGAGGCACCAATGGGGGCATTCAAGTGTCAAAGGTCCGCAAGGCCAATGAAAAAACCAGTAATTAGGATGAGAGCAGCACAAACAAACACAAAACATGAAAAAACATAAAATCAACTGAACAGAAACTCAAGTTGTAACGAGACTGAATTCAGGTGCTCCAAAATATTCAGTTTAACCCACAGTTATGGAATTCCTAAATTCCAATCCCTCCAACAAAAGAAAAGAAAATATGCTTTATTTTTGAAGAACATAACATCAATATAAACCTATTCTTATAGATTCCACCCACAGCAGATGAAGCAGGTCACTGTGATCGTGTCTACGTAGATGAAATAGGAGAAAACTCTGTAGTTATATTTAGACAAGGTGATTTAAAATAGCAGATACCTCTGTAGTTATATTTAGACAATAATTATGCAATAGTCACCGAAGGTGAGACATAGGTTTTACTTTCCGGCAGCGGCATAAACTTTTTTGTAAGCTTTAGATGCATTATATGAATATGTTTGACAAATCTACACAAAGAAGACATTATCTTAAGATACCAAAAACAAGTGCACACCTTACAACCGACTAAATCATTTTTATGAAATGCGTTAACGACACTATGAAATGAGCTCATAAGTTGAGACGAAACATATTTTTTTATGAAAATAACGGGGACTTTAAAGGTGTTTCCCAATGGCCAATATATTTTATTGTACATGTATATCCATATGCTATTGCCAGTATTTATGCATAGCTCTGAATGTTATTCTGATGTATTCTTGGTACAATAGTGTATTTAGTTTTGATTTTGATTATTTGTTTCAGATAAAGAAGAAAGTGCTATATCTACAATTGTAATCCGAGGGTCTACAGATAATATTATTGATGATGTTGAGAGAGCTGTTGATGATGGTATTAACACATTCAAAGCTCTAACTAAGGTTAGTTATAAGAGCCCCACAAGAGCCCTCTAGTTTCACGTGGATTATTTGTCTGTCCGTCTATCAATTGTTCATTGTAAAACCCCAAAAAGTTTAAGTCCGAAATTTTACACATTTATAGAGTTTTCACTTGAAGATGTGCATATTTAAAGGTCATACCAATCTATCAAAAATGTCTTCAAAAATGTTAATTTTTTACTAATGGGTGGCCCTTCCTAACTTGGTCAGTATTGTAGCTAATATTGGGTAAATACTGGTGTATTTAGGTCATGGTATTTATAATTTGAAACTAATTTTCAAATTTTCATATCAGAAATACACTGTCATCTACATTTGTACTAAAACAAGCATTTAGTTGATTTGAACAAAAAGGAAAAATTTGAATTATTTGAAAAAGGCTAACAATATACTGTAATAATTCCCATTAACAGACACATTGCTTATTTTTGATAAATTTTATATTGATGTAAAAATTAAAAAAGAAGTGTTTTAGATTTTTCTTGATTTTGTAGAATGCTAAAATGATCCCTGGTGCTGGAGCAACAGAAATAGAATTAGCTAAACAGATAACAACTTATGGAGAGGTGAGTTTGCTTTATATAGGCTAATATTTGATATCAGACAGAATTTATAGCTGTCGTTCAAATTATTCAGGACAGATAATTTGACTTTTTTAGCTCACCTGGACCGAAGGTCCATGTGAGCTATTACCATCACTTGGCGTCCGTCGTCGTCGTCTGTCGTCGTCGTCGTCTGTTAACAATTTTTCAAAAATCTTCTCCTCTGAAACTACCAAACAGAATTTAATGAAACTTGGTATGAATGATCCTTAGGGTGTCCTGCACCAAACTTGTGTTTTGATTTTTGATCCGTTAAAAAACATGGCCGCCGTTACTAAAAATAGACTAGGGGGGTCAGACTACTGTTTTTGGCTTATAAATCAAAAAGTATAAGAGATAGAGGAAATCTGAGGCCACGCTACTGATTCAGCATCAAAAGCTCTACAAAAGTCTCCATTTGGTCAAAGTTGTCAGATGACCCCTTATAGGGGTTACGGCCCCTTAAAGGTGAAAAATAGCATTTTTTCATGTTTTTGGCCTACAGAATGAAAACTATTGCAGATAGAGATTAGCTGTTGCTTGCTTAAATGTTCAGCTCATTTAACTCTACAAAAGTCTCCATAGGGTCGAAGTTGTCAGATGACCCCTTATAGGGGTTACGGCCCCTTAAAGGTGAAAAATAGCCATTTTTCATGTTTTTGGCCTACAGAATGAAAACTATTGCACATAGAGATTAGCTGTTGCTTGCTTAAATGTTCAGCTCATTGAGCTCTACAAAATTCTCGATAGGGTCGAAGCTGTCAGATGACCCCTTATAGGGGTTACGGCCCCTGAAAAATAGCCATTTTTCATGTTTTTGGCCTACAGAATGAAAACTATTGCAGATAGAGATTAGCTGTTGCTTGCTTAAATGTTCAGCTCATTTAGCTCTACAAAATTCTCCATAGGGTCGAAGTTGTCAGATGACCCCTTATAGGGGTTACGGCCCCTGAAAAATAGCCATTTTTCATGTTTTTGGCCTACAGAATGAAAACTATTGCAGATAGAGATTAGCTGTTGCTTGCTTAAATGTTCAGCTCATCTAGCTCTACAAAATTCTCCATAGGGTCGAAGTTGTCAGATGACCCCCTTATAGGGGTTACGGCCCCTGAAAAAAGCGATTTTTCATGTTTTTGGCCTACAGAATGAAAACTATTGCAGATAGAGATTAGCTGTTGCTTGCTTAAATGTTCAGCTCATCTAGCTCTACAAAATTCTCCATAGGGTCGAAGTTGTCAGATGACCCCTTATAGGGGTTACGGCCCCTGAAAAATAGCCATTTTTCATGTTTTTGGCCTACAGAATGAAAACTATTGCAGATAGAGATTAGCTGTTGCTTGCTTAAATGTTCAGCTCATTTAGCTCTACAAAATTCTCCATAGGGTCGAAGTTGTCAGATGACCCCTTATAGGGGTTACGGCCCCTGAAAAAAGCGATTTTTCATGTTTTTGGCCTACAGAATGAAAACTATTGCAGATAGAGATTAGCTGTTGCTTGCTTAAATGTTCAGCTCATTTAGCTCTACTAAAGTCTATATAGGGTTGAAGTTGTCAGATGACTCCTTATAGGGGTTATGGCCCCTTATAGGTGAAAAATGGTATTTTTGGCCTATAGAATGAAAACTATTGCAGGTAGAGAAAAGCTGTTGCTTGCTTTAATGTTCAGCTCATTTAGCTCTACAAAAGTACAGGGTCAACATCAAGACCAGGTGAGCGATTCAGGCTCCTGGGAGCCTCTTGTTTTATAAATTCAACAATGAAGCAAGTTGCTCTACTATATGAACGGTGAAAAAGTTTACAATATATTTTGGGTAAAATATTTGGTTTGATTTGCCTGTGTGCTTATTATCTAAATGTATCAATATGACTTTTATTTTGAAGAGTGCACCTGGTTTAGAACAGTATGCCATCAAAAAGTTTGCAGAATCTTTAGAAGCTTTACCTAGAGCCATAGCTGAAAATGCTGGTGCTAAAGTAAGCCTATTAAGTTAAGCTACCAATAAATGTCAAGCTCATTTGTTACAATGTTTAATGAGGATATGAAATGATATCTTTGCTCATTTCTCATGTAGATTGAAATGCTTCTTTGAATTTTTCAAATTGGATTTTTTTTAAATGGTTTATCTTTTCCTAATGCTGGATATCTGACATCTAAGTTAGATTTAACAGTAAATATTATAATAGAAGGTAATTTAACATTTCACAAGAAGGTCTGCATAAGAGATGAAGTTGAGAAACTTATCTGATGCCAAAATTAATGTACAATGTTTTTTTTGTAAAAAAATCACTTCATACATTTTCATAGATTCCAAATTTCCTTTTCTTTGAGATCATTTGGCATTTGGAAACCTAACATTTACTAAACAACCTCCAGTATTAACTAATTGATCTTTTGAAATGAAAACCATCTTTAATTTGTTAAAACTGATAAATATTATAGTTTTAACACCAATATTTTTCAATGGTTTGAAAGTTTATCGGAACTTATACATTTAGACCTGCCTTAACCAAACCCTGAATAATCCAAATAATCCAAAAGCATTTTGTTTTTAAAAAACAAACTGACTTCAATGTCCCTTCTATATGTTTTAGCTATAAGCAACGACCAAATTCTTTGTACATGTAGTACCCAAAAATTCAAAGAGTTAATTTCCAAGTTACAGGACCACAAGGAGCATATAAATGTACCAAAGTAGTTTAGCCTATATACAGGTTTCAAGCATCAATAATTACTATATTATATACATGTATATTTTAGGCCACTGAAGTATTATCTAGATTATATGCTGCTCACCATGAAGGAAAGAAGAATGCTGGATTAGACATTGAGGTGAGATACAGGAAAAATGTTGTCAGATATTTTGCAATTTTAGAAATTTTCTATTATGCAGTTCATTTTTTTATTTTAAAAAATGGCAAGTGTATCATTTATTGTTTGACCAGTAAAATTTTATATAGTCTGACATGTTATTTCAAGCCTGGGATGAAAAATTATCGAAATTACTTTTCAGTCCAGAACAAGGTGTCACATTGAGATAAAAGGTGTAATAGAGTTATTTTATAGAAAAACATGAAAGAAAATTACCACATTTTGCCTTCAGGTTATTGGTCTCTTCTTTAAAGGGCTTTCACCTGAAATATTTTATAAAAGAATATGGAGGTAATGAACATGAGACCATAAGTTATAAACACACATTTGAACTCCCACTGCAATTAAATTTATGAGCTGTATGGCCAATCCAAAATTTATTCCTCATCAGCAGCACTAGAACCCAGATGTAGGAAATCTACAATAAAAAAAGGGTTGAAAATACACAAAAAGCAGATGAGATCTGAATTTTCAATAATGTCAAATATATCTAAGGATAAAAGAGGGTGGAGGCAGTTAATCTTAATTTTAAGTATTTGTGTATTAGATGGGACATTTCAATAAGTACTTGTAGCACAATGTCAAAATGTAGACCATTGATTTTCAAATTGTCATTTATTAACAGACACCAGGAGTAGGGATTAAGGATGCTACCCAGCTAGGCTTATTAGATCTCTACCTAAATAGATACTGGGGAATCAAGTTTGCCACTCAAGCTGCTTGTACTATACTTACAGTAGATCAGGTAAGATAAATAGATTTTTGGGAGTCAAGTTTGCCACTCAAGCTGCCTGTACTATTCTTACAGTCGATCACGTAAAATCAAAACATTGGCTGGCCCCAAAAAATATATCAGTGTTTGTGACACAGCCTAAAAACAGCTAGCATGCTGTCTTGGAATGTTATGAATGCATATGAGGCCAAGCATGGATACCGTAAATATGATGATTTTTGGAACAAAATGACAATGTCCACAAAACAGCAGCATTTTTTGCTGTTGTAAAAAAATATACGACAAGCACTAAAGGACACATTTATTATATTTCTTGGGTTATATCTTAACAGATACCTGAACAATTATGGAATGATGTGCTATTGTTTGTACTTGTCCATTAATCAAATCATTTTCAAATTATCTGTCAGAAACAAGAAAATACCTGAGATATTTGTTAACTTCCTAAAAAAGGAAAAGGCATCATTTTTTATGTCTTAAACCATATTGATTGTGTTCTAAATATATAAAAAGATATTGATGCAACATTTTTGGCCGGAGTAAAAAATCCGGGTTATAAAATGGTGAAGGTCAAGCGGATGGGGAAGAATTTTCATAACAGTTTTCTCAGCAACTACATATCACAGCAACTTGATATTTGGTATACAGCATCAGAGTGGGATCCCATAGCATGGAATTTGATTTTAGGTCTGTCACTCACCTACTTCCTGTTAAACCAAATCTTGCCATTTTTTACTTTGACAGATTTTTTTTATTGTTTTATTTCTCTTTCCAGATTATCATGGCTAAGGCAGCAGGAGGACCAAAGCCTAAAGAAAACAAAGACTGGGACGAAGATTAATGATATTATTGAATGTGTTCCTAACATGTCTCTCATTAACAGTGTGTGCAAGCAAGACAGATGTGTTCACTATCCTCATCGCAAAGTGGCATTATCATTTAATGATAAAATTGGGCAGAAATAATGAAATTTTTTTCATCTCATATATCAGTGCTATGTGTATCATGATTAGAAATTTCCAATTAAATTTTCTAACTGAAACTTTAGGAGGGGTCTCGCATTCTTTTTAAAACTGCATTTATTTTAGCAAACTTTCAATTTAAGGCCTTTTGGGAAAACCTATTTTGCTTATACTCTTATAAATGTTCATTTAATTGTCAACACATTTGACGTTATTACACTCTATTTTCAGAGTGGCAATGTTTAGGGTATAAAGATTAAAATATTGTACTAAAATATTTTGCACCTTAATGTTATTGCTAACATCTGTTTGTGTTGTTTTTTCTATGATCAACCATATTTTTTTTATGTGCTTATTGTCATTTTTTTGTAAGAAAAACTTAATTTATATAGTAAAAAAATAAATGAATAAATATCCTACCTGATATACTCTATTGATTTATTTTGCTTGTTTACAATGTTCATTTTTGTCTGTCGTGCGACGATTAGTTGGGGAAGCGTGACATATGAATTACTTTCCGGCAGCGGCGGCATAAGCTTTTTTATACGACCGCAAAAAATTTGCGGACGTATTATGGTATGATGCTGTCGTCGTCGTTGTCGTCGTCGTCGGTGTCTGTTAACTTTTTAGTGTTTCCACAATAACTTAAGTTCCAGTTATCCGATTGCTATGAAACTTTACAATGATGTTCCTTACCATAAAAGGATGAATGGGAGTGATTTTGGGGGTCCCCCCATTTTTCGTTTAGAAATTAGGGGCCAAAAAAGGGCCAAAAATACTACTTTTTTGTTTGTTTCCACAATAACTTTAGTTCTAGTTATCCAATTGCTATGAAATTTGACAGTGATGTTCCTTACCATACAAGGATGAATGGGATTGATTTTGGCGGTCCCCCCTTTTTTGGTTTCAAAATTAGGGGCCCAAAAGGGGCAAAAAATTCAAATATTTTACATGTTTCCACCATAACTTTGGTCCTAGTTGGCCTATTGCTGTGAAATTTGTCAAGAATGTTTTTTACAATAAAAGAATGTACCTGATGAATTATTGTGCCCCCTTTTTCTCCGTTGTGTAATTAGGGGCCAAAAGGGGCCAAAATAAAAACTTTTTTATTTGTGGTCCGATTTTGAAAAAATTTTTTGCATGTTTGTTCTCGTCAAATAGCGGATACAAAATTAATTAATTTTGCGACCCCCCCCTTTTTCCCCCTATTATGTAATTAGGGACCAAATGGGGCCAAAATCGAAACTTTTATTTGTGGTCAGATTTTGAATTTTTTTTTGCAAGTTTATTTTTGTCAAGTAGCGAATCCAAATTTGAGAATTTATTTTTGCGACCCCCACCCCTTTCCACCTGTTACGTAATAAGGGGCCAAAAGGGGCCGAAATCGAAACTTTTTAAATTCTTGTCCGATTTTGATAATTTTTTTTGCAAGTTTATTCTTGTCAAGTAGCAGATATATTTTTGTGTCCCCTTTTTTTACTGTTACGTTATTAGGGACCAAAAGGGGCCAAAATTGTAACTTTTTTTATTTCTGGTCCGATTTTGAAAATTTTTTTTGCATGTTTGTTCTTGTCAAATAGCGAATACAAAATTAAGAATGAATTTTTGCGACCCCCCCTTTTCCCCCTATTACGTAATTAGGGGCCAAATGGGGCTTTTTTATTTGTGGTCCAATTTTGAAATTTTTTTTTGCAAATTTATTCTTGTCAGGTAGCGATTCTAAATTTAAGAATAAATTTTTGGGGCTGTAATAATAATTTTTAAAAAAGTTCTGGTTCGATTTTTAATTTTTTCCCCAAACATTATTCTTTTAAAGAGTAGAATATAACATTCAAAATTTATATTTTTACCCCCTGGGTCGAAAGTCCATCAGAGAAGCATGTGTCAAAAACCTTTGTCAGTCCACCATGGGCTGCATGTGTCCAGAACAATAGACTATCCATATTAGGCCTAAAACGTACAGGGTTCAACATGTTGCGGTCGTATCATGCTGCGCTCGGCGAAGCTTTTTATTGTAAGACTTTTGTGGAAAATGAATTACTTGAAAAGTATAATAGCTAGGTATCTGATATTTGGTATACAGATAGTTCAGGTTATGGTCTACGCAACTGTCACCATGCCGTGTGACCCTGACCCCATTTTCACGCTCCAGTGACTCTGTGAACTTAGATCTTTTTTCAGGCTGAAAAAGTTCTTTGTGGAAAATGAATTACAATGGATTCCACTTTATCGACTAACTCTTATTAGAATAATCCTCTTAATTGACTAAGATTTTAAAACACCAAACCCTTTCCTATACTTTCAATGCTAAAAATTTCATTTAATTGCATTGAAAATCTTAGAAAAAGTGCAAAATTTCTGTTAATTATTGATGAATTAAACTAGGGTTTTTGTGCATGTCACAATGTCATCTGACTCGACCTCATTTTTACACTAAATGACTTAATATTGTTTTTTTTGTGTTCAGTCTTTTATGTTAAGTCTGTTTCTCAGAGACTATGATATCAAGAATCATTTTAGTTGGTCCACAGGAAAATGTCAAGAATTAATGAATGTATAGTTGAATAACTAGGTATTCCGATGGTGCCAGCAGTCGAGACATACTTTAGTGTTAACTCTTGTTCAGAGCTGTCTTGTACCTTTTGTGAATTCTGGTTGAAATGTGAAAAAAATGCTCATTAAAAATAATTTTGTCCCCTGTAGTAAGGTGTTCTATGACTTCGAGTGCCAAGAGTCTCTTTGTGTCTGTTCTCTCTTGTAAGCATAGACCGATCACAAGTTCATTTTTTCCGGATATTAGAATGCAATTATGTCAAAGGTCAACTGAGGTAAAAATCTGACGCCATTACATTAAGAGCAATGGAAGCAAGATGTTATCTGATTTATTTCAAGAAACATTGAATAAAAATGGAATAAAAAAGTCTTGTTAGTCCATTTGTCATAGTGAAGGAAATATATAAAACAAGTTACAACATTTCCCATGGATTGGAGAGAAAAGAAAAGGTTTTCATTATTTCATTTAGAGAATGTACAAGTTTTCCAGTAAAATTTGGGTAAAATGGCTGCTACTACAGAACTCATGATCGAAGTAATGTCAATGACAATTTTTTTGTTTCCATGCCTACAATACTCAACAGATTTTCTTGAAATTTTTACATATTATTTTGCCTTATCTACAAAATTAGGGGGCATATAGTGTTCTTTCCCAAATTTTGTGAAATAGGACATTATGTCTTTTGGACATATTCTAGTTGTACCTTAAATAACTTGGATACGTTTCATATTTAGTACTAGTCAACAATTTTTGAATGAGTTATCTCCCTTTGATCAGCAGGGTACCTGGAACTACTATTTATTGAATAATTATCTACAAATGTAGAAACCAGAATTACATTATGAAAAGAACCTTTTAAACAAATGGAAATGTATACACAATTTATCACTGGTATTAACCCTGCACAATACAAGAAAGGTGTCTTGTTGAAGTGTATTAATTTCAAACAGTTGAAAAACATGGGTAAAAATATAATGAATTGGACAAGTCAATTTTTTTTTATTGATGATGCTATGAAGGTCTACCAGCAGCAGCAACTAACTAAGCGGTTTCAAAATGCAATTTATTAGTGTAGTTTGTCATCGTTTCTACTAGAACTCAGGTTAGCGGATTCGATAGAAAATTATGAGATGTGGAATAAAGTGTATGTCAACTTCTGATTAAAAGCGTAAACTAGTATACATTTCATTGTATCTACAAAATAAAGAATCTGGGATATTAATGTAAAAAAAATCATTAAAAAGGAAGATGAAATAGAAAATGAAGACTCCTCATTGTGTCACAGTTTCTAGGCATTATTTTGCAAAGCTTTGTATATTTTAAGGGTATTTGGTAAACTGGTGGGAACTTGGTAATTGCCTTTTAAAGGTGAATAAAGAAATGGAGCAGTCCCACACGACAGCTAATCCCCTCGCCTTATACATTAAAATTTAAGTCAAGGTGACAGATGTCAATTACTATCCAAGATATACCCCCTTCCCAAATATCATTCCTTGGAATTGCCAAGATATGCATCTTAACCAAAAGTTATTCATGCAGAAAATGTAGGTCAAGGTGACCTTATTTTAGTATGGATGCTGACTACTATCTAAGATGGATCCGCTGACCTAATATCATCTCTAGTAGCTGCTGAGATGTAGACATTATCCAAAACTTTAACCTGAATCATTCATGTGGAAAATGTAGGTCAAGGTGACCTAATTTTGGTACAGACGTTGGTTATTATAAAAGATGTTCACACTGACCTAACATAATTTCTCTAACACTTGCAGTTGCTGAGTTATGGACTTAAACCAAAACTTGAATCCAAGTCGTTCATGCGGAAAATGTAAGTCAAGGTGATCTAATTTTGGTACAAATGTTGGTAACCATCCAAGATGTACCCACTGCCCCAAAATCATCTCTTTAACACTTGCAGCATCTTAACCAAACCTATAACCAGAGTCATTCATGCAGAAAAGTAGGTCAAGGACTCAAGGTGACATAATTTTGGTACGGATGTTGGTTAACATCCCACTGACCCCATATATCATCTCTATATCACTTGCAGTTGCTGAGATATGGACCTTAACCAAAACTTTAACCCGAGTCATTAATGCAGAAAATATAGACCAAGGTCACTTAATTTTAAACGGATGCAGATTACTATCCAATATGTACCCATTGACATCTCTCTATCACTTGCATTTGCTGAAAGATGTAGAGGTACCAATGGGGTATCCGAATGTCAAAAGTCCGAAAGGGCAGACAGAGACAAAACCAGTTAACACCAACAAGAACGGTACAAAAAACAGACAACATGTAAAAGATGGAAACACAAAATACTGAATATCAATCAACAACGCGAACTCCAGTCGAAACAAGGGTGAACTCAGGTGCTCCGGAAGAGTAAGCAGTTCCTGCTTGCTATAGCACACCCGTCGCGTTGCCAATAGTACGTCCATTCAGCGTGTTCAATCCGGTAAAGGAAGACAAAACAAAACCCTATGACAAACCAACATCTGCACTCATCTGAGAGATCGAAATCCCATATTTGTCTACAAGTGCATGATGTCTTCCGTAAAATTTCTTGAGTGAAGACAGCAACCGAGGAGCAACATAACCCTGCGATATGGACCTTAGCCAAATCTTTAACCCTAGTCATTCATGCAGAAAATATAGGTCAATGTCACATAATTTTGGTACTGGTGCTGACTACTATCTAAGATGTACCCACTGACCAAATATCATCCCCCTTTATGATGTTTAGTTCCCAAGTTATTGACAAAACAATAACCATTACGTACGTAAGTACGAACGATCGATCGAACCAAACGCTATATCCCCTCCCCATCTTCGTTGGGCTCGGGGATAAAAAAAAAAATAACAGCAGTTTAATATTTTTGTGTATCATTGTCTCAAGAATAAAATCAATTGCATCTGCTTTGGTGCTCTAGTTTTTCCGGTTACTATAGTTGTTTTATTGTCTCATTCACGACCTTGACATTTAATCTCAAGGTCAAATAAAAATATACTTGTAAGCAAAGGTTACTTCTACTATTTAAGCCAAAGAGCATGTGAGCTTGTGCGGTTAATTTGTGTTCATCAATGTCCTTATTGGTTAACAACTTCAAAAATCTTCTCTTATGAAAATTTGATAGAAACTTTGGATGAATGATATTTGACATTTTGGCAACAAACTTTCCTTATTTTCGTCTCGCCTGCGATGAATAGTTGCAGAAGGCGAATGCAATGTATTACTTTTCGGTTGTCGGTGGCGTTAACTTTTTTGTAAGACTATTGTGGGTCAGGATAACACGGTCTGTATACAAGAAAAAACCCAGATGCCTAAAATAGTTAGGCATCTGGTTTTTTTCTTGTATACAGACCGTGTTATCCTGACCCATTTTCACGCTCCAATGACTGTGAACTTATTATGTCTTTTTTTTTCAGACCGAAAACTTTTGTGGAAACTGAATTTCTTGAAAAGTATAATAGCTAGGCATCTGATATTTAGTATACAGACAGTTGAGGTTATGGTCTATGGAACTGGCACTATGCTGTGTGACACTAACCCAATTTTCACGCTTCAGTGACTTTATGAACTTGAGTCTTTTTTTCAGGCTGTAAACGTCTTTTACAATCTCTTGATTTAATGGGAATGATAGAATGTCAGCTATGAGTAGGTTTCCTTGAATGTAAGCTTTTGACTTTCCAGGTCTTTAGGATAAATGCCGCCTATAGCATTTGCTTTCCCTTTGTCAATCTTATCTTTTGTGGAAAATGAATTTCTTTAAAAAAGTAAAATAGCTAGGCATCTGATCTTTAGGGTATCGATGAAATGAAATAAGGTTTTTGGGTCCGTCACCATGTGATCTGACCTTGACTTCATTTCTACACTAAATGACTGTTAATATGTTTTTTTGTGTGTTCAGTCTTTTATGGAAAGTCTGTTTCTCAATGACTATGATATGTAGACTCATTCTAGTTAGTCCACAGGAAAAATGTCGTGAATCTATGAATGAATAGTTTAATAAGTAGGTATTCCGATGGTGCCAGCAGTCGAGACATACTTTAGTGTAAACTCTTGTACTCAGAATGGATCTGGAGAAAACAACGGCCTTGTTACTGAAAATAGAAGTTAGAGTAAATTCATTAAAGTTGGGTTAATATAAGATGGGAAAAATATAGGCTCTTCACAATCAAAAGTTCAACAAAGGTGTCTAGTTGGTCGAAATTGTTAAATGATCCGCATAGGGTTAATGGTTTCTTTTTTTGGAAGAAATAAAGTGGTTTTTTTACGGTTTTTTTTGCTCTTCAGACTAAAACTATTGCGGAAAGAGAAAAGCATTTGCTTTCTTAAAGATTCAGCTCATTAGGTTCTGTAAAAGTACCCATTGTCAAAAGGGAACATTTTCTTCACTTAAAAAAAAAACCAACACGTTCAGCAACTACATATATGTTTTTTTTCGCATTTAGCATTAACACGTTTCGAATTTTCGTAATTTAGTATCAGTCTTCATATATATCATAGATGTGGTGGCACATGAAGAAAAAAAACTCCGCAAACTTTTGATCATGAAATTTGATAAAACTACCCAAAATAACATCATAATAATTTATAAAAGTTCTAAGTTATCATGCTTTTTAAAGATATATAATCATTCGAAAAGTTGAATTGTTCAGTGAAAAATTAGGGAAATTTTACCGCCATGTAACCAGTCAAAAATTATCTTGGAAATAAACACATATATTTAAAACTAAAATCGTGGTCGAATTTTGTTTTTGTATCAAAATGAATGCATCAGTGCAAAAAAGCTTAAATAAAAAATTCCGATGTGACGCTCATTGCCTGACCCTTATCTAAAATGACTGTTATCTAGCTTTTGCCTTTTTATTTGCTTCTGCGATTTTATCTTGTCTAGAATAGCAAAATGAATATTAACCTGTTGATTTACTTTGTTCATTAGTGATAAGATCAATATTTCTCTTTAAATTTCAAAAGGGGGGCCCTGACTGGCAAAGGTGGAAAGGGGGGGGGGCTCCAATCTGGTCATGCTTCAATGATTCCCTACAACTATATCCAATCATTTTATCTGACATAAGGGGCCCCGGGCCTCTTAATTGTCCCCCACTCCTTTTGGATCCAGTCTTTCCATTCCGACTTAATTGAAGAAACAATATTTAATTACTACTACAACTGTTGGTGTAAGTTCAGTCTAAAATGGAGTTCTTCATCGATTTTTTTTTACTTTTAAAAAGTAACCAATATATAAATATCAGCGCTAGCCGTCAAAGGTTTCACAGCATAACAAAGCTATATACCAAATTTCATCGGGTACAGTCAGAATGACACGATTTCTTAATCACTAAAGGTTTAAGTAAAGGATTGGTAGCAATCGCTGGTTTAAGATCTTCCAGTAATAGGATTGTGGACTAGATATAACGTGGTTTTATAACACGTGTACTTAACAAAATGTTCATTCAGGCTAATTACATATACAAGCTAACATTGTCAGCGGATGGACGGACGTAGGAAACATTTGCCTCCATCAGCTCAGTTGACTGCTATGAATCCTCCACAAACGCCTTCAAATGTAACAAATTCTCTTATAAAATGTCAATCTTATCCTATAATTAAGCAAGATACCATGCTCAGTATTATAATCATCGGAAAAAGATCGGTCAGATTTTATCAGAGCTGCTCATTATCTTTTCATTATCCATATTTGTAGAAAATCCCAAGAATCATCGCGAAATAGATAAGTCGGATAATCAAACAGGTGTAATCGCGGCTTAATTACCTGCATCATGTAGAAATAGGAGCTTTAGTATTTATTTAAGGATCGTTTTGTAATATGCTTCGTGTTATATGATCTATTCTCGTTAGCAGGAAGAAGTGACGGAGAGAGAAGCAGGTATGAATTTGTTATAATTATTTTTGCATAAATGTAACTGTTAATACAAAGGTATTTCTGGCATATTTTGCCATTTTCGCTCTAGCCAAGTGCTGGTCTTATTCATTTTTTTTTATCAGATGAGTTGCAACCCGCTTTAAGAGAGCTTGTATATACTGGGGCATCCAAAAGGACAGTCCCGAGTGGGTTAGGGGTAGGAAATACTTTTTTTCTGGTAAAATTGGTTCAATTAAACATGGATTCCAATTTTGGATCAAAGACCTTTTTGCTAATGAAGTTTCGTTCTCTCATGTATTGAAACCACCATCTACTATTGAAGAATCTAAAACAGGCTATCTCGTGGGCAAAGAAGGAGGTCTGCGACAGCCATTAAAATGACATGTTTCTCGTCGTTTTTTTGTGTGTTAAAAATAGTCAATACATCCACACAAGAAGATGTTGTCATATTTTTATGTCTATTTGGGTAGAGATGCTTCACCCGATTATTTTTTAAATATAATTTATATTTCTAACATCCGTGATGGTAAGTGCTACGGGTGGAGTTTAAATTTCTCTGAAATTAGCCAGTTCGGCACTTTTTGAAGAACAAAGCTATAAAATTTCCGTTTAAATTTCAAAATTGTCTTCCTCCTCGAGACAATTAAAGGCCGATCTTCACCAAGATTTGGTTTCCAGTTCGGAATTTTTATGCTCTTCATATTAGAATAGTGATTGGCATTTTTATTGTTTTTTTGGTAGAGCGCCTGTGATGAATCTTGAATAGACGAAACACGCATATAGAGCGTAGCAAAACTTGTTGTCTGATGCGTGTTTCGTAATTTTGATTACATGTTTGCTATCTCAAGATTATTTCTTTATTGGTTTAAGCGTTTTTTTTTCTTTTGGTAGATTCTAAAGAATCGATGAACATATGCCAAAATGCAAACCAGACGGTTGCCTTCCCGCCAAGTTGTTCAGACGACACACGTGCTACGGAGGGATCTCCAAAATTCGCAATACACATTCAAATTATTATGGGAATAATCACCTGTATATTTGTGTTTGTATCTTTATTTGGAAATATGGTATTGTGTTTCATCGTTTACAGAAAACCACAAATGCGATCTGCCATAAATATCTTGCTTGCAAACATGGCTTTGAGTGACATTGCAGTTTCTCTGCTGTGTATTCCGTTTACTCTTGCATCGTTTATAAGAGGGGAGTGGATTTTGGAAGAACTATCGTGCAAGCTGCATGCCTTTTTGCTAGAGTACTTTTTTGTTGTTGCTCTTTTCATTCTTTTTATCATGAGCAAAGATAGGCGAGCAATAATTGTAAAAAAGAAAGAAAAGTTGAACACGAAGATGGCAAAGATCTATTCCGTATTGGTTTGGACTATACCTTTAGTTACGACTCTCCCGCCGATTTTCGGTCTGTGTGATTACAGTTTTAGCCGTGGCCAAATTTGGTGTCCGCTATCCTTCGCAGACCGGCCATTCGATATCACCTTTTTCATTGTTAAAAACGCTTTTAACTTTGCCGTTCCAGTATTATACACATTGTATGCGTTTATCTCCATTGCTAATACGATCCGATTGAATTCGAATCGTATCGACAATCATGCCGACACCGAAATTTCGCTCAGCATCACAGAAATGAGCGCAAGGCTAGGTTTCATCCTGATTCCAATGAACTCCAAAGTGAATGTTGACTTCAAGTTCAAAACAAGGAATTATAAAACCATCATGCTACTGTACTTTGCTTATCTCATTACCATATTGCCATATTTTGCCAACCAAATAATGTCAAATGTCACAAAAGACCAGACACTTGCCAAAGATGTCGTAGTTCTTTCAATTGCTTTCACCAAAGGTGCTATTAACCCTGTGATATTTGTTTTCAGAATCAAAAAGTTTCGCGCGTTTTTGAAGAATCTTCTGCCATCATGCTGTATGTCTAAAAATAGTTTAAATATTTCCAGGAGTAGACGAGTGGACCCAAGTATTGCCTATCATTATAATGGTGAGCCGTCCACAAGCACGTGCATTTAGCCTAGATCGACATTTATACTTAAATTGCTTGCCAAAAAATATGCCAACTGTTGGTATAATGTCAAACTATTCTTAAAATAAAATTATTAAGTTATATTTTGTTCAATGGATTTAGTGCATCATGACCAAACCTGAATAGCTGGAATGACCTTTAAAATATTTGTATATGCGTCATCTGTTTCCGTCATCTGTTTCCGTTATAGAAAGTCAGGAGGGTCTAGAATTGGAGGGTGTTGAAAGCTGCCCTTTTTTTTTTGCAAATTTGGAACCCCTTTCATTTTGGGTTCTAGGTGTAACCTCCCACTTTCGAAAATTTCTAGATCCACCACTTTTACTGTTGGGTGTTGTTCATGTTGTTTTTCTTTATTGAGTTTTTTGGGTTAACATGTAGAATTTTAATGACTTTTTAAAATTATAAGAAAGCTACTCCAAACAAGATCGATCACCTGACTTATGTGCTTGAACTATAGGCTATTAGGCAAACACTATTTGACTATGAAAATACCATAGAACATAGAACATATTTTATTGTCCAATCAAGGGCCCCTAAGGGCAGCATGAGCAACAAATAAACAGATATAAGAAAAAAGATAATGATTGAGTTATGCTTAATAAGGGGTAATCTGACAATATATTTTAACTTAAGGCAATCTTTTTTTTAATTTTCTTCTTTTGACATCCTATGGGGAATAACTCCTAAAATGAACAGTACAGAACAACGTTGACCTTACTACATATTTTAATTGTAGATCATGATGTGCTTAGCAATATGCAATTTTAATTCATTAAATTTCTCATATAGCTTATAAGTGCAAAATTCATAAAAAATCAAGGAAAAGGACAATAACCCGTACATGAGTTGTTGGATCTTCTTCAACATTTCAAGGCAGATAGATCTTGAGGTGCTGATCACTTTTGTTCCTGACAAAATTTTAAAATCTGTCACAGTTTTTTGAATTATAAGCAAAAAACTGCATTTCACCCCTATTATCAGAGGAGTTCACGTTTTCAATGTAATGAGGAAATGCTGTGAAAATGGTCAATTTCAATGTTCTTAGGGGAATAACTCCTTAAAAGGAATGGTCCTACAACATTAGGTAGATCATGATGTGCAGTTTCAATTTTTCAAATATCTTGAATATTTTTTAACTTTATAAGTGCAAAATTCATACAAGAGGCTCCCAGGAGCCTGAATCGCTCACCTGGTCTTGATGTTGACCCTATACTTTTGTAGAGCTAAATGAGCTGAACATTTAAGCAAGCAACAGCTTTTCTCTACCTGCAATAGTTTTCATTCTATAGGCCAAAAACACCATTTTTCACCTATAAGGGGCCATAACCCCTATAAGGAGTCATCTGACAACTTTGACCCTATGGAAAATTTTGTAGAGCTAAATGAGCTGAACATTTAAGCAAGCAACAGCTAATCTCTATCTGCAATAGTTTTCATTCTGTAGGCCAAAAACATGAAAAATCGCTTTTTTCAGAGGCCATAACCCCTATAAGGGGTCACCTGACAACTTCGACCCTATGGAGAATTTTGTAGAGCTAAATGAGCTGAACATTTAAGCAAGCAACAGCTAAACTCTATCTGCTATAGGTTTCATTTTGTAGGACAAAAACATGAAAAATCCCTATTTTTCAGGGGCCGTAATCCCTATAAGGGGTCATCTGACAACTTCGACCCTATAGAGAATTTTGTAAAGCTTAATGAGCTGAACATTTGATCAAGCAACAGCTAATCTCTATCTGCAATAGTTTTCATTCTGTAGGCCAAAAACATGAAAAATCGCTATTTTTCAGGGGCCGTAATCCCTATAAGGGGTCATCTGACAACTTCGACCCTATGGAAAATTTTGTAGAGCTAAATGAGCTGAACATTTAAGCAAGCAACAGCTAATCTCTATCTGCAGTAGTTTTCATTCTGTAGGACAAAAACCTGAAAAATCGCTATTTTTCAGAGGCCGTAACCCCTATAAGGGGTTATCTGACAACTTCGACCCTAAGGAGACTTTTGTAGAGCTAAATGAGCTAAACATTTAAGCAAGCAACAGCTAATCTCTATCTGCAATAGTTTTCATTCTGTAGGCCAAAAACATGAAAAATGGCTATTTTTCACCTTTAAGGGGCCGTAACCCCTATAAAGGGTCATCTGACAACTTCGACCCTATGGAGACTTTTGTAGAGTTAAATGAGCTGAACATTTAAGCAAGCAACAGCTAATCTCTATCTGCAATAGTTTTCATTCTGTAGGCCAAAAAAATGAAAAAAATGCTATTTTTCACCTTCAAGGGGCCGTAACCCCTATAAGGGGTCATCTGACAACTTTGACCAAATGAAGACTTTTGTAGAGCTTTTGATGCTGAATCAGTAGCGTGGCCTCAGATTTCCTCTATCTCTTATACTTTTTGATTTATAAGCCAAAAACAGTAGTCTGACCCCCCTAGTCTATTTTTAGTAACGGCGGCCATGTTTTTTAACGGATCAAAAATCAAAACACAAGTTTGGTGCAGGACACCCTAAGGATCATTCATACCAAGTTTCATTAAATTCTGTTAGGGAGTTTCAGAGGAGAAGATTTTTGAAAAATTGTTAACAGACGACGACAGACGACGACGACGACGACGACGGACGCCAAGTGATGGTAATAGCTCACATGGACCTTCTGTCCAGGTGAGCTAAAAAAGTCAAGAAAAAGGGCAATAACTCCTACATGGGTTGTCTTCAAAATTTCAGGATAGGTAGATCTTGAAGTGCTGATCACCTTTATGCCAGAATTTTGCTCTCTGTAGCCATTTTTGAGTTATTTGCAAACAAACTGTTATTAACCCCTATGTTCTATTTTTAGCCACTGTGGCCATGTTTTAGGACAAATCAAAAACTCCCACATCAGTTCTAAGCACCGAATACTAATGAACAACCATACCATTTTTTCACTACTATTTTCTTAAAAGCTTTCTGGTTTTAAATATGACAAGACATTTCACCATTTTATTACCAAGATTTTTCATTCCATGAAATCCAGCCAAAATTTCAATCAACTGCATCACATTTTTTACAGAAATGACAGAGAGCTTTCACACATATTACACATATTTATTTGTATAAAATATTTCATCCATTAACATATCAAAAATAATTTTTAATTGCAAGTGACAATACATCCAAATTGCACTAAAATGTGAAATAAACATATACAAAAGTCAGGTTTCCTTTCAAGTGAATGTAATAGTGTATTCCTCAACCAGGGCAAAAGCAAAGATAAAGTGCATGCCTATGAAAAACAAATATTCCTTTGCTCAAAATACTGAAAATTAGTATAAAAGTTGCACATTATGACAAATATTGCATTTTGTTTATGCCTAAAATAAAAACTACACGTTAATTGGCATAAAAATTAAATGCCCACATATGTATGTCTAAACTTATTAGCCATAAAAATAAAATGTCTGAATTTGGAAAGAAAATTCCGAACTATTTTTTTTCTTTATTAAGTTTCACTTTTTGGGTCTTAAATTTTTTGGGGTCTAATATTGAGCAAACTTTGCCTCACCTTGAAACTTACGAGTCATGGACTGGTTGACAAATTCAAATTCAAATTATTTTATTTGAAGGAAATCCATATAAGGATTGTGCTCAAACAACAGACATTACAAAACATACAATCAATAAAGAATATATACATATGAAGTATCATATTGTTTACTTACGACTGAGGAGGAACCTGATTTACTACATCATTTGACCTTTTTTTTCATATTATAACATAATAGTGATATTAAATAAATGTATATATATATATCAATTTTCTAAGTTAGTTATACATTTTTATCAGTACATCTATACTTTTCCAACCTTAATTATATAAGATCATTTCTTATGTTGTACAGATTACTTATACTTTCCATACAGAATTTATTGATGTCATAATCATTGTTTGACATAATATACTTAAACTTTTCTTCTTCAGACATCTGAATAAAACTTGGAATAATATTAGATAAATTATCAAAAAATTTTTTACGGGCATCAGATAACCGAGTACATCTACATACAAAGTGAATCTTAATCTCAACGTGGCAAAGTTTACATATTCTATTTTCTAGTGCTAAGTTTTTATGTCTTCCTGTTTCAACAGCTAAATTACTATTACTTATTCTTATTTTAACAAATTCTGAAACTACCTTTTTTCTTATGTCTATTTTTAAAAAATTTTCCATTTCGAAACTGGATTTTATTAATCTATAAGTTCTAAGTTTATTTCCCTTATTAGGGTTTGTGTCATGAAAAACTTTCTCTTTCCAGAAAAAAATAAACTCCTCTTTGAGTTTTTTTTTAGTAGAAAAGACTAATCTATTTTTACTTAATGAATTAATTATGGTTCTTCCAGATATGATCAAATTTAACAATCTTTTCAAATATATTTCTCATTTTTGACTTGTACCAATTATCATTATTTATGCTGTTATACATTAAATGAACCAAACTTTTAGAATTAGAGTTTACAATATGATACCAATATCCTACTGCAAGTTTTAATGCATCAATAGAGCAAGGGAACATACCTAAGTCACCAAGTACAGCCATGTTGGATGAGGTCTTATTGACACCTAATAAATATTTTGCAAATTTCATTTGAACTTTAACTGGTTGGTATAAGAAATGTCTATCATTAAAAAAGGAATTCTCCTTTACTAACATATCTAAACATAATAGTTCACTACAATATAAAAGTATTGGTTTTATGCATGATTCAAATAATTTTAAATGAAGTTGAATATTAGCTTTGTCAGAATACAGTTTCTTATACACACAAAATAAAGCTTTGATTGCTTTTTTACATAGATAATCATTAGCTTTAGTAAAGCTTCCCAAAGGCTTAAAAATAATCCCCAAGTATTTATATTCATTTGTTAATTCCAATTCATAGTTATTGATGAAAAATTTGTCTTTTTTTAAAAGTTTTCCAGCTTTATTGAAAATCATTATTTTGGATTTTTCAATATTAACTGTCAAATTCCATTTTTGACAATAACCAGATAAGTTATCTAAACATTTTTGTAGCCCAGCTGCAGATTCGGATAACAATACTATATCATCTGCATATAACAAACAAGATATTTTATTAGACATATCAAAAGAAGGTGGATCACATTTTTCATCAAATATTTTAACCATATCATTAATGTACACTGAAAATAGGGTAGGGCTCAATACACAACCTTGTTTAACCCCAACTTTAGAAGAAAATATATTTGTTACACCCTCGGCAAGTTTAACTCCATAATTAACTTCTTGGTACATGCTCCTAAAAATATTATAATAATTATTACTCAAATTAAGTCTTTTAAGTTTAAAAAGTAAAGCTAATCTATCAACCGTATCAAAGGCTTTTTTTAAGTCAATAAAAGATACATAAAGTTTCTTTTTGTATTTAAAAGTTTTATCAATAAGACTTTTAAGTGTCAGTATATGGTCACTTGTTCTACAGTTTTTTCTAAAGCCAATTTGCTCTTTACATATTATATTATTCTTTTCTAGAAAAATATCTAATCTGGTTGAAAGGATTTTTGAGAAAAATTTACCAAAACAACTTGACAATGCTACTCCTCTATAGTTAGATGGATCATTATAACATCCACCTTTAAAAATGGGTTTTATATAATTATTTCTCCATTGCTTTGGATGTACACCAGATTTTAACAATACATTAAACATAGATACATATAATTGTGGAAAATGAGTACATGACACTTTAAGCATTTCATTTAAAATACCATCTGGGCCACATGATTTCCCTTTTTCTAAATGGTTAGCTGCTTTAAGAACCTCCTCAGTCGTAATAATATTATTTAAACAATCAACATCAATTGCTTTTTCAAAGTTATAATTTTCATCTTCAGAAATTTTTATTCTGCTATATAATCTTTATTCATGAGTTTCTGAAAATATTCAATCCAAATGTTTGGGGAGATGTTAGAGCTAGGGTCACTAATATTTTTATCTTTTAACAGATTAATATTTTTCCAAAATTCTTTTGGATTTTTTTCTTCACATTCCATAATTTTCCCTAAAAGTTTATTTTTAAATTCTCTTTGTTTTTTCCTAGTTAATCTATTAAACTCCTTTTTTGTAAAGGCCACTTTGTGTCTCAAATTTGTATCCCAGGGATTTTTTGTTAACAGTCTAGATAACCTCCTCACTTCTTTATGTTTAATATTACATTCATCATCTATCCATTGTTTCTTAGGTTTTTTGCATTTCTTTTTCTTAGTAAAATTTCTGCTATTTGATGCGTTAATTAGAATGGAAGAAAATTCTGAAACCTTAGCATTAATAGTATCTTCATCATTACTACTTTCAACTTTTTTTTCAAATTCGTTGCACCAAGCATTGAAGTCAATATTATTTATATTACTTAAAAATATTTTTTCTCTTTTATCATTCCATCGTGTGTTCTTTGGCTCATGGAGCATATCTTTATATATATTTGAACTGAGAAATTGAGACCATATTTTGGTTTCTATCTGACAATGGTCTGATAATAATGGATCAAATTCTTTCACAGTAAAACTAGATATGTTTTTTAATAAATTTGAACTACATAAACAGTAGTCAACAACAGATGCTCCAATATAATTATGATATGTTATTTTGCCCATAGAGTCTCCTATGGTTCTTCCATTTAGTATTCTTAACTGGGCTTCACAGCAGAGTTCTAAAATAGACCTGCCATATTCGTTAGTTTTCTGAGATATTTCAGTATTTCGTAATTTATGTATATTATCTGATATATAATTATCTGGCAAAAAGTCATCAAGTACAGAATCACTATCATTTAATAAAAAGTCTTTCTCTTCTTTGTTAATATGAGCATTTAGATCTCCCATTATCATAACATCTCCCTTTTTCGAAAAATTTGAAATGTCTCTTTCTAGCTTTTCATAAATAATTTTATCACATTTTGTTTTTTTAGTATATGATGAGTTTTGGGTGGTTGACATGAATTTTAATTGGGTCATGATAAAAAAGATTTAAAAGTCACATAAAAGGATCTTTCTTCCTGAATAAAATACAATAAATAAATAAATCATGACTGATAATTGGTCAATAACAAACAAGAGAAATCTAAGTTTTACAGCTAATGACAATGTAACAAAATAGGTGCAATATAAGGGGGTGGGTGTGTGTGTTGGGGTTAATTGCACTTTCTGACCCACCTGGGCTATACTAGAGGTCAGTTTTAATTGTTGAGGAAACTGGAGTACCCAGAGGATAGTAAGAGTAAGGTGATAACTTTTACTTATAGTCTTGTAATAAAACTTTTCTACATAAATGAAAGAATTAATTGATTAAAGAATAATTACCAATCCTTTCATGGCTTTAATGTTTTTGAATCACAAGCATCTAGTCTTCACCCTAGATTTGAAACAATTAAAGTTTGTTTTTGCCAACAAAAATGATTTCTCCCCCTATTTCCCTCAAAAGTTATAAGTTCAAAGGGCAAATATTCCCACAAAAATTTTAGGATCAAATTTTCCTGTTCATATGCACAACTTCATATGGTGTCCTTCCTATATACCACATTTCATTGAATATTCTGTTCAGTAGTTTCAGAGGAATTGCGCTGACAAGATGAAAAAAATGAGGATTTTAAGCAAATTTCTAAGTTCATAGGGCCATAACTCCCACAAAAAATTGAGGATAAAAACTTCCTGGTAACGTGCACTACTACATATGGTGTACTTCCTATATACCAAGTGTCATTGAGTTCGGTTCAGTAATTTCAGAGGAGTTGCGCTGACAAGATGATAAATGAGGATTTTCAGCAAATTCCTTAGTTCAAAGGGCCATTAATCCCACAAAAAATTAAGGATAAAAATTTTCTGGTAATATGCACAACTACTTATGGTGTACTTCATACATACCAAGTTTCATTGAATTCAGTTCAGTAGGTCCAAAGGAGTTACGCTGACAAGATGATAAATGAGGATTTTCAGCAAATTCCTAAGTTCAAAGGGCCATGGCTCCAACAAAAATTTGAGGATAAAAATTTCCTGGTATTATGCACAACTACATATGATGTACTTCCTATATACTAAGTTTAATTGAATTCGGTTCAGTAGTTTCTGAGGAGTTGCGCTGACAAACTTTGTGACTGACAGACGGACAGACAGACAGACACAACAAAAACAATATGTCTCATAAATATCACCTTGATCAAAACTTGGACAGCATATTAGTCTAGTGCCACTACCATGCTCCCATGAGTACACCCCATGCTTTAAAGGGGTTGAGGGTTTAAGTCAAATTATCTCCCTGGATCATTGAAATTTATACATGCACCAGTCTGATTAAAATCAGCCCTCTCACTAGCCCCCGTTTATTGATATGTCGCTGTACATGCACAACTCCATGATACTATAACAGTGTTCTTTCTTAAAATATGTTAAGTTTTGCAAAGATTCATCAATCAGTTTTGAAGGCATTGTACTTTAATAAATAGACAGGCAGACAAGACAGGGCTTTTCCAATAATATTATACCCCAGACATTGTTTGTACAAATGGACAGTACTATAGAAAAGACAGTGATTTTCCAATAAGCACCCCCTATCTTTGTGGTGGATATAACAATAAAATGGACAATACTATAAAAAAGAAAGTAATTTTCCCATTAGCACTCCCTATTTCTGTGAGGGATATAACAATGAGATGACAAAGAATTATAAATATGTCACATTTTCTACATTAATCTTCATATTGCTGTCACACCTACTGACCATATTAGAATAAATCATCACTGATTCAGGAAGAGGTGCAAAAACCGTGATTATCTGTCATGATTGCTTTTTATGTTTTTCACACTCATGGAAAAACAAATATTTGGGTCAACATTGAAAACAGCAGAAGTTGGGAAAGATCAGTAACAATCTTAATCAATGATTTAAACATAATAAAGAGGCTGACCCAGAGATTGTTGAAAGGAAGGGGGTGACACCTAGAATAGTGATGAAAAAGGGGGAGGGCTCCAGGTCAATTTTGGCAGAAAAACAGACTAGAAAGTTACAAAATAATTTGATGAAAGAGCGAATTATAACACCTCGTGTGAGGCCTCAGAATTCGCCACTGTAATCTTCGTACAATTGCACAGAACTTTTCAGAAAAGCATAACCGACCATTTAAATTTGCATTATATAGAATTTAAATTGGAATGTAAATATGATCCCAATCAATCCTTCTGCCCTCCATGGGGCTAATTAAAAATCTTCATAAAGTGAACATTAGTGTAACAACATGAAAATGAAAGCATCTTGGACAATAGTTTTAGTTATAAGCATTAATTAATGAAGAAATATGCCCATGAGACACTGATGCCATAAAAATTTTGCTAATGCTTGAGAAACATCTAGCGCTTGTTCCCTGCAAATTAAATGGTTCACACGACCATGGTATCACTGTATATTTTTTTAACCATATAATAGCAATACACCACTTGAATCTTTCTTTCCCTAACTTTGGACAATCTATTAAAAGATTCTGCCTTCTACTCATTTTGATCAATCTTTCACTAAAATCTGTCCTTTACTCATTTGACACACAGAAACCCTCGTACATTGATCATAAACTCATTAAAGTTCTCCATGAATTTGACTTTACTGTCCCTGTTGATGGTCATATTGAGTGAGGCTGGGGTGAGTTTGTTAAATGCCTCTAACATTCTCTGTTTGTAAGCAGGGTCTGTTTGAGTCTCTAACAACTGATTGACACATTCTCTGTACTCATCCTGATAAAAGTAAATATTGTTAACACATATAAATGCATGACAAGCTAATTTCAATCTCTTAAAATATAAATTATGATACTTGGCAAACTGTATCAATGCTCTTCCTTTTCATATGATATGGCGTTTAAAATTTTCAATCTTTTGGCTAGAGCACCTCTGATGAGTCTCCAATAGACAAAACATGAATAAACCATAGCAAAAGTCATTGTTATAGTGATTAGAACATAAAATAAAAAGCTTCGCCGAGCGCAGCATGATACGACCGCAACATGTTGAACCCTGTACATTTTAGGCCCAATATGGATAGTCTATTGCTCTGGACACATGCAGCCCATGGTGGACTGACAAAGATTTTTGACACATGCTTCTCTGATGGACTTTCGACCCAGGGGGTAAAAATATAAATTTTCAATTTTGTATTCTACTCTTGAAAAGAATAATGTTTGGGGAAACAATGAAAAATTGAAGCAGAAATTTTTTTGAATTATGATTACGGCCCCTTTGGTAATGAGCGAAAAAAAGGTAGGGGTCGCAAAAATTTATTCTTAAATTTAGAATTGCTACTTGGCAAGGATGAAATTGTAATAAAAATTTTTAAAATCAGACCAGAAATAAAAAAGTTACAATTTTGGTCCCTTTTGGTGCCTAATAACATAACAGTAACAAGAATTTAAAAAAAATCAATTTCGGCCCCTTATTATGTAACAGGTGAAAGAGGGGTGGGGTTGCAAAAATAATTTCTCAAATTTGGATTCACTACTTGACAAAAAGAAACTTGCAAAAAAAAAATTTCAAAAACAAACCAGAAATTGAAAAAGTTTTGATTACGGCCCCTTTTGGCCCCTAATTACATAACAAGTGAAAAAGGGGATGGTCAAAAAAATTTATTCTCAAATTTGGATTCGCTACCTGACAAGAATAAACTTGCAAAAAAAATTTCAATATCGGACCACAAATAAAAAAAGTTTAGATTTTGGCCCCATTTGGCCCCTAATTACCTAATAGGGGAAAAAGGGGGGTCGCAAAATTAATTCTTAATTGTGTAAATGGGCTAAACATTTAAGCAAGCAACAGCTTCTCTCTACCTGCTATAGTTTTCATTTCATAGGCCAAAAACATGAAAAAACATTATTTTAGGGGCTGTAGCCCCTATAAGGGGTCATCTGACAACTTCGACCAAATGGAGACATTTGTAGAACTTTTGATCCTGAAGCAGTAGGGTGGCATCAGATTTCATCTATCTCTTATACTTTTTGAATTACAAGCCAAAAACAGTAGTCTGACCCCCATGGTCTATTTTTAGCCACGGCGGCCATGTTTTTTGACGAAGCAGAAATCGAAACATTACTATAGTGCAGGACACCCTAATGATCAATCATACCAAGTTTCATTAAATTCTGTTTAGTAGTTTCAGAGGAGAAGAATTGAAAAAGTTATTGTAAGAACAAACAAAAAAGTTGCAATTTTGGCCCCTTTTGGCCCTTAATTTCTAAACGAAAAAAGGGGGGACTCCCAAAATCAATCCCATCCATCCTTTAATGGTAAGAAATATCATTGTCAAATTTCATTGCATTTGGATAACTAGAACTAAAGTTATCGTGTATACACTAAAGTTAACGGACGACCACGACAACGACAACGACAACGACGACAGCATCATACCATTATACGTCCGCAAATTTTTTGCGGTCGTATAAAAATTATGTGAGTATAGTGTACTGCAACTATATTTACAGTGTATCCAAATATGAAAGAAACATGAGAAACTGAATCCTTTATCAATTTTGAGTAACACAGCTGGTAAAACACTTAGTGCCTTTATGGACCCTTACCTGATAGCAGCATATCAAACAAAACAAACAAGAACTGGCAGTATCTAGAAGCTCCATATTAAATGTTTCTATCAACAACATGTTAAATACATACTGAAACAAACAAAAATGTATGGCATTTAATTGAACATAATGTGATGTCACAATGACTTAGCTGTGGTTTCATAGCTCATTATTTTCTGATTTTGTGGACCACATAGAACATTTCATAAAAGGACCATTTAGAACTGACTGCAGCTGACACTGACCAACTCATGAGCACCTCAGGAGCACCTGTGTTCACTCTTGTTACGACTTAAGTTTGGCATTGTTGATTTCTGTTTGGTTGATGTTTTTGTTTCTTATTTCTTCGTGCTGTTTGTCCGTATTTACTGGTTTTGTCGTTGCCCATTCAGACTTTTTGACACTTGAATATTGGTGCCACTTTGCTTCTTTCATATTTAAAATAATATGGCCTAATTGGAAAAATATATCTTAAATTCTATAACAACTCTCAAATATGGTTGCACCCTGTAAACAATTTACAGTTTTATTGGCATCCACTTTGGTACGGCCCCTTTGGAACTATGTATTTTCAAAATTTGTGACCTTGACTTTTGACCCATTGACCCGTAAGAGATTAACATTAAATAAATACATGTTCCCTGTTGTTTTTTGTGTCTGTAACAACAAACAATTGCAAAATATCATATTGAGTGTATCTATGCCACGATATGACAAATCACTTTGAAATTAAAGCCAGGATCATTTTAAATTAAATGACTATTGTCTTTGATGGTTAGCCATGAATGAGCTAAATTAATTAAGGCTTCGCTAAATGAATAAAATGATCGTAGTACAAATAGTCATTGAGCCTCTGCATCTTTTGATGAAACTAATATGAAACCTTGAAATATGAATAGCAATGACTATAAAAGATGCACTGCATAAGTTTATTTTAGAAAGGGCACAGAAGTCAGTATTAACTGAGGAAATCCATATTGTATTAAAAACACCAATCATACTTCCCTGTTAAAATAAAATAGGGAATCAACAGAAAAGTAAAATGGTGTGCCTAAATTCTATTTTTTTCTATCCTTAGAGAATACACTGACACAATCCTTTTGGTGCTCAAAAAGTTTATTTACAGGGGGGGGGGTTACAAAGATTTAATACCAATAACAATGTCATAGTTAAGTAAACATTCAAACTATAATACACTTACCTTCATGAAGTGCCTATTACATTGGTACAGCCTGCTAGTTGACTGGTTTGTCTGGCCTATATGTGTGCACAGGAATGTTAAGATTTCTAAACATAATGATGTAGTATCACTGCCATATCTGGTAATAGTTAAGGTCTATTCCTTTTCACAATTTTAAAGTAATTTCAATCAGGTGTACACTGGGCAAAGAACTATTTACATTATTTTTATCAGGTCCCAAATGAGAAGTCCAAAATACTGGTTTAAAAAACAAGTTCAACACCATTTATCCCATCCCATAAGGATACTGTGGATACATTTATTTATTTTTGTGCCCCCCTTAAAATAAGACATTTAATTGGATTTTAATTCATAGTTTGCACATGTTCCTAGAAGGAACCAATACAATGTATATGAAATTTACATTTTGTTGGATTCTTTTTTTCATTACTGACTTTTACCCAAAACTATAATGCAACAAAAGTATAGCAGTTGGCAGCTGAAGTGTCTTTTCAAGTAGGAATTCAAAAGTCAATATTCATACTACAAATTCATCGAATAATACATGTATTATCATGATAATAGTAGGTAGAACAATTTGGTCATTGTACGTTATATGAACTGGTTCTAATATAGACTACAACAAATAATGAAAATCAATAGGCACCTTATAATACTTGAACAATGGTAATATACATATAGACGTCAAAACTGTCAGAGTGCTATCAACTCCAACGTCACAAGTGTCTCGATATGCTAGCTATGTATCAGAACTTTGAAATGTGCTTAGAAACCATCATTTGCCACAAGGCATGCCTCTAACACAGAGTTTTCAATACTGAAATAATTTAAATATTTTGAGGTATATTAAAGAATATGAAAGGCCATACCCCTTGCTTCAATAGTGGCCAGTCCAAAAAAATTCAATACAATAAAATTTTAAATATAAGGTGTGTATTTAAATTAAATGCAACAATAAAGTTAACAGACAATACAGAAAACAGCGTCAAGCCATTAATTATATATTCATAAAGTTTTTGGGCTCATATAAAAACTGTGTGACAGTTTCATGAAAATTTGCTGAGTTGTTGAGGAGTTTTGGATCAGAGATGGTTATCCTGAGGCGATGCTTTGACACCTGTATCCTTGTATAACAGCTTCTTTTATAAGCAGGGTTCAAAAACATATTTGTAGCACATATCCACAAAAATGAGTAAAATTGTGATTTATTTCTTAAAATAAAATATCAAAAAATGCTAGTGTCACAACTCCTCAACTGATCTTTGAGGATGAAGTCACATCTGTTTGTAATTTCTAATATTAGATAATCAAAAATGATAGCAGCATTAGTTATGTGTAAAATTCACTTGGTGTATTACACTTTCATGTTAATACCATGTACATGCATTTACCTTTAGCCTATTTATCCAATATCAATGCAAAAATGGCCCGTTAGGAAAACTTATAATAGTCAATGTATTTAAGTAAATCTATGTATTTTCATTATCTACTATAAAACAAGTGAAAAACCATTTTTATGAGCTAACAATAACAAATCATGAAAAAAATCCATTTAATCACATTACACCAAAAACATTCAGTCTAAAAATAATGGTCACCATTAAACTTTATCTTCCACCATTAAAGCTTAAATTGTGATATTTTTTTTACGTAAAAACCCTAAAGTGAAAATATATCTTGTAGTTTAATTTAAACTATAATTATACTGGATTTGAAAAGAAGCTATGAGTTTTCCCCAAGTCCCTCTTGCTTTCCTTTAATCTCATTTTTAAAATTTTTATTTTTATTTAAGAGAATCTAATAATGATAGCAGCATAAATTGAAAGTTCACCTGGTTCATTACATTTCATATCATCTTACATGTACATGCATTCAGTTTAAGCCTTCTTATCTAATATCAGTGTAAATATAGCTTGTTAGAAAAACTTGTAACATGACGATGAACACAACAGCTATTGTTTCAAGAACAAAACCAATATTAGCTCTTTAAAACCAACAATAACAAATCGTGAAAAAAAAAGAATAAAATCAATTAAATCATATTAAACCCACACACGCTGAATCTAAAACACCTGCCGTAAAAATTATGCAATTATCTACCTGTCATTGGTAATTATGATCAAAAGGATACGAAGATAAGCCTATCTCTATAGAGGCTGCTAACGATTTAAGGAGATCTTCTGGCAGATTTTCAAATTTAGCCGCATCACACTCAGCTAATAAAGATAATAGCTTGAAATACTGAGAACACAGATTGGGAAACTGAAAAAGAAAAAGAAATTAATATGGGTAAATGTGTCTTATTGATATATATAATTGCATGTGATTACTTAAATATGTTAAGCACACTTTACAATGGTAACCAGCAACATGAAGACAATACAAAATTACATAAAATACATAAGAAAAAAGATTATTTTGTAATATTTTACATGCATGCCAGGGGCACAGATATTTGTAAAAAATCTTGCTCTTCAACACAAAAATGACCTTGTTTTTAATTATTTACTTAGAATATATGGACAGACAGCGGAATTCTTATATACCAAACCAAATTTTGTTTGTGGAAGGGTGTAGGGGGATTGTATAAAGTCATATAAAACCAAATCTTTAACAAAAACTCATGAGTGTAATATAAAGGTGTTCTACCCATAAAGGGCTCCGACAGCTGCCCTTAAATGTACCCATTCAGAGTATTTATACAACCAACCTTTAATAAATCAGAGCTCATGAGAGGTATAATAGTGTTCAGTCCATACAGAGCTACATCAGCTGCTTTTATATGTTCTGTTTCAGGGTTTATATTCTCATCTGAAATTAAAACATTATTTTAAAATGCTAATCTAACTCTTTTTTTGTTAAAACAAGAATATGTCCAAAAGACATAATGCCCTATCTCATAACATTTGGGACAGACAGACAACTGGACCCAAACACTACATACCCCCTACTTTCGTAGATGGGGCATGAAAATTTTTCATTATATATAAAATAGCTAAAAATGGCTCAGAAGACAAAATTGTAAATTGCATTTAACTTAGCAACTATATAATTCATATTCATTAACAAAAACATGTCAAAATGACATAATACACCACCTCACACTTCAACCTGAAGGAACTAATTTTGGCAGACAGACGAATGGATAATTCCACCAAACTTTTGTAGGTGGGGCATAAAAATTGGGACAAAAAGTTAAACATAACATAACCTACATACCATCCTCTCCAAAATCAAAGAAATCTTTGGACAGTAGATTTGTCAGGAGCTCCATCACGATCAGGATGTCGTTGTATTTATCTTCTTGTTCTTCTTCATAGCGGTTACTTATCACATGTTTTCCTGAATGGCAAAAGACACAAATAAGTACAGACTAAGAAAAATATACTGCTACCTAGCTCTGAATCTTTGTATGGAAACTCTTTAACAGTTTTTGTTTCAATAAAACATTTTGTGCATATAAATAAAGATAGACATGTTGTTTAAATTCAAATTACATTAAACTTGCATTATGAAAACATTGAGATTTTCAAAACAAAATTTGTGGGACCCAATTTAAAAAAAACTTACCTTTGTTATATTTAGAATATGTTTCTATCACAGATAAGCTTAATTGGTATAACTTTCTTGACTTAGCCTGAAAACAGAAGAGATTTTATTACATTTTAAGACTCTATCAACCTGAACAAATTCATGCCTTTATTTGGTTTGACAGGACTCAATGGAATATGGGAAAATGAAACATTTGTGGCCATTTGGGTTTGAATGAAAGAACACCTTTAGTTCCATAATTTTATTTCAAGCAAGCACAAGGATTTTCTTTTTTAGTCCCATATTTTTTTTATTACAAGCACATTGATTTTCTTTTTAATTGACAATATCAGCAACATTTCCAATATTTCTAAATATTTGTTATTCATGAAATAAATACCTTTGTGTAACAGACAATTTTATTTGTGAAATACATGTATCACAAATATATTTACCAGGAAATAACAGTATCGGCTTCACGTTTTTCTATATATAAAACATTGTCAATAATAGAACAAGGGGTTGCACTTAGTAGTGCTAAGGATATCCCCACTCAGAAAACAGGACGTATATAGATGCAGGACTGACCTGGAAAGGGGAGGCACCGTACAACTCATCATGCTCAAGCTGTATACCACATTTAAAGTCAATCTCTTTAGTAGAAGCTGAGAAATCTGTTACAAAAAATTGTCTATTTTGACCCTTATAAAAGACTAAGTCGGCTCATAAAGCAGGAAGTGGATGGGCCACTGACCTGGAAAGGGGAGACATGATACAACTCATCATGATAAAGCTGTATACCAAATTTGTAATCAATCCCTTTTGTAGAACCTGAGAAATCTGTTACAAAACTCTATTTTTTACCCATAAAAAGTTTAAGTCAGCTCAGAAAACAGGAAGATGATGCGGGACTGACCTGAAAAGGGGAGGCACAATACAACTTATCATGATAAAGCTGTATACCAATTTTGAAATCAATCCCATTTGTAGAAGCTGAGAAATCTGTTACAATTTTTTTTCTATTTTTGACCTTTAAAAAAGTCTAAGTTGGCTAAGAAAACAGTAAGTGGATGCCTGACTGACTTGGAAAAGTAAGGCACGATACAACTCATCATGATAAAGCTGTATACCAAATTTGAAATCAATCCCTTTGGTAGAAGCTGAGAAATCTGTTATGAAAGTTTGTTACGGACAGAAGGACGGACAAGGTGATTGCAATATAGCCCCCTCTCTTACGAGTGGGGGTATAATAATTCCCTTTTATCTTTCCTTTCAGTTTAGAGAAAATTCTAGCCATTGTTCATCTTGTTTTGTCTTTTTCTTCTTGAACATCTGAGATTAATCATCCCAGTTGGCCAATTTTTTTATTACCTTTATTAACAGCTGCGGATCTCAATAATATTCAGTAAAAAAAAGTCACGTTAAAATGACAAAATTATTATACAAAATCATGATGTCTACCAGCAATAAGTGCACATGTCCTCACCTTTACCATGAAAGATTATGACCTGTCCAAGTATATAAGTACTGACCATGCTAATTAAGAAGATAAGTAAGATCCAGATTTCCTATAAACTATTCAATTCACATTCACAACAATGATCATTATGTTTATAGAAATAATTACTATACCGTTTATCAAAGTCATGACTTTATAAATCTCTAGTCCAATCAATATTTTCTAGAAAAAATTACAAACTTTTCAAAGCAGGTGTCTAAAATATGATTAATTTGTTATGCTTGATAGAAGAAACTTCAACAGCATCATTTGAACAAGAATGGCAGTCTTCTATGGAAGACGTAAGTCACCTGCATCTTAGGATATTTGTTTAACAGGAAGTATATGAGTTACAGGCATAAAATCAATTTATATCCTCTAATACTATATGAGGAAGCTTCATGCCAAATTTAAAGGGGCTGTAAAAGGTAGCTAACTGGAAAACTGTGATGGAAATTTATGTGATGCAACAGAACCACCGACAAAGGACGCTGCAAGACAACCCAAAGTGCCAAAGTGACTCCTATATATCATGTTTCGACATGTTGCAGGTGACATTATAAAACAAATCAAATTTTTCCACTATTAAACACTTTCAAAGGTGTGTGTGTGTGTGTGTGTGTTGGTGTTTAACATCCTTTATCGACGCACCTGGCCATGTAGGGTGGTCAGTTTTAATGGTGGAGGAAACCGGAATACCAAGAGGAAACCACCGACATTGGGCAGGTAACTGACAAACCTATTCATATACAATTGGGGAAGTCCCTTTTTTGTTAAATACAAACGGGACTCAAACTCCAGCTGAGAGGTGATCGGCTAGAGATCAATAGTGTGGTATTTAAACCGGCACCTTAGACCACTCGGCCACCCAAGCCCCCCACACTTTCAGAGGAATGGCAACCACATGATGATAAATCAAAATATTTGACAAATTTCAAGTTTCAAGGGCCGGCCCACAAAATACAGTCATGGGACCAAGGTAAATATTAAATTAACTTTTCACTTCTTTAAAACAAGAAAATAAATGATATTTACCTCGCCAAGGAAGCATAATTGTTTCTGTATTACATCTGAATATAGTTCTAATACTAAAGGCACAACATCTTCATAATTATGATATACATCTGAAATAGAAAGTATTTTTTTTAAAGGGAAGAAACATTTAAATCATTTCATTCCCATTTAGAGGTGAAAAATAACCTTTTACGTATTACATTATCTATCCTACAACTTTTCAGGATGAGGTATAATCATTAAAAAATTGACATTTACCTTAAACAGTTAAAACTTATTCTACATATGAATTTCCATAACTATATCATACAAACTTAATTAAAATAGCCACTCATTTCTATACGTCGTAGTACACAACAACAAAAATTAACTAACCAGGGATTGGGAAGGAATTTTCAGCAAAGGGTTTCATGGATAACCTTAATTTCAAGAGGCCATTTCTAAATATTCTATGAAATTTTTGTATAGATAAAAGGGGCAATTTCCATTTTTGATGTGCCGATGGCTGATGGCCGATGGCCCCTGCTCCCTAATCCCTGCTACCTACCTAAAATTTTGATACAATCAGCTAACAATGGTTGAAGATATTCAAATATTTTGTTGAGGTTGTCTATCCTTGTTCCTAAGGCTACTCCTCGTAGAGATTCCAGCAGGTCAATCACTTGTGATTTTACACCACCTGAGGCAAACACCTTCATAAAATTCTCTTGGCACACAATTTTATAGAATCTCTCTTTTAAAGACTGTAAAATCTGTAAAAAACAAGGAAATGTGTCAATATTGCTTTAAAATGAAACAAGGTATACTGAGAGCAAGCTCACAAAAGGATACCCCTCATATAATATCAGACTCTATATTGCTTAAAGTTGATGTATACGTTTACTTCAAAATTGCTTAATCCATCATGTGGTTTAGGTAGAGTTGTGCTTAAAAGATATGTGGAAAGACAGACAAGAATGATTCCTACATACCCCCACACACTTTGTTTGCGGGGGGTTTATAGTTAAATAGCATGGGAAATTCATAGGATATTTCATATAAATCCATTTAAAGATTAATTGCCATGTTAATTGCAAATATCTTTGTGAAAATTAAAACTTTCTAAACATATTTCAAGACAGAAACACAAAATTAAACTGTTCAGACATCTAGCTAACATAAAACTTTTGTTTTGATATCAATAACAACTGTTTACAAATTGACAGATTATCAAGAAATGAACTTTGCACTAAACATACACAATTCCAGTACTGTTCTTTCCAGGATTCCTCTTTGACCCCTGAGCCAGCCAATACTAAAGCTTTTAACAAACATCTTCGAGAGCTTGCCGGAAGACAGCTGTAAGGAGGCTGATGATTGGCTTCATCTTTTGCTATTGTCCATAAATGCTCACACTTTGTAATGTACCCTGCTCTGATAAAAAGAAGAAATTCAATTAATTGTTACAATTTTTACAAACATACAGGTACATTGTCATCCACAGTTTGATGCCTCATCTACAAAAGTAGGGGGTATATAGTGTTCAGGTCTGTTCGTCTGTCCGTCTGTCCCAAATGCTGTAAGATGGGGCAATATGTCTTTTGGACATATTCTTGTTGAACGGAATGTCTATCTTGGTTTTGCAAATTTAAAGTAAGTAATGATTTATCAAACAAAATTGTTCTAATGTATTCAGTAAAACACAAAACAAAAAGTTTTTCCTCTTAATACATGTATGTAACATATGTCTTTGCTACAGATTTTCATGATCAAGATCCCCTTCTTTATGTAACAAATTGTCTTTAAAACGTTGATAGGTCAATTTTTAGGCATATTTTCACTGAGGATGCATGTCATTTTCATTAAATTTCAAAGGCAGCTGATTTTTTAGCTATGGAGGTCAGAAGTCACCCCTGCAAAAACTTTCCGGTAGCATGGCATTTTTCATTCTATAAGAGCCTCATAGCTTTTAAGCTCCTATTATTTTTGTAAACATACAAATTTTTGTGGTGTACTAATTTTCACTTTATTCTCAGTCAATGAAAATCTGCACAAAAAGTACACATATATATGTAATTTTTGGAGCATGATAATTGAAAATTAAAATATCAGCTAAATGGGCATTTGCATTGAATAGTGTAAAGCAACTTATTTTCACAAGCGTTTTATAGTCCTGAGGAACAGAAATTCACGAAAAATAGATTGTTTCAGCTAACTCATTTTCATATAAATTTAATTGTTTTGACAACAAATCGTGAAAATAAAAAGCTGCAAAGTAGCCCTTTGACACAAAAACGGGAAATATTGTAGTTGCGAAAATAAATTGGTTTAATGTACAAAAAAAAAATAGCAACCATCAAAAAATTGAAACATTTACAGTATTAGTTTACTTACTTTGGTTTATTTTCTACCAATGACAATAATAACTCCAGAGAATCTGTTAGAATTTTATCCTCTGATGTCCATGCACTTATGTTTGTTAAGACACAGTTTAATAGGAATGATATGGTCCATTGAGCACCATCTGTATCACGTCCAAATGATGACAGCAAAGCCTGACTAAACTGGAAAGAAAATAATGAAAATTCAGAAACTTGCAGCAGAAAATGAATTGATTCCGGATTTGACCAACACTTAATCGATCTTTGGCAACGTGACGGGTGTGCTATAGCAAGCAGGAACTGCTTACTCTTCCGGAGCACCTGAGTTCACTCTCGTTTCGACTTGAGTTCGCGTTGCTGAATGCGGTTTTGTTGTTATGTGTGTGTGTTTTATGTTGTTATGTGGTTTGTTTTGTTGTGATGATTTTTGTCTGCCGGTTTTGTCTTTGTCTTCACGGTTTTATGATACTGATTACCCCTTTGGTTCACCTTTGCTTCTTGTATAATAATTAAGCTATGTATAACATGTATAAAATGTAATTTATAATATATAACCTAAATTAAACTTCAATAAGCTTTTTAAGTATTATTATTACTGTAATTGTTATTTTTAGGCATGATATCGATCAAAAATGTCAGTTTTGTTTAATGACACTCCACCCAATCATTAATTGTTAGAAGTGTTGTGTAGGATTTAAAATTGATATGTTTGATTTTTTATATAAGTCGATTGATAATTCTCTGATAGATGTCAGAAACAGGGAGTGTTCTATGGAGAGTTCCTCTAAAGTCCCTCTGTTTGTTCTTGTTGTCTTTCATCTAATGTTCTCTCTAGTGGAATTTAACTTTGATCAATTTGATTTTAATTGTGTGTTTAGGTTTTGTGCTTAGGGGGAAGCTTGGGCCCAAAAATCTAGTTGAACCTTAGTCACATTTTATATGTGCCTGTTGAAAGCCAGGAATCTTTCACATAACTTTTGTTTGTACTTGTCTTTTTGATGTTTTATGTTCCTTGTTTTTGGCTTTGAATTATATGCATTTTATTTAGACCAGGGGTCATTTACAGAATGGCGAGCAGCTCTTACTGGCCTTGTTGAAGGCTGCTGGTGGTTTTCCTTTTCCTTTTCTCTTATTCACCACTTGTTTAATATGTGAGCTGTGTCACATACACTTATTCCACATTTCATTATTTTCTATAAAACATTTGATTTTGTCCCATGCTGTTGAGAAGAATAAACTTAGTTCTGAAGCACCTTGGCAACATTACATTCACTATGGAAAACAACTAGTACCCTCATAAAAGTTCTGCAGAACAATGCTTAATTGATACAGACAGACTAACATGTGTTAAACTTGACAGGGGAGCATTGAAAAATGGACTGCAAAAGTTTAAGCTGATAACATGAACAAAACGGACTCACCTGAGCATAATAATTTTCATCTGGTAATAGATATGACCTTGACCATCGATGTAAGAACCACATGGTAGAACTGATCAGCTGTGGACTGATTATACCAGTGAGCTTGGCATCAACAGCACGATTCTCAACCTCACACAAGCGAAAAACTCCTGATACTAATCTAAAAATTTAAACTTATGATATTATAACTACCCCAAAGCTTTGGACTGAATACATCAGTAAGTTTGGGAACCATCAATATAAACTTAATTCAATTTAACCTCTGTTTATGAAAAATTTATGAAAGGAATGACAGAAAGACTAAAACTAATGACTTGTAAAGGGTTCCTGTTACTCTATGAGGGCCTCTCATTACATGTACAACAAAAAGTTTTTTTTTTATTTTAATGGATACAGTGAGAGTAATACTAAAAATAGTTTCTTAAGTTTAAAACATAATAAGTTTGCACCAGGAATAGACTCAGCTTTTTCATTAAGTGATGCCAGCACCTTTAAAGTGACATCAATATTTACATCAGCACTTACCTGACTACCCCATCTGTGTGACGGTCTGCCCCAGGAATAGACTCAGCCTTCTCACTAGGCGATGCCAGCACTTACCTGACTACCCCATCTGTGTGATGGTCTGCTCCAGGAATAGACTCAGCCTTCTCACTAGGTGATGCCAGCACCTACCTGACTACCCCATCTGTGTGATGGTCTGCCCCAGGAATAGACTCAGCCTTCTCACTAGGCGATGCCAGCACCTACCTGACTACCCCATCTGTGTGATGGTCTGCCCCAGGAATAGACTCAGCCTTCTCACTAGGCGATGCCAGCACTTACCTGACTACCCCATCTGTGTGATGGTCTGCCCCAGGTATAGACTCTGCCTTTTCACTAGGTGATGCCAGCACCTTTAAAGTTACATCAATGTTTACATCCTTTGATGTTGATATGGTAAATTCCATTATATCTGGAGGGATCATAGGTGTTTCACCTTCTGATTCTATTGTAAGAACATGAGCTGAAAAAAACAAGAATAAGTTCAAAAGACACAATGCCCCATCTTGTGCAACATTTAGGACAGACAAACGAAACGACCTGAACACTATACGCCCCAGTAATTTTTATAAATGGGGCATAAAAAGTACAGAAAAGCTATAAAATAATTCAAATTACAAAATTATAGCAGTATATCTGCCTTTTGTATACCATAACATGTACTGTGGATTCATCTATTTTAGTGGGTACCAATTTTTGTGGTTTGATGGAAAAGGATCAGTTCGTGGATTCTAAATTTCGTGGTTCTGAGGTCTGCAGCATATTAATAATTAATATTATATTTCCTTTTCATGGAGTATCAAATTTCGTGGATCTAAGCCACCCACGAAAACCACGAAAATTGATACCCCACGAATAATAATGAAACCACAGTATTAGTGGCAGCTGGTTAAACAAGCTTATGTTGCTTCATACTAAACATTTTAGAATTCTAGTTATCTTCCCTGAGTGACATATCTGAAAGCAATGTAATTTCATCTGACATCATGCACACCTATAAATGATGTACTCCCTTTAAATTACCGGGTAAGTTCCATAAAATCTTTAGATGATCCTTTCCAGGTGAAGCTATTTCAAGTTTCATGAAGATCTATTTGGCAAATAAAAATGGGGGTTGCCCTAATGAGATATATAGAACAGAAAGACAGGTCACTGTGGTAGATTGATTCTTTTAAAGTGAAAGTAGCTTTCATGTTATTGAATTAAATATTAAATATTTTTAAGAAAACATTTGTAAAATTTAACATTTTTAAGGAAACAAACTTTTTTCTATCATCTTAATTTACTTACTGGTTACTAATAAAATCCAGTGTAAATCTTCATACAGCACTGTAAGATATGTAGTATCCAGTGATAGGTTGTGACCTTCAGCTACAAACTGCTGTAATCTTTGAAGTTGTCCATGTAACCTTGATATTCTGTCTTCAAGGATCCTGAAAATTTAAGGAAGATTCTTAATTCTTATTACCATACCAACCCCTTAAAATCTGTCTGTTTTTTACTTAGATAATATAAGTTGAATGCCAAGCCCAGGAATTAGCTTTGCTAGTGTGCCTATACCACACCAAACATCAGTAAATCTTTCCCCAAATCAACCCAATCCCCATACTACTTACTTTGACAGAAGTGGAGTACTATGTCCAGGAATCTTGCCAGTGTGCCTATACAACATATCCCATCCCGTAACTTACTTTCAAATTGACAAAAGTGGAATACTATGTCCAGGAATAAGTCTTGCTAGTGTGCCAATACAACATACCCTATCCCTTACTATTTACTTTGACAGAAGTGGAATACTCTGCCCAGGAATTAACCTTGCTAGTGTGCCAATACAACATACCCTATCCCTTCCTACTTACTTTGACAGAAGTGGAATACTATGTCCAGGAATAAGTCTTGCTAGTGTGCCAATACAACATACCCTATCCCTTACTATTTACTTTGACAGAAGTGGAATACTCTGCCCAGGAATTAACCTTGCTAGTGTGCCAATACAACATACCCTATCCCTTCCTACTTACTTTGACAGAAGTGGAATACTATGTCCAGGAATAAGTCTTGCTAGTGTGCCAATACAACATACCCTATCCCTTACTATTTACTTTGACAGAAGTGGAATACTCTGCCCAGGAGTTAGCCTTGCTAGTGTGCCAATACAACATACCCTATCCCTTACTACTTACTTTGACAGAAGTGGAATACTATGTCCAGGAATAAGTCTTGCTTGTGTGCCAATACAACATACCCTATCCCTTACTACTTACTTTGACAGAAGTGGAATACTCTGCCCAGGAATTAGCCTTGCTAGTGTGCCTATACAACATACCCTATCTCTTACTACTTACTTTGACAGAAGTGGAATACTCTGCCCAGGAATTAGCCTCACTAGTGTGCCTATAATACAACATACCCTATCCCTTACTACTTACTTTGACAGAAGTGGGATACTATGCTCAGGAATCAATCTAGCCAAGGTACCTATACAACATAGAACATCAGTAAATCTCTCTCTATCATCTTCCTCTATCTCATCAATGTCTTCATCATCTAAAGCACCATCCATACAATCCTGTAACAAAATTATAATTAAAGTTTGTTTTTGCTTGCAAAAACGATGTCTCCCCCCGTTTCCCCCCAAAAATTCTGAGTACAAAAGTATGGGCAGCCGTTCGGGCAAAAATTAACAAAAAAAATAGAAACAGACAATAAACTTGAAACAGACACAAAAACACAAAAAACAGACATGAAATTTTAAAACAGACAAAAAAATACAAAAAACAGACATGAAATTTTATTAACAGACAAAAAAAATACAAAAACAGACATAAATTTTATAAACAGACAGACCATTATGTAAAACAGACACAAAAATACAAAAACAGACATGAAAGTTTACAAACAGACAACCGTGAAAAGCCAAACAGACGTTTTTAAAAACAGACCTTAAAGTGGGCGTGACGATCGGGTGTTGGTAATTTGTGAAACCAGAACCCGAACTGAGGTTTCAAAACCGAAAGAAATCAAATTGAATTGGTCGCCGTTAAAAAAACAAACAAAAAAAACAATTAAAAAAAAATATTTTAATGCCTATATGTTATTTTCGAAAGAAAAACTGTTTTAATTTAGTGAAAATATATTATTTTCACATTTATTTAAAACTAATCGATCCCAAGTTGATATTTTGTGTAACCAGGCTGGTGTCGGTCTGATCGATATTCGATCAGGATCTTAGTGGAAAAAAACAAAGTTTATCATTATTCTCTTTCAACTTTTCAAATGAGAAAATTGACTTGTGTTTATTGAGTCATCTTACACGCGCATGCTGATTTTCCCCAGAATTTTTGCTGTATTGTTTTATGCTCTTAATTCATTTTCATATAATTTAAAAAATAAAATATGTTATGACTTGTTATAGTGTTTATAATCTTTTGGGAAGAACGCCTCTGATGAGACTTGAATAGACGAACCGCGCGTCAGTCGTAGTAAAATTACCAGTAATGTCTAGAACTTAGGTGTCAATTTTGTAATTTTTAACTGAATTATGATGTATTCAGCTATAGCAGGTAGATACCGCTTACTCTTCCGGAGCACCCGAGTTCACTCTTGTTACGACTTGAGTTCGCGTTGTTAATTTCTATTCGGTTGATTTTGTGTTTTGTGTTTCCTCGTGCTGTTCTTGTTCACTTTTACCGGTTTTGTCGTTGCCCTTTCGGACTTTTGACACTCGAATGTCCCATTGAGCCCCTTTGCTTTTTAGGTATATACGCACTGTGTTACATGAAGGTGGTAAAAGTTTTTCAATTCCATTCCTTCTGTCACTTTCTAAAAAATATTTTCCCCGTAGATTCATGATACTTGAAAGTAAACCCAAACTAACATGCATATGATGAACGTCAACATAATTTATCTTCATCATGTGAGTATCACAATTATGATTGTTCTGTATCCAAAATACCACTGCATTTAACGGATTTATATTTTTATAAAAGGCAACCTAAAGACAAAAACAAAAGAAAACAGAAAAACAACAAATGCACAACACATGTACATGTAGCCAAATAGTGCAGTTATCTTATAGTTCTTTTTTTTGGGATGGTGCGGGGGGGGGGGGGGGGGGGGGGTGGGGGTGGGGGTAGGTCTATACATGTAGTTACAAAGGAAAACCGTTGTCTTTTTAGCAATCGTTCATGTTATTCCACTGAAACATGCAGGAAACTTTTCTAACTAAACTCTTTCATATGGTCAAATAAATTTAGCTTATTAAAATTCGTTAGCTGAAATCGTAAGAAGTATATAAAAACTATCATGTTTCGTGTGTTTTATAACGTTATGGCTCTGTTGCACTATAATGTTCAATCCAACGTGTTCTGAACTTCGAATTGGTCGAGTCTCTGTAGAAAGTTTTTTTTTTCAAAATTAATAGTGATCGAATCCAAAACGTCTGACTGACTATACTTACAACGCACGACAAATTAAATATTATTCATTACTTATCATTAGCGCATGGCAACGTGGTTCGGGGGTATAAGCAAAATCCATAATTTTTATTTTTATTTTGCAGAATTAACTTTCATAAACGAACATTAAAAAATGTAAAACAATTGGGGTCACCTACCTTTCTAAAGGTGACCTTGCAAAGTTGGTGACCTCAAGTTTTGTTTTTCAATAGGAAAAGAGTTATTCAACATCATTATGAGCTGGAGCTGGAAATCAATCAGATTTTAGTTACTTTTCACAAGTGACAAGTCATTTATACTATCTTCCGAAAAACATTTAAAAAACTTAGGGTCATGGACCTTCCTTTTATATATTTAAAGAAAAACTATTTTCTCATGCACAGTTTTGAAACCTCAGTTCGGGTTCGGGTTTCACAAATTACTAACACCCGATCGTCACGCCCACTTTAAGGTCTGTTTTTAAAAACGTCTGTTTGGCTTTTCACGGTTGTCTGTTTGTAAACTTTTATGTCTGTTTTTGTATTTTTGTGTCTGTTTTACACAATCGTCTGTCTGTTTATAAAATTTATGTCTGTTTTTTATATTTTTTTGTCTGTTTATAAAATTTCATGTCTGTTTTTTGGTATTTTTTGTCTGTTTATTTTAAATTGGTGTCTGTTTTTGTGTTTTTGTGTCTGTTTAAAGTTTATCGTCTGTTTTTAAAATTTTTGTTAATTTTTGCCCGAATGGCTGCCCATACAAAAGGCCATAACTCCCACAAAACTTTGGGGATCAAAATTTTCTATTAACATGCACAGCTACATATGGTGTCCTTCCTACATACCAAGTTACGTTGAATTCGCTGCAGTAGTTTCGGAGGAGCTGCACTGACAAGATGACAATGATGATTTTTAGCAAATTATTAAATTCTTAAAGGCTATAACTCCCACAAAAATTTTAGGATAAAAATGTCCTAGTAATATGCACAACTACTATAAAAGAAGTTTCGTTGAGTTCACTTCAGTAGTTTCAGGAGTTCCGCTGACAAGATGACAATGATGATTTTCTGCAAATTTCTAAGTTCAAAGGGCCATAACTCCCACAAAAATTGAGGATCAAAATTTCCTGGTAATATGCACAACTACATATGGTGTCCTTCCTATATAATAAGTTTCGTTGAACATGTTGAATTCGGTTCAGTAGTTTCAGAGGAGTTGCTCTGACAAGATGACAATGATGATTTTCAGCAAATTTCTAAGTTCAAAGGGCTGTAACTCCCCCCCCAAAAAAAAATGAGGATCAGAATTTCATGGTAATATACACAGCTACATATGGTGTCCTTCCTATATCCCAATTTTCGTTGAATTCGGTTCGGTACGTAGTTTCACAGGAGTTGCGCTGACAAACTTTGTGACAGACAGGACAAAAACAATATGTCTCCCAACAAAAGTGGGGGGGGGGGAGACATAATCATTTTTTAAATGATATCATTGTAGATAAATAAGCCTAAAATAGGTATTACCAGTCAAAGCAATCATTTATTCACAAATTTGATGTGTTCATAATGCAGATTTCAGGTCTACAGTCTTAAATAAGTTTAGATTTTTTGGCTCCAATTTTTCCTTGGTCATTCAATATACATGTATCAAATATATATTTAATATCTCTTTGAACTTCTACTAGAGTGTAGTAACTACTCTAAATAAAATTGTATAGAAGTATAAGAATTTTCTTTCATTTATGTATAATTATTGTCCTTTTTCTGTTTATAAGTGAACAAAGGGTAAATATTAGCTAGCTAGATTTCTATCTAAAGTATATTATAAAGGTGAGGACCGTGCTGCATTTTCTCCCTAAAAACAAAACAAATTAAAGTTAAAGATTTGTAAAATCCAACAAGGGGTTGCACTAAGTCGTGCTAAGCATAACCCCAATCGACCATTCAGAAAACAGGAAGTAGATGACTCTATTCTTTATAAAATGTCATAAATTGTGCATGAATTTTTACTATGGTGAACAGCAGAGACCTTTAAAGTTAGTGAACTTCTTTAAAAAAGGCTATTTTTGACATATTTAGCCAATTTCTCGGTAAATAATGATGAATATAATGTTAGCCGCATATTCTGACCAAAATTATTTTTGGGTTAAAATGTATACTTTTAAGTCATACTAAATTGATAAACAAAAATCTATGTTGGTCAGAGCATGCGGCCACTTTTGATTTTGGCACAACAGTGGGTGAAAAGGGTGAAAAATCGACAAAATTGAAAATTTTCCTAATTATTCCCATATTTAAGGTGCCACCACAAGAAACAGCACAATATAATCTCTAGAAAACTGTTATATATGTTAAATATAGGTCTTCTGTGAGTTTTTTTCAAAGCATCCTTTTAGATTGCTCGAACATGAAAAATCAGCCAAATTACAGGGCCAATAATAGGCCTTTGTGAACATACTCCTTTGAAAATCAATCCCTTTGTAGAAGCCGAGAAATCTGTTCTGAAAATTGTCTATTTTTGACCCATTAAAAGACTAAGTCGGCTTGGAAAAAAAAGGAAGTAGATGATGGACTGACCTGGAAAGGAGAGGCACGGTATAACTAATCATGCTGAAGCTGTGTACCAAATTTGAAACCAATCCATCCAGTAGAAGCCGAGAAATCTGTTACGAAAAATTTCACATTTTTACCCTAAAAAAGTCAGTCGGCTCGGTAAACAGGAAGTAGATGATAGACTGACCTTTAAAGGGGAGGCAAGGTATAACTCATCATGCTGAAGCTGTGTACCAAATTTGAAACCAAACCATCCAGTAGAAGCAGAGAAATTGAACCATACGGACAGACGGACGGAAGGACGGCGGATGGACGGACAAGGTGATTGCAATAAAGCCCCTCTCTTACGAGTGGGGGTATAATTAAGGGGAGATTATTCATCTTTTTTTCTGTTCTGTGTACCTGTGTTCTGGTTCCTTCTGGTCCACTGATATGACACTGGATGTATGAATTGAACACTTCTATTGCTTTAGGCTTTAATGAATCTACACAGGCATCCTTCAGCTTGTTAACAAGTTCCATCCAACTCTCCAACATGTTCTCATAGGCCTCCATGTAGATGGTGTCATCCTTGTGTAGCTGAAATTTATAAGTAAGTAAATAAATTTTATTGAAATAAAGACAAGACATTGATCTATCATCAATACACAAATTATACAAAACAAGAAATACAACTTCAATTACATAGAAGAAATAAAGAAGGAATGTGTCCATTAGACACAGATGCCCTGGCTAGGCCAAAAACAGGAAGTAGATGTCAGACAGACCTGAAAGTCACTTAGGGCATACAGTTTGTCATACTAAACAATCCTATTAAGTTTCAAATCATTCCCATGTACGGCTTCTGAGAAAAGCTTGACAAAAGAGAGCCGGTGGTGTAGTGGTTAACGCGTCAGGCTACTAAGACCGAGGTTCTTGGTTCGATCCTCGTCAGGGGTGAAAATTTCATGAACCAATTTTCCGACTCTCTCTTGACACCATTTGTGAGGATGGTCTCGAGGATCAATGTTAGTCCTTCGGAAGGGACGAAAAAAGGTTGTCCCGTGTATGTAGAGAGCAAAGACCTCTTTGTGGAGTTCGATAAGAGTAGGCTCAATGGGGGCTGCTACAAAGGCCACACTCGCAAACTGCTAGCTGGAGAGGGATTGATATAAGCATAAAGCTTGTTTCCCAATCCAGGATAAACAAATATGTTTAAACTAAACTAGAAATTTTCAAGTCGATTTACATAGATTTTCACTTTAGCCTAGTCCTAAACAGGAAGTAGATGTCTTATAAACCTGAAAGTCACTTAGGACGTACAATATGTCATACTGAACCATCCTACCTAATTTCAAATCATTCCCATGTACAGTTTCTGAGAAAAGCTTGACAGAAATTTTCAAGTTGTCATAGAATTCCATATCAGCCTAGTCCCAAACATGAAGTAGATGTCCGACAGACCTAAGGTTAGGATGTGCAGTTTGTCATACTAAACCATTCTACTAAGTTTCAAATCATTCCCATTCTGAGAAAAGCATGACAGAATTTTGTATGGATGGACGGACATACGGATGTACTTACAGACATGAGTAAAACTTAATGCCCTGGGCATGTTGTCGTGGGGGCATAAAAACAAAAACAACTAGAAAAACTGTGAGCTGCAGCTCACAAATAAATACCCCCCACCTTAAAAAAAAATTAATCAGATAAAATTTAGAATAGGAGATGCACATCTACATTATGTCACAACAATTGTGTGTAAGTTTCATGAAAATCCATCAAGGGGTTTAGGAGGAGTTGCGGATAAGAGTTGGGTACCCCCATGTAGGGGAACGGCTAAGTCCATGTTTTGCTATGGGAAACTCCAAAAATCATTCTGATCAAATTTTAAAATAGTAGGTGCACATCTACATTATGTCACAAAGATTGTGTGTAAGTTTCATGAAAATCAACCAACTTGAAGGGGTTTAGGAGGAGTTGCGGATAAGAGATGGGTACCCCCATGTAGTCAATGGCTAAGTCCATGTTTTGGTATAGGAAACCCCAAAAATCATTCTGATCAAATTTTAAAATAGTAGGTGCACATCTACATTATGTCACAAAGATTGTGTGTAAGTTTCATGAAAATCCATTAAGGGGTTAAGGAGGAGTTGCGGATAAGAGATGGGTACCCCCATGTAGGGGAACGGCTAAGTCCATGTTTTGCTATGGGAAACTCCAAAAATCATTCTGATCAAATTTTAAAATAGTAGGTGCACATCTACATTATGTCACAAAGATTGTGTGTAGTTTCATGAAAATCAACCAACTTGAAGGGGTTTAGGAGGAGTTGCGGATAAGAGATGGGTACCCCCATGTAGTCAATGGCTAAGTCCATGTTTTGGAATAGGAAACTCCAAAAATCTTTCTGATCAAATTTTAAAATAGTAGGTGCACATCTACATTATGTCACAAAGATTGTGTGTAAGTTTCATGAAAATCCACCAAGGGGTATAGGAGGAGTTGCGGATAAGAGATGGGTACCCTGAAGTGTAACGGAAGGACGGACAGAAGGACGGAAGGACGGACACCCCTATCACTATATACCCCCCACTTTTGAAGTGGGGGGTATAATAAAAAGCTTTACTGAGCGCAGCATGATACTACTGCACCCTGTATGTTGTAGGCCCAATATGGATAGTCAGTTGCTTTGGACACATGCAGCCCATGGTGGACTGCCAAAGTTTTGTTCACACATGCAGCCTTTGGTGGACTTTCCATCCATTTTTCACAAGGAATATATAGATAAGTAACTACATCATATCCTTGGATCAGAGCGGCGAGAGGATCACACTTGAAGATGCAAATGTGGGCCAATATTTAATATAAGTCTCAATATCCACACTTACTTAAGCTGAAACAAATTTAATGTACAAATTACTGATAGCACCCTGAGTGGGAATCAAACACATCTTTATATCACATCAATGGCTACACTGCCTGCACTAAGTCCAGCGAACCAGACTACTAGCCCAACTGCGATTTATATAAATCTGTGTATTTATTCATTTACTTATCTTTCCCTGGTTTAACCCACCATTTCGTTTGAAATGCCCGTACCAAGTCAGGACCATTGCAATCCACCAATTCTCGGGTATGACTGATTCGTTTTTGTCATTTTCTCTGAACTATGAGATTGATCATTCAAGTTCGGTAGTTTTGTTATTACCTTTATTTACTTATCTTTCCCTGTCTTAAACATTTAAATGTTTTGTGATAAATATACATGTTAGTATGTTAAAGTAATTGTAAATCTATCAATCATGTTCTCTACTTCTTGATGTTTTTGCTCTAGTTGCTCCTTGTGCGCTTCTGATTTTTGCTGTCAAGATATTATTTTGTATTATAGTGTGGCCACTAAAAGTATGTCTCGCCTATCATTTATTAGAGGTTACATTGGCATGAGGAAAATTCTGGCCAAGGTCATGAGGCAGGTGAGAGAATGAGATTAAAGTAGTAGTAAGAAATTTTTTTTGGACCAACCATGGTAGTTCATGTTTGATTTCATATTTGGTATAATATAACTAATGATAATTATTCTAAATTGAAAAGTTGTGAACTACACTCTATGTACATGCAGTTAGACTTCCCCAACGTATGTAATTAGGAGTGTCAGTTACCTGCCCAAGGTTGGTGGTTTCTTCCACCTATAAAACTGATTGCCCTTCGTCAAAAAGGGTGTTAAAACAAAACACATAAACAATTGATTTTTCTAATCAAACTATATTCTGTATAGTGTCTGTGCCGAGGGATTAAGCTCAGCAAGAAAATAAGAGGATCAGTGATTACTATGTTGTACCAATATGTCACAATTTTTTCTACAAAATACTAAACCAATTATACTTCAAAGTTTATTAGCAATTTATTTCATTGATTTACCTTGAAAAAAAAATGAGAAAGCAAATCCCCCTGAAAAAATATAACCAAAACAACCCCAACATTTTTTTTAACCCAATAAAATACTGATAAAATTAAATTCATAAGGATTGTTTGAGAGGACTTGAGAAAAATAAATTTGTGACGTACAGGATATGAATTCAATAACACTTTCCACAAAAGAGGGGGGATAACCTATTTTGTATTTATAAACTAACTGCATAAAATCTAATATTTTGTAGGTACATAAAATTTAAGCTATGTTATTATAAATATCATGATAATTATAAAATTGTAAAAGCTTTAAAGGCTTACCCATTGTGAACCCCGTTTATAAAAATACCTTTGTTAGTGATGAACCAGGAAGTTTAAGCTTTGTCAAGTATAAGGGTGTGTCTATTTCAACATGGATAATATCTACCTAAATGGATAAATTCTTATTAGAATTGAGTGGAAAACACAAGAACTTTGAAAAATGGCTTCAGGGAAGTCCTTTGACCCAGCACAAATTCCTGTCAAGTGTCATGAATGTGAGATATCTGATATTAAGCTGAAGTGTCTCCAGTGTGACCTATATCTGTGTCAGCAGTGCTCCTCTAGGATTCATTCTAAGAGTAAATCTAACAAGGATCACTTTATCATAGACCTTAAGGATCTTGGCAGTTTAGATTCAGCTGACTTGCAACGTAAATTTGACCTGGAAAACCAAACTTGTTCCACTCATAAAGGGAAAAAATGTGTTTCTTTTTGTTGTGAATGCATAAGGCCAATATGCATGAAATGTATCAGAGATAAATGTCAAAGTCATAATCATGAGGATTTATGTGAAAGTTATGAATCGAAATATTCTAAAATCAAAGAAATTGGGGAACAAATTAAAAATGACATTCCATTCTATGACAATGAAGAAAAAAGACTTGAGAAATCTTTATCTGAATCCAGACAACAAAGTGACGAGCTTAGAAAACAAATTCAAGATCAGAAAAGGGATCTTCAGGCAGCCATTGACAAATTCTCTCAGAATCTACTGCAACAAGTGGACAACATTTATAATCCCGGACAGGCTAAACTCCAAGATGAACTAAAGAGAATTCAGAAAACAAGGGAAGACTTAAAGGCACAGAAACAAGATATTGATAAAATGCTATCATCATACCAAGCTTCTGATGTGTTGAATGGAGTTTATTCCAAAGAAAGAACATTGCCAGGAAGAGTAACATGTGACATTCAAACACCCAAGGCTAAATTCATTCAAAGTGATCTTTCCAGTATTTCGTTTTATAAAGTATATGGAAGTGTCCATAGAATTCCAGATTTCAAGTTGTCTCAATCATATCAGACAAATCTTGAAAATGTATGGAGCATTGTACATTCTGATCATGACATGAAATTCATTGGGAGCTTTAGAAATCAAAAGCTACAAAAAGTTAAAGCTAAAAATGACAAGTTAGAAGTGATCAAGGAGGAAGATTTTCCAGTTTATGACATGGACATGATGAATAATGGAGATCTTATTATCTCAACGTTTGAATCAGAACTTAAACTTTATACAATTTCGGGAACATTTCAAACATACAAAACTTTCTCTGGTTTAAGAACATTATGTGTACATGTAAATAAATACAAGGAGGTATTAGTGGGCCTTGAAGATCCATCACCTTCTTGGTCTGTTAGTAAGAATAGTATCAGGCAGGTTGTTGTCCTAAACCAGTCAGGCAACATACAACATACATATGAGTATGATAGAAAGAATCAGAGACTTTTTACCTTTCCATTTAGAATTTTAACTTGTTGGGATAATATATGTGTTGTTGATATACTGAATGACTCCTGGGAGGGTAGGGTGGTGACCATTGATTATAGGGGTCAGATTCAATGGGTCTACAATGGGTGTGGTACAGACAAACCAAAGTTTTACCCCCGTGACATGACCGTGACCTCTACTGATATGATTCTGGTTTCCGATTTTAAATACCATGCAATACATGTACTGACCCTAACAGGGGAGGTCATTGTCTGTCACAATGTTAAAGATTTAGGGATAGAGTTCCCTTTCAATCTGGCTATGGACACTAATGGGTTATTGTGGGTAGGGTGTGGTACAGAGAAGAATGATAAACTCCATGTTGTCAAGTTATTGAACTAAATCTTTATTGTCGAAGTATCATTCAAATTTTGTCAAAATATTAATTTTTTTAAACTCAGAATAATTAAAGAGTAACTACTATTCAGTAAGTCACTGAATAAAAACTTTATATTTCTTCTGAGAATTAGTTAAGAACAAGATTAATACTTTTTTTAGGACAACAATAAATAGTATATTATTCTGTAGTTATCATTTTACTTTTATTGTTTATAGGTAAGAATTATGTGTTCTTCTTTCTGTCATTCTCTCTTATTTTGTTTTAAATTTTACTACGAAGGAAAGAGGCACCAATGGGGCATTCAAGAATCAGAAGTCCAAAAAGTTCAAAAGGGTAATGACTAACCTGGTTAATATAAACAAGAACACCACGAGGAAACACAAAACACAAAATCAACTGAAAACAACAATATGTCCAGCAGACATAATGCCCTATCTCGCAACATTTTTTTCGCAATAAGTTAACCATGATGTTGTTCCAAAAGTTTAACAATTCTTCTATATGGGGTCATTCATGCAACAATATACTTTTTGCACAACTACACAAGTTGAACTTACTACATATATACCAAGTTTCATAAATTTTTTAGAAGTTTCAGAGAAATTGAGCAGAAAAACTTTGTGACAGACACAGACAGACAGACAGACGAAAAATCCAATATGTCTCCCAACCAAAGTGGGGGTAGAGACAAATTGATTCATGATAACATTATTCAGCAATTAAGTAGTTGTTAGTTTCTATTGTTCAAATAATAAATTCAGTCATTGTCCTTAGAGGATGACAGGAAGTCTTGCAGCAAAAAGCTTTTTCTAAAATTAATGAAAAATCTGTCAAAGACAAAAATGCCATCATTTCGTTAAACATAAAGGTGAGCAACAGACACGAAATCCAATCCTATGACATGAGAGCTGATGCTGTATACCAAATATCAAGAGGCTGCTGAAAAAAAAACTAAAAATATTTTCCCCAGTCAGACTGTCTGCCCAATATTCACAACTTTATAACCAGGATTGTTTTTTGTGTGTGAAATCTTGCAAAAACTGAGTCAGGTTTTATCAAACACATACATGTACAATACGATACTGTGGTTTTATTATTATTCGTTATCAATATTATTGGGTTTCATGGTATGTATTTTCCCATGAAATTTCACCCCCCCTGAAAAGGAAATTTTACATTGATCTGTATGCTGAAGATTTAAGAATAAAAACTCTATGAATCCACAAACTTATCCTTTTTTAACAAAGCAGAAAAAGTTATAACCACGAAAATAAATGAATTCACAGATATAGTTGTGGACTCCAAACTATAAAATATTTTTGTAAAAATATCTTTTATCGAGTGTTAAACATTTTGGTAAAAATCAATGATAAAAAAGAAATGTAAACTTGATCTGCAACTTAAAATTGTAGAACCATATAAACACTAGAATGGCGGTCTTCCATGGAAGGTCATACGTCGCCTGCGTCTCCGTTCAGTAAACAGGAAGTTACAATGTTTCCGGCATTAAATTGCTTTACACCTTATAATCTATGGTATGAAGCTACATGCCAAATATCATGAGGCTGTGGCATGTCGTTGCCCAGAAAACTGCATTGAAAATTTTCCATAGTATATGGTCATAATACATAAAAAAACTTTTAAAAGTATTAGGTAAACAGGAAGTAGCATTTTTTGGGTATAAAATCGCTTTGCACTTTAAAGTACATGCCAAATATCAAGAAGCTGCAGCATGCAGTTACCCAGAAAACTGTGACAAAAATCTTGCATATATACGGTCATAATACATGATATATGGAGGTTCTCATAAAACCTTAACAACAAAGTTAACGCTGCTATCAGTCAAGTAACACCTAAGTCCCACTCAGGCGAGACAAAAATGGTGTGCAACTGTGCTACACTACTACTGTGCTACACTACTACTGTGCTACACTACTACTGGGGCATATGCATACTAAAGTCCATCAAATTAGTTATCATAAAATTTTAACTTCGCTTTCCTATGCTATGCATCGAAATTGTCAAAGAGGACAAGATTGCAGCTGAGTCAAAACCGTTAGTGTTTAAAGGATGCATAGAGTTCAATTTCACTCTTTGAGCATATACATACGGCATTAACTTTAAATGCTTCTCTGTCCTTTATCACGATGTGATAAAGAGGGTACTTTTGCAAACTAACAGCCTCTTAAATGACAGCTGTTTTGCCCATTTTAAGGGTTTGTAAAATGAAGATTTAAATAAAAGCTAAGCCAAACACAGCATGATATGACCGTAACAAGTTGAACCCTGTACATTGTAGGCCCAATATGGATAGTCTATGGCTTTGGTCACATACACCCATGGTGGAATTATAAAGCTTTTTGACATATGCATCCTGTGGTGGACCTTAAAATGCATATTTGACATATACATTTAATAGAAAAAATCTCATTTCTAAATTCATTGACATTTTTTACCCTTTTGGCCCTTTTTTCTTAAATGGTAAGGGCCACAAACCCCAAATGCAATTAAAATCTTCCTTTAGTGGATATTATATTGTATCATCAACTTAAAACTCCATTCAATTCGCTGGCCCACTGCCTTGACCAACTTTTAGAAAATTGTGTTTTTTGCCTCTTCAACCCCTAATATTTCAAAAACTGTTGATCTGTTGCAAATCTAATTGAAAAACACAGGTAGGAGCTTTTACAAGGATTTCCATGAAAAAAACATAAAAATTGGACCACAAATAAAACAGTTGATTTTTTTGGGCGTGGCCTGTCTTTGGTCCCATGTACCGGTAACAATGTAACAGTACAATATCACAATATACATCACTACCATTTACACATTTTATTGACAGAATTTAATGAGAAATTTTAATAAATATTTTTTTTTCAAAATCAAATGAATAATAAACATTCTACAACAGTTTTGTCAATACACCTGTTTTAGCCCATTTGGCCCTTTTTTATAAAACAGTAGGGGCTACCAACCCCAAATACAATAGGAAACTTCCTCTAAAGATAACAAAGATCATATCAAAATTTCATAACAATTGGTCAATATTTACTAATGTTTTTGCACGGACACCAAATGTCCCCAGACGATGACGACAACATCGACAACGACATCGCCATAACATTATACGATTGCAAAATTTTTGCAGTCATATAAAAAGTTATATGCTCATACATTGTAAGTGCACATCATAAAGAGTGGTCTCTTAATTCTGCAAAATCCATAATTCTCTCCAATACAACAGCTTTCTCAAATGCAACATGTTTAATTGGTAAGATTTTGTAAGTCCGCCTCCTATATTTCCCACCCATACACTTACACCCTCTTCTGTTATTTCTTTGTACTTATGGCCTTTTCCATATCAGGATTCTCACGAACCTTTTGGCTTTGAGTACTTTTCATGAATTCACTACTTTTGGTTTTTGACCTTCTTATGTTTTGATTCAAATGATGCTCCTTGAAACATCGATATACAGCATAACCAAATAATTTTGTTATACCCGCTATGGTATTTGTATTTCTAAAGGTTGATAGGTCAGGTCAAGCGAGACTCAACTACATATTTATACCCCTACTTCTCTATTTCTATTTTACTTACAGGTGCTTCCATAGATGCACTTTTCCCCCATACAGTAGGTGTTTTACATCCTAGCAACACTAAATATGTTCATGTTAAAATGATAAACTTATAATTGAAAATTTTCAAACTGACAGTCATGACAGTCTTAGTACAGTTATATTTTTTCCAATCAAATCCTATTCTGCAAGTTCAGCATGAAAATGGGGATCAATAACTCATAAGTTTGTGCCAAAATGAGGGGTCATACTTATCCATAATTTTATCTAAGAATTTTACTTCAAAGTTTATTCTGAGCCACAGAAAGTTAATTAATAGATTCTTACCCACTTACGTTAAAAATATATGATGGGGTGGGAAGCTTTCCTGAAACAACCCCCATAAAATTGAAAGAATACCCCAAAATTCCAAAACAAAATCAGAATTACAATATAATGAAAGAACCTTGATGAGCATGCACACATACCCCATGTGTTCCACTATTTGACTATTAATATAAACCTTGAGCTCATAAAATTTTGTGAATAAAAAAATGTGATAACATACACAAGGTGTTATACTTCTTTCATACCAAGTTTCATTTAATTTTTTTCAGTAGGCTCAGTGGAGTTGCGGGCTAAGAGGATTTACAGCAAATTTCTAAGTCCAAAGGGCATAACTCCCACAAAAATTTGTGGATAAAAAATCCTGGAAAGATGCACAATTACATAGGTTGCAATTACTAACTTTCATTTAATCCTGTTCAGTAGTTTCAGGGGTTTAAGTCTCATAAAACCTTATTACTGCAATTATTTGCGTTGAAATTGTCACTCAACTGGAAAATCAAGGTAAGTATCAAAAGATGGAGATGCAACTGTGCTAAACTACTACAGGGAATATGCAGACCTAGTTTCATCAACCAAGGACCTATGGTTCTTGACATATGAAGGTGCTAATAAACCCTTATAACACAAAAGTTAACGCCGCCACTGGCAAAGTAACACCTATGCCCCACTCTGCTTGCAAGCAAGACAAAAAGGGTGACAGAACCACAGAACTATGGACATTCACAGGTAAAACAGCCCTTTTCTTCAAAATGGGGAGAATAAAACAAGACCAATCATTATCAATGTCTGGCCCTGCTCGGCAAGGCAAATTGTTGAACTCTATGCCCAATACGGACAGTCAATAGTTTTTGACACTTGCATCCTATGGTTGACTGACAAAGCATATTTGTCACATGAAAAACATTATAGACTGACAATTGATATTTAAAAATGAAAATATTTAAGATCCTTACTTTTAACCAAGATTAAAAAACAATAATAATAAACAAGACAAAAAATAAAGTTTCTAATTTGCCTTAATGCTAAAGTAAAAAAAATATATTTACCCTCCATTTTGTATCCAATATATGATATATTTTTTTCTAAATCAGACCACAAATAAAAAGAGATGCATTTTGCCCCTTTTGGGCCCCTTTTTTCTCAATGACAAACCAAGAGAACTTGAAAATCGTTCCATCGTTTCATGGTAAGAAAAATTATTTGAAAATTTTACAGCATTCAGTCAACCAAAACTAAAGTTATTGTGGAAAAAAAAAAGTATATTTTTGGCCCTTTTTGGGTTCCTTTTTTCTTAACCAAAAAAGAGGGGACACCCAAAATCATACCCACCCTTCTTTTGATGGCAAGTAACATTACTCTAAAGTTTCATAGCATTTGGTCAACCACAACAAATGTTATTGTGGAAACAAATAAAAAAGTTGCTTTTTGACCCCATTTGGGTCCTTAATTTGTAATCCAAATTTTTAATGACCCATGCAAAAAGGGAAGGTGCACATCTTAAATATAACTGTAATCATTGTGTAAAATTTCAGAAAGATCTAGTGTCTGGTATTGAGATTCAGACACCCCATAGCGCGACAGATAAACGTACGGATTGATAATATGACCCAACTTCTAGACCTGTTTTCGCCTTAGGCGACGCAGGTAAAGAACAAAACAAAAAAAAACAACCAATTTTCACTTCAACAAAATACTTGCATGTATAATATTTACCGTACTTCAATCTATTGAGTTTTTAGGCAGGTGTTAAGCAGAAGAAATTTCCAATGTTGTGTGTGTTGGTGTTTAACACCATTTATTGACACAACTGGGCCATGTAGGGCTGTCTGTTATAATGGTGGAGAAAATTCGAATACCCAGAAGAAACCACCACCCTTAGGCAGGTAACTGACAAACGTTGATCATATACAGTTGGGGGAGTCCATTTTTTGTAACTTTCCAATGGCCACACAAACAGGACGATATGTCTCCCCATATAAATTTGGGAGGGGGGAAGACATTAACTACTTTAACAAAAAAATAATGTAGCTGCATGTAAACTAATATTATATGCAAATAAAATGAAAGAAATGATAGTTATTGTTTTTATTATAGACTTGTATAAGCTTTCAAACAATGGTCACACATAGCCAACCCCATTGTTTAATAATTAACTGATCATGAGATATGTTACCTTTGTTTACCTGAAGTTAAATTTGTCAAGCATTGGGGCATGCCTTTTAACCATGGATATTTTTATCTAAATGGATAAATTCTTATAAGAATTGAATGTATAACTCTCTAACTTTGAAGAATGGCTTCAGGGACCTCTGATGACCCAGCACAAATCCCTGTTAAGTGTCATGTTTGTGAGGTATCGGATATTAAGGTGAAGTGTCTCCAGTGTGACCTATATCTGTGTCACCAGTGCTCCTCAAGGATTCATTCTAAGAGTAAATCTAACAAGGATCACTTTATCATAGACCTTAAGGATCTTGGCAGTTTAGATTCAGCTGACTTGCAACGTAAATTTGACCTGGAAAACCAAACTTGTTCCACTCATAAAGGGAAAAAATGTGTTTCTTTTTGTTGTGAATGCATAAGGCCAATATGCATGAAATGTATCAGAGATAAATGTCAAAGTCATAATCATGATGATTTATGTGAAAGGTATGAATCGAAATATTCTAAAATCAAAGAAATTGGGGAACAAATTAAAAATGACATTCCTTTCTATGACAATGAAGAAAAAAAACTTGAAAAATCTTTATCTGAATCTAGAAAACAAAGTGAGGAGCTAAAAAAACAAATTCAAGAACAGAAAAAGGATCTTCAGGCAGCCATTGATAAATTCTCTCAGAATCTACTGCAGCAAGTGGATGACATTTATAATCCAGGACAGGCTAAACTTCAAGATGAACTAAAGAGAATTCAGAAAACAAGAAACAACTTAAAGGGACAGGAACAAGATATTGATAAAATACTATCATCATACCAAGCTTCTGATGTGTTCAATAAAGATTTTTCTGAAGAAAGAAAATTACCAGAAAACGTGCCATGTGACATTGAAACACCCCAGGCTAAATTCATTCAAATTGACCTATCCAGTATTTTATTGAATGAAGTATATGGAAGTGTCCATCATATCAGACAAATCTTGAAGGTGTATGGAGCATTGTACATTCTGATCATGACATGAAATTCATAAGTAGCATTTTTAGTAAAAAGCTACAAAAAATTAAAGCTATAAAAGACAAGTTAGAACTGATCAAGAAAGAAGACATTAAAGTTTATGACATGGACATAATGGATAATGGAGATCTTATTATCTCAACATTTGAATCAGAACTTAAACTTTATACAAAATCAGGAACATTTCAAACATACAAAACTTTCTCTGGTTTACAAACATTAGGTTTACATGTTAATAAATACAAGGAGGTATTTAGTGGGTCTTAAAGAACCCTCTCCTTCTATATCTGTTAGTAAGGATAGTATCAGGCAGGTTGTAGTCCTGAACCATTCAGGAAACATACAACATACATATGAATATGATAGAAAGAATCAGAGACTTTTTACCTTTCCATCTAGAATTGTAACTTGTGGGGATAATATATGTGTTGTTGATATACTGAATGACTCTGGTGAGGGGAGAGTGGTAACCATTGATTATACGGGTCAGATTCAATGGGTTTACAATGGGTGTGGTACAGACAAACCTAAGTTTTACCCCCTTGGCATGGCAGTGACCTCTACTGATATGATTCTGGTTTCTGATTATAAAAACCATGCAATACATGTTCTGACCCCTACTGGAGAGGTCATGGTCTGTCACAATGTTAAAGATTTAGGAATAGAGTTCCCTATCAGTCTGGCTATTGACACTAATGAGTTGTTGTGGGTTGTAGGTGGTGCAGGGAAAAATGATAAGCTTCGTGTTGTCAAGTTATATTGAACTAGTTCTTTATCGTCAATGTATCATTCAAATTTTGTCCGATCAGTAAAGTTGACACTCAGTTTAATTCAGAGAAAACTCTCTTAGTTAATAAACTACTATAAAAAACACTAGTGTACTTTATTTTATGTGATTTATACGTTCTGCCCTCTCATTTAGTTTAAACTTTTATCAAGTTAACATGGTTAAACAAACATTGAAGCTGGAATACTACTGAAACTTTTTTGAACAAATTCTTAATAAAATAGATAAAAGCAAGATGTAGAATAAATGTACATGACACATTCTACTATAAACAACAAAGATGTTAGATGTACCTATGTCCCCTGTTACCTTAATATTGAAACCCCTAAGTATAGCTATCAGGATTGCATTTGTGTTGCAGATGGGAACAATTAATTCATCATTCTATAAAATGTGATCAAAATATGCTAAGCAGTTTCAGGAGTTATGGTTATGCTTCTTTGACCTAAAATGCACAAAGTATCTTAAGTTCCATATCGCAATCAAAATGGTGTTGCGATATAATCAGCAAATAATTAAATCATGACAAACAATCCTACAAAAAATCAGGCAAATCCATTCAGCCGTCTCAAAGAAGTTGTGCCCACAAAGTGTTCCTATGACCTAAAATGTGAGAGCGGTGTTGTTTTGGTTAATGTGTCGAGCCACTAACACCAAGGTTCGTGGTTTGTGGTTCGATTCTTATCTGGTTGAAAATTTCATGAACCAGTTTTCCGACCCTCTCTCTCGATCACCATTTGTGAGTATGGTCTCCAGGAACGATTCTAGTCCTTTGAAAGGGACAGGTTGCCCCGTGTATGTGGAGAAAAATTCCCCATACAGGTTAAAGACCACTTTGTAAATTTGTAAAGAGTAGGCGCAATGTAGGTCGCTACAAAGGCCACACTTGCAAACTGCTAGCTGGAGAGGGATACACATAAGCATTAAGCTTGTTTCCAAATCCAGGATAAACTAGAATACTGACAAAGTCAGAAAGGGCCCCGCGGCAAAATATCTAAGTGTTTTCAAAATCATACGATCTTTAATAATAACCACTAAAGCATGTTCCATGGAATGCATATGAAACTACAGATCTGTATTGTTAATAGCCTTTGAGTTTTATTGTTCACAAAGTCCAATTCTCAAAATCTGTGATTTTCGATAAAAAATGAAGTTTTTTCCAAAAATAATAAACAGATTTGCACGAAATTTTAATATGCACATCATGACATGCTACTTAGCAGCTGTGCAAAGTTTCAGAACTGTGGTGTTTATAGTTTTTGAGTTTTAGTGTTCACAAAGTCCAATTCTCAAAATCTGTGATTTTCGATAAAAAATGAAGATTTTTTCCAAAAATATTAATCAGATTTGCACGAAATTTTAATATGCACATCATGACATGCTACTTAGCAGCTGTGCAAAGTTTCAGAAATGTGGTGTTTATAGTTTTTGAGTTTTAGTGTTCACAAAGGCCAATTCTCAAAATCTGTGATTTTCGTTAAAAAATGAAGTTTTTTCCAAAAATATTAATCAGATTTGCACGAAATTTTAATATGCACATCATGACATGCTACTTAGCAGCTGTGCAAAGTTTCAGAACTGTGGTGTTTATAGTTTTTGAGTTTTAGTGTTCACAAGAATTGTTGACGGACGGACAGACGGACAGACGGACGGACGGACGGACAGACGGACAAAGTGAAAACTATAGGGCGTCCGCATCTTCGATGCGGGGCCCTAATAAATATAACCTAAAATGAACAAAGTCAAAAAAGTCTCACAACTCTTAGACTATTAGTCAAATCAAAATGAAGCTGCGATATAATCAAATACATATAATGACAAACAATCCAACAAAATTTGAGCAAAATTCATTAAGATGTCTCAGAGAAGTTGCACCCACAAAGTGATCCTGTGACCAACAAGAAGCTCCCAAGAGCCTGAATTACTCACAAGGTCTTTGAGTAAAGCCTATAATGATAATAACAAAACTACCGAACAGCTGTAAGGGTCTTTTCTACTAGCTATTACAATGTATAAGGGGTCGTCAGATAACTTTGACACAATGGAGACTTTGTATAGCTCAAGGTTCAAGCAAGCTACAGCTTTTCTCATATACAACAATTAAAATTTTGTAGGACAAACCATGAAACAAGAGTTAACACTAAAGTATGTCTCGCCTGTCAGCACCATCACATAACTCATTGAAATGCTAGCTTGGCCTTCAGAAAAGTTTAGGTCAAGGTCAGGTGACAGATGACAGAATTCCATTTAACCATCACAAAAATGTCTGAAGTGTGTTCTAGATACCATAGTTATTGAGAAACAATGAAAAAAGACCAACAGTCATTCAACTATGAAAATGGGGTCAAGGTCACATTGAATGATGACATCAGTTGTGTATACAATAATCCCCAAATATCAGATGCCTAGCTATAATATACTAAGGCCACACAGAATTAATTTCTTGTTCTTTGGATTTTGACTTTTAAAACAAGAGGCTCCCAGGAGCCTGAATCGCTCACCTGACATATGTGCCTGAAGTAAAGGTTAAAAGGCAAAATCTATTTAACGTTGAAAGGGTCATAAGATTAATAAGGGGGTCATCTGACAATATGGTGGATCTAAAGGTGCTGATCACTTTTGTTCTCAATCAAAATCTAAAAATCTGTCACCCTATTTGAGTTATTTGCAAAAAAATGAAGTTTAACCTAATGTTCTATTTTTAGCCACAGCGGCCATGTTTTACAACCAATCAAAAATCCCCACGACAGTTCTATACACCTAATGATAATAAACAATAATACCGAGTTTGGTTCCATTTGGACTTAAAGTGTCAGAGGAGTTAACATTTTCAATATAAGGAAATGCAGTTAAAATGCTCAATTTTGACGTTCCAAGGGCAATAACTCCTCAAAGGAAAGGTCCTACAATGTTTACCCTATTACAAATTTTGTAGATCTTGATGCGCTTAACAATATGCAATTTAAATTTCTCAAATATCTTGTACAGTTTTCAAGATATTGAGCTAAACAGGTGCAAAATTTGCAAAAAATCCACAAAAAGGGCAATAACTCCTACATGGGTTGTTGGATTTTCTTCAAAATTTCAGAGCTGGTAGATCTTGAGGTGCTGATCACTTTTGTTCCCAATCAAAATTTTGAAATCTGTCACCGTTTTAGAGTTATTTGCAAAAAAACTGCCATTTACCCCCTATGTTCTATTTTTAGCCACAGCGCACATGTTTTACGACCAATCAAAAATCCCACATCAGTTCTATACACCTAATGCTAATAAACAACTATACCAAGTTTGGTTCCATTTGGACTTAAAGTGTCAGAGGAGTTAACGTTTTCAATGTAATGAGGAAATGCTGTTAAAATGCTAAATTTTGATGTTCTAAGGGCAATAACTCCTAAAAGGAAAGGTCCTACAACGTTGACCTTATTACATATTTTGTAGATCTTGATGTGCTTAACAATATGCAATTTACATTTCTCAAATATCTAATATAGTTTTCAAGATATTGAGCTAAACAGGTGCAAAATTTGCACAAAATCCACAAAAAGGGCAATAACTCCTACATGGGTTGTTGGATTTTCTTTAAAATTTCAGAGCTGGTAGATCTTGAGGTGCTGATCACTTTTGTTCCCAATCAAAATTTTGAAATCTGTCACCGTTTTAGAGTTATTTGCAAAAAACTGCCATTTACCTCTATGTTCTATTTTTAGCCACAGTGGCCATGTTTTACGACCAATCAAAAATCCCCACATCAGTTCTATACACCTAATGCTAATAAACAACTATACCAAGTTTGGTTCCATTTGGACTTAAAGTGTCAGAGGAATTAACGTTTTCAATGTAATGAGGAAATGCTGTTAAAATGCTAAATTTTGACGTTCTAAGGGCAATAACTCCTAAAAAGAAAGGTCCTACAACGTTGACCCTGTTACATATTTTGTAGATCTTGATGTGCTTAACAATATGCAATTTAAATTTCTCAAATATCTTGTATAGTTTTCAAGATATTGAGCTAAACAGGTGCAAAATTTGCAAAAAATCCACAAAAAGGGCAATAACTCCTACATGGGTCGTTGGATTTTCTTCAAAATTTCAGAGTAGGTAGATCTTGAGGTGCTGATCACTTTTACCCTTTGCCAGAATTTTGATATCTGTAGCCGTTTTTGAGTTATTTGCAAAAAACTGCATTTTACCCCTATGTTCTATTTTTAGCCATGGCAGCCATGTTTTACGACGAATCAAAAATCCCCACATCAGTTCTAAGCACCGAATGCTAATGAACAACCATACCAAGTTTGGTTGCAATTGGACTTATGGTGTCAGAGATGTTAACATTTTAAAAAGTTTACGGACGACGGACGACGGACGGACGACGGACGCCAAGTGATGGCAATAGCTCACCTGACCCTTCGGGTCAGGTGAGCTAAAAAGGAGCGAGCGAGCGAAATTATTTTTTTTATTAATTTTTTTTCTGAAAATTTGATTTTTAGGAGCGACTGATTTTTTTTTAGGAGAGTGACTTGTTTTTTAATTTTTAAAAAAGTTTTTTTTATGGTTTTTAATGTAAAAGTGAGGCGAGTGAGCGATTATTTTCATTTTTGAAGAAAATAAGTGAAATATTTAAAAACTTCTATTTAAAGTATAACAAATGCTTGTTCTTAGTGGTTTATGGCTTTTCCAATTGATTAATATATTATTTAAGCAGGAAATAATTGTCTTTAGTTGTTTTTTTTTCTCTTAAGAGTTGCTGTCTTGGCTTTCTATCAATAGCCACAAGCAGACCAAGAGAAAGTCAATTACAACATGTACAATGTACACCAAACAAGTATGACTATGTCCCAAAATCTTGCTGGCAAAGCATAATTTCAAGATAAAATATTAAAAAGAAAAACAACTTAATTCCTTTCTTTATTCATAAAAAAACCCCATAAAACAACAATAACAATTTGTAAATATTTATTAAAAAATATTACAAAACAATCCTTGGTCAATGGTGAATTGGATGTTCATAGATGGTGTCATTAATATCCCATTATTGTCCTTACACATAAGTTAGGGATTTTCCTTAATGTTTTCACTTTGGACCATGTTGTTTTTACATGTATAACTGAGGGGCTCCCGCAGGGTCCCCCCTCAGGTCGCAAGGTCGCTTTTATGAAGTGAAGGTCAGATGTCGCGCTTAAAAAGCCCTCAGGTTGCAGGTCGTTTTTAACCCTGCGGGAGCCACAACTGAGGTCATCCAAGGAAAAATACCACAGGAACTTGAATCTATCAACTAGAGGCTCCTAGGAGCCTGAATCGCTCACCTGGTCCTTAAGGCATAATAGTCTCTTCTTTAATGGGTCAAGTCTAAACTTAGACACAACAGAGACTATCCTGAGGCTAAATGAGCTGAACATTAAAGCAAGCCCCACCTTTTCTCTATCTGCAATAGTTTTCATTCAATAGGGCAAAAAACATGAAAAAACGCTATTTTTAACCTTAAAAGGGCCATTACTCCTATAAGGGCTTATCTGATAACTTCATCCCTATTGAGACTTTTGTAAAGCTTAATGAGCTAAACATTTCAGCAAGCAACAGCTTTTCTCTATCTGCAATAGTTTTCATTCTATAGGGCAAAACCATGAAAAAACGCTATTTTTGACCTCAAAAGGGCCATAACCCCTCTTAGGGGTCATCTGACAACTTCAACCCAATGGAGACTTTTGTAGAGCTTAATGTGCTGAACATTTAAGCAGGCAACAGCTTTTCTCTATCTGCAATAGTTTTCAGTCTATAGGGCAAAAACATGAAAAAACGCTATTTTTTACCTTAAAAGGGCCATAACCCCTATTAGGGGTCATCTGATAACTTCGAGCCAATGGATACTTTTGTAGAGCTTAATGAGCTGAACATTTAAGCAGGCAACAGCTTTTCTCTATCTGCAATAGTTTTCATTCTATAGGGCAAAAACATGAAAAAACGCTATTTTTGACCTTAAAAGGGCCATAACCCCTATTAGGGGTCATCTGACAACTTCGACCCAATGGAGACTTTTGTAGAGCTTTTGATTCTGAAGACCCTAAGATCCTTCAGATTTTTTCTATCTGTTCTAGTTTTCAAGTTATAAGTCTTTGAATGTGATTTTACCCTATGTTCTATTTTTAGTAACAGCGGCCATGTATGTTATCAAATCATAAAGCCGAACACAATTTTTAAACATCATGCCCTGATTAATACTTGGACCAAGTTTTGAAAAATTCCATTCAGTGGTTTCAGAGAAGAAGATTTTTGAAAAAGTAACTAACGGACGACGGACGGATGGCGTCATGGCGATGACAATAGCTCACTTGACCCTTCGGGTCAGGTGAGCTAATAAAAGGGGGTCGACTATACATCGTATATGGCATTCTTTGAATGTTATGAATGTATTTAAATAAATCAATGTAAGAGTCTTCTATTTGACATGCAATTGCCGTATTTTGTAACAATACTTTTACTTGGTGGCAACAGATTTCATTGTTTTCATCGGAGTGTTTTGTTTGAGGGAAATGAAACGTAGTTTCAACTGCTTTTATCCTGAATGTATCTCCAATATTGGAGCACTAAATTTAACTAACAAGCGATGAGACAAAACAGATTCAAGTTTATAAGAGTACATGGTTGGAAATCCGCAATTTTTTGGTTGTTTACTTTGCAAAAGACAAAAAAAAATTTGAACACAACTTCCGGCTCCGGACGCGGGCGGGTTTACGGTAAATGCGGGCGGAAGAAATTTATATTTTTTCTTAAGGAAACAATTTTACATGCGGGCAGTCCGACGAACAAGTAATTAATTCGGCATGGCCTAACAAAAAAAAAAAACTGTGCATCACTTTGAAAATCACAAATTCAAAACTTTATTTAGTATTTGATACATTTTACCACAAAAGTATTGGAAAATCATTTTTCTCAAGATCTGGACAAAAAATTTCATTTTTAGACCCCTAAAATATGTTTTGTTTGCTGTTTGAAATCAGGTAGTGTCAATTTGAAATTCAAAAAATCACACTTTGGAAACAATGCACATTTTTGAAATTAAGTTTTCTTAGCTGATTTTAACCAAAAAACGTTACTCCTTTTAGTGGTTGAAAGTTAACAGGTAAAATTTTGAGTGAAAATCTTGATTTTTCATTATTGGGTTTAAAAAGTGTTTTTCTTTTAATCTCAGAAACTGGAATTAATCTTTTTTCAAATTTTCAACCCAAAATGATCTACATGGTCCACTCGACATTCAATGAAAATTTCAACTCGATAACTGTATTTTTTACGATTTTCTAATTAAGAGAAAAATGGGTACAATTGATTTCCAATAGACATGCATAGTTTCTTTTTTCCATGAGTATATTATATTTTTCACTCATTTTCCATCCAAAAATCATCTACATTCACAAAGTTATTGAACCATGAAAATGGGGTCAGGGTCACACAGCATGGTGTTAGTTGTGTAAACCAAAACCCCAAATGTCTGTATACCAAATATCAGATGCTTAGCTATTATACTTTTCTTGTAATTCATTTTCCACAAAAGTCTTACAAAGAGGGTTTTTAGCACGAAAAAAAAACCATCTAAGTTCACAGAGTCGCTGAACCATGAAATTGGAGTCAACTTCAAACGGCATGGTGACAGTTGCATAGACCATAGCCCCAACTGTCTGTTTACCAAATATCAGATGCCTAACTATTATACTTTTCTTGTAATTCATTTTCCACAAGTCTTACAAAAAAGTTTACCCACCAGAAAGTAATATCTATGTCTCGCCTTCAGCGACTAAAGTCACAGGCAAGACAAGAACTCTATTTTGTCCTTTTAAGGGACATTACCCCTGTTAGGGGTCATCAGACATCTTTGACCCAAATGAAGAATTTTGAAGAGCATACTGAGCTGATGGTTTAAGCAAGCAACAGCATTTTTCTATCTGCAACAGTTTTCATTATATAGGCTAAAAACATAAAAATATGCTATTTTTTACCATTAAAGGGTCATAACCCCAATAAGGGGTCCAAGTCATCTAACAACTTCAACCAAATGGAGACGGTAGAGTTTAACAAGCTTAAGGTTTAGGCAATCAAGAACTTTTCTTTATCTTTTATATTTTTCATTCTTGTAAAGGGCAATAAAAAGCTACGCCGAGCGCAGTATGCGAGCATGATATGACCGCAATAAGTTGAACCCTGTTCAGTGGAGGCCAAATATGGATAGTCCATTGCTTTGGTCACATGGAGCCCATGGTGGACTAACAAAGCTTTTTGACACATGCATCCTGTGGTGGACTTAAAATGCATTTTGACACAAATATATTTACATCAACATCTAATACAAAAAGCCTTATTTATATACATGTATTAATTTACAATTTTGGCCCTTTGACCCCTAATTTCTCAAAAACAGTTAAGGTTAGTGCAAATCCGATTAATAAATAAGGCAGGGATTTTCACAAGGAATCTAATGAAAAAAGGATTGAATGAATAATAAACATTCTACAACAGTTTTGTCAATACACCTGTTTAAGCCCTTTTTGGCCCTTTTTACTAAAACAGTAGGGGCCACAAACCCCAAATACAAAACCAACATTCCCTTAGTGGATATAATCATTATATTAAAACTTCATAACGATTGGCTCGCCCACTACAACTTAAATTTTGGTAAAAAACTATTTGCTCTTTTATGAATGGTGTTTTTGGCCCCTTTGACCCCTAATTTCTCAAAAACAGTAAGAGATATTGAAAATCTGATTGAAAAACCCAGGCAGCAATTTTCACAAGCATTCCAATGAAAAAAAGATTTTGAAAATCGGACCTCAAATAAAAAAGTCAATTTTTTTAGTGTGGCCACTTTTTGACCCCCAATAGCAATGTAACAGTGCAATATATATCAAAACCACTGACACATTTTGTTGACAGAATATAATGATGAATTCAATAAAAGAATTTTCAAAATTGAACGAATAATAAACCTTCTATAACAGTTTTGTCAATACACCCATTTTAGCCCTTTTTGGCCCTTTTTTCTAAAACGGTAGGGGCCACAATCCCAAAATACAATACCAACCTTCCTTTAGTAGTAACAAACATCATATCAAAATTTCATAACGTTTGGTCAATATTTACTCAAGTTATGGCACAGAAACCAAAGTGTCCACAGACAACGACGACAATGACAACAACGATGACAACATCGCCATAACATTATACGATTTGCAAAAATTTTGCGGTTGTAAAAAAACATGAAAAAATTAATATGCACATGGGAGCAAAAGCCGAGTTGCCATATTTTATTAACCAAAACTTTCCTTGTCTTCATTTTTAGATTTAACATAATTGGTTATTAGATAGTAGTAATCTCTTCCAATCTTGCATAAAAATGTTTGCAAATTCAACTGTCCATAAGTAGTAACCCCTTCCAATCTCGCATGAAAAATTTTGTGAATTCAACCGTCCATATACAATGTAGTTTGCAACATTATGCCAAAACTTTAATAAAATCGATTGAGAACTTTTCTAGTAATTGTCCTGAAACCATGTTTTTCTGCCACTCTGCCCTTGATCCTTGAACAAAATGACCCCAAAAATCATTAGCGTTTCTCCTCTTATAATTGGTAACAACATTACAAAGTTTCATTAAAATCTGTTGACAACTTTTTGAGTAATTGACCAGAAACTGCTTTTTTGAGTAAATTTCAAATATTTTTCTGTTGCTGTGACCTTGACCTTGAATGGATTTACCCCAAAATCAATAGAGTTCCTTTTCTTATGGTATGTAACAATATCCTAAAGTTTCATTAAAATCAGTTGAAAACTTTTTGAGTTATGTCTGAAAACCACTTATTCAAAAAATTTTCTAACTTTTTTCTGTCACTGTGACCTTGACCTTGAACGGATTTACCCAAAAATCAAAAGGGTTCCTCCTCTTATGGTATGTTTTCAATATCCCAAACTTTCAATAAAATCGGTTGAAAACTTTTTGAGTTATGGTCCGGAAACCACTAATTCAAGAAATTTTCTGACCTTTTTCTGTCACTGTGACCTTGACCGGATTTACACAAAAATAAATAAGGTTCCTCCTCTTATGGTATGTAACAATATCCCAAACTTTCAATAAAATCGGTTGAAAACTTTTTGAGTTATGGTCCGGAAACCACTAATTCAAGAAATTTTCTAAGGTTTGTTGCTGTGACCTTGACCTTAAACGGATTTACCTTAAAATCAATAGGGTTCCTCCTCTTATGGTATGTAACAATATCCCAAAGTTTCATTTAAATCGGTTCACAACTTTTTGAGTTATGGTCCGGAAACCAATTGTTGACGCCCGCCCGCACGCCCAGCTGCCTGCCATCATCATCACAATAGCCTAGTTCAACTTCGTCGCAACTTGGCTAAAAACATTATTTTTAGAGCTTTAAAGGGCCATTACCCTAAAGGGGTCATCTGACATCAACCATTATCGCTATACCAATAAAATGCAAATTGAGTGAAATAATTTTTTTTATAATCAATAGGACTGAAGCCCCTTAGAAAATAGATTTATGAAAAATCGTTAAAGGTAAAAAAGAATTATTGGACTGGATTTACCTACTGTGGATTCATTTAATTTCATCGGTACCAATTTTTGTGGTTTGATGAAAATGAATCATCAGTGGTCGTGATGTCAAAAGCACATATACAGAATAATGTTAAATTTCCTTGTTGAATATCAAATTTCGTGGGTGAAGGCCACCCACAAAAACCACAAAAATTGATACCCCATGAATAATAATGAAACCAAAGTATATAAAGTCAAGATTTATCAAGCTAAACTTATTTAAAAAAAAAAGATTTGTAGCAGTTAAACTTATAGTTTTAAAAATGTGCTTTGATCAGCAGCTTTCATGTTTATTTGGTAAGATTTTGTAGGATAACCCTCTTCCATCAACATATACCTCTACCCATGTCCCATTAAGAATCCAAAATACTGTGGATTCATTTATTTTTGTTGGTTCCAATTTTTGTGGTTTGATGAAATAGGATCAGCTTGTTGATTCTTAAACATGTTAAAATCGTGGTTCTGATGTCTGCAGCATACAGATCAATAATTTTTTTTAATTGGGTATCAAATTCCATGGATAGAAACCACCCACAAAAAAGATATATCATGAATAAAAATTAAACAACATTACTTAAAACCTTTTCAAAAGCAGCAGTTATCCAAGTCAGATTATATTTTTTCCCAACATATCCCACCTTCCAATTTCCCTTTACCTACAGCTTCTTCCATAACAGTTGCTTGACAGACTGTGTCATCTTCTGTATGACCCCTTTTTATACCCTTCCTACCCCATCCCTCTGCCTACACACAAAACATATATCCTTCCTCTTAAGAAATATTGCCCCTTACAGCTTCTTCCATACCAGCAGATTTAACCCAACAACAGGTTTGCTGAGTCCGGTTACAAAGAAAGCTCTCCATCAACTCATGATCAGTGGGAAGACCCATTAACATACAGGCACCCCTAATTCCTGCAGAGTCCCTTAGCTTATAACTTTTTCAAAAGAAATTGTTATACTTATGGCCTCTTCCATGGCAGCAGCTTTTCCTATACAACAGGTTTGATGAGTCAGGTTATGAAGAAAGTTCTCCATCATGTCAGTAGGGAGTCCCATAAATATACTGGAGTTATATGTCTGTACTAGGTTCTTGAAGGTACTGGATATGCCAAGGTTCTCATAGTCTTGTAGCTCAATACTGTAAAACAAGTTCATACAAAATGTATATAATCATATAAATGTCAGATTTAAATCTTAACTTGAGTTTAATTGTTACATACAAAGTGATATAATTCCAAAAACAGCATCAAATGTTTTAAATGACTCCTATCATGAATTGATTGGTGGCATTAAGCCAAGTGTATTGGAACGAACATGAACTGCTTGAACTGCTTACCCTTAATGAGCATCCAAGATTACTGTTTACTTGTGTTGTGTATATTTCATTGTTACACGCTTTGTGTTGTTGTTTTTGTTTTAGGTGTCTACTGACTTGCGTAAAGAAATTTTATGGAAGACATCATGCACTTATAGACAAATATGGGATTTCGATCTCTCAGATGAGTGCAGATGTTGGTTTGTCATAGGGTGTTGTTTTGTCTTCCTTTACCTGATTTGACAAGCTGAATGGACTATTGGCAACGCGACGGGTGTGCTATAGCAAGCAGGAACTGCTTACTCCCTCGGAGCACCTGAGTTCACTCTTGTTTCGACTGGAGTTCGCGTTGTTGATTGATATTCAGTTATTTTGTGCTTCTATGTTTTACATGTTGTCTGTTTTTGTTCTGTTCCTGTTGGTGTTTGCTGGTTTTGTCTCTGCCTTTTCGGACTTTTGATATTCGGATACCCCATTGGTACCTCTGCTTCTTGCTTTATTTTTCAGAATTCATAAATTCAAATGCAAAATTGCTACTTCAATGCTTCTATGAAATACCACTACAATACATTTAATTTTTTTTAATGTATCATTATTATTTTTTTTGTTCAGATTGAGGGTTGCTCTACTTAGTTTATGTTGTTTATAATAAAATTAAATCAAAGGAGTAGAGCCACGAAGGCCCTAAATCGGCCCGGTATTTTCACTATTTTTTCAACTACAGTGAGTGAGTATAATCAAATTTTAAACATTTTTAAGAAAACAATTGTTTAAATATTTTTAAGAAAACAAACTTTTTAATATTTAAAAAAAAAACACTTTTTTCCTCCATCTTAATTTTCTTACTGGTAACTAATAAAATCCAGTGTAGATCTTCATACAGCACTGTAAGATATGTAGTATCTAGTGATAGGTTGTGACCTTCAGCTACAAACTGTTGTAATCTTTGAAGTTGTCCATGCAGCCTGGATATTCTGTCTTCAAGGATCCTGAAAATTAAAGACAGGTTCTAAAGTCCTGTAAAATTAAACAGTCATAACACAAATTATCTAATTAGCTTGAACCGTAAGCCATCATAGTCATGATCATAACAAAGAAATATTCTTTTAAAAAACAATAATGAAAGTAAAAGATCCTTCGACAATTTAAGAGGAAAACTACACACATGATCAAGAATACCGACACAGCAAATCTCGCTCCCACACCCCTAAGTTTATTCTTGTGACCATACCTTGAACCTTCCTCTTACAATCTATCTGTACTTATACTTAGATAAAATTAGTGGAATGCTATGTCCAGTAACAAGCCTTGTCAGTGTGTCTATACAATGCAAAACATCAGTAAATCTTTCCCAAAACCAACCCAATCCCTGGGGCCCGGCCATACTTCTAATTTTGACAGTAAAGGAATGCTATGCCAAGGAATTAGCCTCACCAATGTGCCTATACATAGTAAATCTTTCTCAAATGAACCAAATCCCTGTACTATTTATTTTACAGAAGAGGAATGCTATGCCCAGGAATAAGTCTTGCTAGTGTGCCTAATGCCTATACAACCCTATTTTATACTATTTACTTTGACAGAAGTGGGATACTATGCCCAGGAATAAGTCTTGCTAGTGTGCCTAATGCCTATACAACCCTATCTTATACTACTTACTTTGACAGAAGTGGGATACTATGCCCAATAATAAGTCTTGCTAGTGTGCCTAATGCCTATACAACCCTATCTTATACTATATACTTTGACAGAAGTGGGATACTACGTCCAGGAATAAGTCTTGCTAGTGTGTCTAATGCCTATACAACCCTATTTTATACTACTTACTTTGACAGAAGTGGGATACTATGCCCAGGAATAAGTCTTGCTAGTGTGCCTAATGCCTATACAACCCTATCTTATGCTATAATATACTTTGACAGAAGTGGGATACTATGTCCAGGAATAAGTCTTGCTAGTGTGCCTATACTATCCTATCCCTTACTCATTACTTTGACAGAAGTGGAATACTATGTCCAGGAATAAGTTTTGCTAGTGTGCCAATACAACATACCCTATCCCTTACTACTTACTTTGACAGAAGTGGGATACTATGATCAGGAATCAATCTAGCCAAGGTACCTATACAACATAGAACATCAGTAAATCTCTCTCTATCATCTTCCTCTATCTCATCAATGTCTTCATCATCTAAAGCACCATCCATACAATCCTGTAACAAAATTATAATTAAAGTTTGTTTTTGCTTGCAAAAACGATGTCTCCCCCCGTTTCCCCCAAAAAATTCTGAGTACAAAAGGCCATAACTCCCACAAAACTTTGGGGATCAAAATTTTCTGTTAACATGCACAGCTACATATGGTGTCCTTCCTACATACCAAGTTACGTTGAATTCGCTGGAGTAGTTTCGGAGGAGTTGCACTGACAAGATGACAATGATGATTTTTAGCAAATTTTTAAATTCTTAAAGGCTATAACTCCCACAAAAATTTTAGGACAAAAATGTCCTAGTAATATGCACAACTACTATAAACCAAGTTTCGTTGAGTCACTTCAGTAGTTTCAGGAGTTCTGCTGACAAGATGACAATGATGATTTTCAGCAAATTTCTAAGTTCAAAGGGCTGTTACCCCCCCTAAAAATGAGGATCAGAATTTCATGGTAATATACACAACTACATATGGTGTCCTTCCTATATCCCAAGTTTCGTTGAATTCGGTTAAGTACGTAGTTTCAGAGGAATTGCGCTGACAATTTCTGTGACAGACAGGACAAAAACAATATGTCTCCCAACAAAAGTGGGGGGGGGGGGAGAGACATAATCATTTTTTAAATGATATCATTGTAGATAAATAAGCCTAAAATAGGTATTACCTGTCAAGGCAATCATTTATTCACAAATTTGATGTGTTCATACATGTCATAATGCAAATTTAAGGTCTACAGTCTTAAATTAGTTTAGATTTTTTGGCTCCAATTTTTCCTTGGTCATTCAATATACATGTATCAAATATATATTTAATATCTCTTTGAACTTCTACTAGAGTGTAGTAACTATTTTAATAAAATTGTATAGAAGTATAAGAATTTCTTTCATTTATGTACAATTATTGTCCTTTTTCTGTTTATAAGTGAACCAAAGGGTAAATATTAGCTAGCTAGATTTCTATCTAAAGTATTTTATAAAGGTGAGGACCGTGCTGCATTTTCTCCCCAAAACAAAAGAAATTAAAGTTAAAGATTTGTGAAATCCAACAAGGGGTTGCACTAAGTCGTGCTAAGCATAACCCAACTCGACCATTCAGAAAAGAGGAAGTAGATGACCAACTGATCTGGAAAGGGGAGGCACAGTACATCTCATCATGCTCAAGCTGTATACCAAATTTGAAATCAATCCCTTTGTAGAAGCCGAGAAATCTGTTATGAAAATTGTCTTTTTTTGACCCATTAAAAGACTAAGTCGGCTTGGAAAAAAGGAAATAGATGATGGACTGACCTGGAAAGGAGAGGCACGGTATAACTTATCATGCTGAAGCTGTGTACCAAATTTGAAACCAATCCATCCAGTGCTCGGAAAACAGGAAGTAGATGATGGACTGGCCTGGAAAGGGGAGGCGCGGTATAACTCATCATGCTGAAGCTGTGTACCAAATTTGAAACCAATCCATCCAGTAGAAGCCGAGAAATCTGTTACAGAAAATTTCACATTTTTACCCTAAAAAAGTCAAAGTTGGCTCGGTTAACAGGAAGTAGATAATAGACTGACCTGGAAAGGGGAGGCAAGGTATAACTCATCATGCTGAAGCTGTGTACCAAATTTGAAACCAACCCATCCAGTAGGAGCAGAGAAATTGAACCACACGGACAGACGGACGGACGGACGGACAAGGTGATTGCAATAAAGCCCCTCTCTTACAAGTGGGGGTATAATTAAGGGGAGATTATTAATCTTTTTTTTCTGTTCTCTGTACCTGTGTTCTGGTTCCTTCTGGTCCACTGATATGACACTGGATGTATGAATTGAACACTTCTATGGCTTTAGGCTTTAATGAATCTACACAGGCATCCTTCAGCTTGTTAACAAGTTCCATCCAACTCTCCAACATGTTCTCATAGGCCTCCATGTAGATGGTATCATCCTTGTGTAGCTGAAATTTATAAGTAAGTAAATAAATTTTATTGAAATAAAGACAAGACATTGATCTATCATCAATACACAAATTATACAAAACAAGAAATACAACTTCAATTACATAGAAGAAATAAAGAAGGAATGTGTCCATTAAACACAGATGCCCTGGCTAGGCCAAAAACAGGAAGTAGATGTCAGACAGACCTGAAAGTCACTTAGGACATACAGTTTGTCATACTAAACAATCCTATTAAGTTTCAAATCATTCCCATGTATGGCTTCTGAGAAAAGCTTGACAAAAGAGTGCCGGTGGTGTAGTGGTTAACGCGTCAGGCCACTAAGACTGAGGTTCTTGGTTCGATCCTCGTCAGGGGTGAAAATTTCATGAACCAATTTTCCGACTCTCTCTTGACACCATTTGTGAGGATGGTCTCGAGGATCAATGCTAGTCCTTCGGAAGGGACGAAAAAAGGTTGTCCCGTGTATGTGAAGAGCAATACCCCATGCACGTTATCACGTTAATGATAAGAGTAGGCTCAATGGGGGCCGCTACAAAGGCCACACTCGCAAACTGCTAGCTGGAGAGGGATTGATATAAGCATAAAGCTTGTTTCCCAATCCAGGATAAACAAATATGTTTAAACTAAACTAAACTATAAATTTTCAAGTCGATTTACATAGATTTTCACATTAGCCTAGTCCTAAACAGGAAGTAGATGTCTTATAAACCTGAAAGTCACTTAGGACGTACAATATGTCATACTGAACCATCCTACCTAATTTCAAATCATTCCCATGTACAGTTTCTGAGAAAAGCTTGACAGAAATTTTCAAGTTGATTGTCATAGAATTCCATATCAGCCTAGTCCCAAACATGAAGTAGATGTCTGACAGACCTAAGGTTAGGATGTACAGTTTGTCATACTAAACCATTCTACTAAGTTTCAAATCATTCCCATTCTGAGAAAAGCTTGACAGAATTTTGTACGGATGGACAGACGTAAGGATGGACGGACATATGGATGTACGTACAGACAGACATGAGTAAAACTTAATGCCCCGGGCATGTTGTCGTGGGGGCATAAAAACAAAAACAATAAAAAGCTTTACTGAGCGCAGCATGATACTACTGCACCCTGTATGTTGTAGGCCCAATATGGATAGTCAGTTGCTTTGGACACATGCAGCCCATGGTGGACTGCCAAAGTTTTGTTCACACATGCAGCCTTTGGTGGACTTTTCATCCATTTTTCACAAGGAATATATATAGATAAATACATAGAAGTAACTACATCATATCCTAGGATCAGAGGGGCGAGAGGATCACACTTGAAGATGCAAAAGTTGGCCAATATTTAATATAAGTCTCAATATCCACACTTAGTTAAGCTGAAACAAATTTGATGTACAAATTACTGATAGCACCCTGAGTGGGAATCAAACACATCTTTTTATCACATCAATAGCTACACTGCCTGCACTAAGTCCAGCGAACCAGACTACTAGCCCAACTGCGTTTTATATAAATCTGTGTATTTATTCATTTACTTATCTTTCCCTGGTTTAACCCACCATTTCAGAGATTTTGAAATGTTTGGTTGTTGTGCCGGTCCTCAGATTATATTTGCCAGACTTCCCATTCAATTAAATGTAAATTATTGAGATTTTTTGCCGGTCGGGCCTGCAGGTCTGGCGAATATCAACTAGAGGCTCCCAGGAGCCTGAATCGCTCACCTGATCTCTTATGCCAAAGTTTGAATAATTTCACAAACTTTCAAGAATACAAAGTTGCAAAACAATCCTTTCAGTAGTTTCAGAGAAGATTTTTGGCAATCAGTTTAAATTAATAGAAAAAAAAACAGTTAAAGGGCAATAACTCCTATAAGGACCATAGCAATGGCGGCCATGTTGGTTGGTCGACATGTATATAATTCACAAACTTGGTAGAGGACATCCTAAAGATCAAGTGTATCACGTTTCAAAGCAATCCCTTCAGTGGCTTCAGAGAAGAAGATTTTTGAAAATCAGTTAAAATTAATGGAAAAAAACAGTTAAAGGGGAATAACTCTTAAATGGCTGATCTGACAATTTTGACCCTGAATCATTTTTGTAGATCTCAATAAGCTTAACAATTCTGCAATGCTAACTTTTCCTCTAGCTCTAACGGTTTTCAAGATATAGTCCAAAAACTGAAAAAATGGTCAATTTTGATGATTAAAGGGCAATAACTCCTATAAGGAGTCGTTTCACAACTATGACTCAATGGAGAGATTTGTAGAGCTTTTGATGCTGAACAAGGTATGTTGCTTCAGATTTTCTCTATCTCTTATACTTTTCGAGTTATAAGCCAAAAACAATGGTCTGACCCCCCTGTTCTATTTTAAGCAACGGCGGCAATGTTGGTTTGTCGACACGTATATAATTCACAAACTTGGTAGAGGACATCCTAAAGATCAAGTATACCAAGTTTCAATGCAATCACTTCAGTGGTTTCAGAGAAGAAGATCTTTGAAGAAAAGTTGACGGACGACGGACGCTTAACGATGACAATAGCTCACATGACCCTTCGGGACAGGTGAGCAAAAAACACTGCCATTTCGTTTGAAATGCCTGTACCAAGTCAGGACCATTGCAATCCACCAATTCTCGGGTATGACTGATTTGTTTTTGTCATTTTCTCTGGACTATGAGATTGATCATTCAAGTTTGGTAGTTTTGTTATTACCTTTATTAAACATTTAAGCGTTTTGTGATACATGTAAATGTTAGTATGTTAAAGTAATTGTAAATCTATCAATCATGTTCTCTCCTTCTTGATGTTTTTGCTCTAGTTGCTCCTTGTGGGCTTCTGTTTTTTTGCAATCAAGATATTATATTGTATCATAGTGTGGCCACTTAAAGTATGTCTCACCTATCATTTATTAAAGGTTACCTTGGCCTGAGGAAAATTCTGGCCAAGGTCATGAGGCAGGTAAGATAATGACATTAAAATAGTAGTAAGAAAAAAAAATTTGGACCAACCATGGTAGTTCAATCATGACTGATTTCATATTTGGTATATTAATATAACTAATGATAATAATTCTAAATTGAAAATTGTGAACTACACTCTATGTACATGCAGTTAGACTTCCCCAACGTATGTAATTAGGTGTGTCAGTTACCTGCCCAAGGTTGGTGGTTTCTTCCACCTGGTGTTATAACAAAACACACAGACAATTGATTTTTCTAATCAAACTATATTCTGTATAGTGTCTGTGCCGAGGGATTATAAGCTCAGCAAGAAAATAAGAGGATCAAAGATTACTATGTTGTACCAATATGTCACAAATTTTTCTACAAAATACTATCAATTATACTTCAAATTTTATTAGCAATTAGATGACTTAAAGGGACAGAAACAAGATATTGATAAAATACTATCATCATACCAAGCTTCTGATTTGTTGAATGAAGTTTATTCTGAAGATAGAAAATTGCAAGAAAAAGTGCCATGCGACATTGAAACACCCCAAGCTAAGTTTATTCAAAGTGACATTGCAATTATTTCATTGAATGAAGTATATGGAAGTGTCCATAGAATCCCAGAGTTCAAGCTGTCTCAATCATATCAGACAAATCTTGAACAAGTATGGAGCATTGTACATTCTGATCATGACATGAAATTCAATTGCAGCTTTCATAGTAAAAAGCTACAAAACGTTAAAGCTATAAATGACAAGTTAGAAGTGATCAAGGAAGAGGACATTAAAGTTTGGGACATGGACATAATGGATAATGGAGATCTAGTAATCTCATCAGGTGAATCAGAACTTAAACTTTATACAAAATCAGGAACATTTCAAACATACAAAACTTTCCCTGATTTAGGAACAATAGGTGTACATGTAAATAAATACAAGGAGGTATTAGTGGGTCTTTCAGAACCCTCACCTTCTATATCTGTTAGTAAGGATAGTATCAGGCAGGTTGTAGTCCTCAATCAGTCAGGCAACATACAACATACATATGAATATGATAGAAAGAATCAGAGACTTTTTACTGGTCCAGTACGAATTGTAACTTGTGGAGATAATGTATGTGTTGCTGATATACTGAATGATTCATTAGAGGGGAGGACAGTGGTCATTGATTATAGGGGTCAGATTCAATGGGTCTACAATGGGTGTGGTACAGACAGACCAAAGGTTTACCCCCGTGACATGACAGTGACCTCTACTGATATGATTCTGGTTTTTGATAGTATAAATCATGCAATACATGTACTGACCCTTACTGGAGAGGTCATTGTCTGTCACAATGTTAAAGATTTAGGGATAGAGTTCCCTCTCAGTCTGGCTATGGACACTAATGAGTTGTTGTGGGTAGGGTGTGGTAAAGGGAAAAATGATAAGCTTATTGAACTAGTTCTTTATTGTCAAAGTACCATTCAAGTTTTGTAAAATATTAATTTTTACACTAAGACAGTCAGAGTAATTAAAGAACTACTATTCAGAAAGTCACTTAATAAAAACTTTATATTTCTTTTGAGAATTAATTAAGTACAAGATTAATACTTTTTTTTTCAGGACAAAAATAAATAGTATACTAGTATTATACTTTAGTTATCATTTAACTTTTATTGTTCATAGGTATGGTTTATGTGTTCTTCTTTCTGTCATTCTCTTATTTTGTTTTAAATTTCACTAAGAAGAAAAGAGGCACCAATGGAGCATTCAAGAATCAGAAGTCCAAAAGTCCAAAAGGACTAACCTGGTAAACCATGATGAAACACAACACACAAAATCAACTGAAAAGAAATCAACAACATGAACTCAAGTCCTTACAAGAGTGAACTCAGGTGCTCCAGAGTTTAAAAGTGAATGCTGATTTTTGTTTAAAAATTGTAAAAACCAAAATATTGAATCTGGAATAAGACTGGAAATTCTACGTGAGATAGAAAAATCATAATGGAGAAATGTAGGATAAGTGTATGTGACACAGTCAATTATAAACAAACACGCAGAAGTTTTAAATGTAACAAGTGGTTGTTGTTTGCTATTATGCAATTGGGAAAATCAAAAATATTTTTGTTTTAACAATGTTTCCACTGAAATTCTAAGTTCAAAGAGCCATAACTCCCACAAAAATTTGAGAAAACAATTTACCTGGCAATATGCGCAACTATACAAGATGAACATACTACATGCAAAATTCATTAAATTTCTTTGGAGGAGTTTCAGAGAATTTTAGCAGAAAACTTTATGACAGACAGACAAACAGGAAACAAAACAATATTTCTCCCCATCAAGTGGGAGGTGTTGGAGGAGAGACACACTGATTCATGATAACAATAGTCAGCAACTAATTGTTTGTTAGTTTCTATTGTTCACATAATAGATTAGGTCATTGTCCTTGGAGGATGACAGGAAGTCTTGCAACACAAAAATATAAGATTCAAAAGATATGGAAAATGCTTTTTACAAATCAAAGAAAAATCAGTCAAAGACAAAAATGGCTGGATTTTGTTATACAGAAAGTAGGTGAGCAACAGACCTGAAATCAAACCCCACGTTATAGGAGCTGTTGCAGTATACCAAATATCAAGAGGCTGTGATTAGAAGTTGCTGAAAAAACTGTTCAAAATATTTTCCCTCATTAGACTGCCTACCAAACATTCACAACTTTATAACCAGGAGTTTTTTCTTTGTGAAATCTGGCTAAAATGAGTCAGTTTTAATAAGAACACTTGTATCAAATACATACATGTACAATGCTAATACTGTGGTTTTATTATTATTCATGGAGTATCAATTTTCTTAATTGGTTTTAATGGCTGGTATTGTCCCATGAAATTTCAACCCCCACCCCCCACGAAAAGGAAATTTATACTGATCTGTATGCTGAAGACTTAAGAACAACAATTTTAAGAATCCACAAACTTATACTTTTTAATAAAGCAGGAAAATTTATAACAACGAAAATAAATGAATCCACAGTAGATAGTTGTGGACTCCAAACTATAAAATATTTTTGTAAAAATATCTTTTATCGAGTGTTAAACATTTTGGTAAAAATCAATGATTGAAAATAGAAATGTAAACTTGATCTGCAACTTAAAATTGTAGAACCATATAAACACTAGATCAGCGGTCTTCCATGGAAGATCATATGTCGCATCTTAAAACATTCAGTAAACAGGAAGTAGCAATGTTTCCGGCATAAAATTGATTTACACCTTATAATCTATGGTATGAAGCTACATGCCAAATTTCATGAAGCTGTGACATGTCGTTGCCCAGAAAACAGAATTTTTGGGGCATAAAATCGATTTACACCTAATGCCAAATATCAAGAAGCTGAAGCATGCAGTTACCCAGAAAACTGTGACAAAAATCTTAATTGCATATATATGGTCATAATACATCAGATATAAAGGTTCTAATAAAACCTTAACAAAAAAGTTTAACGCTGCCATCAGTAAAGTAACACCTATGTCCCACTCAGGCGAGACAAAATGGTGTGCAACTGTGCTACACTACTACTGGGGCATATGCATAATAGTTCCATCAAGCTTTTTGACACATGCATCCTGTGGTGGACTTTAAAATGCATATTTGACACATATATATTTACATTCACATTTAATAGAAAAAATCTCATTTCTAAATTCATTGACATTTTTACCCTTTTGGCCATTAAATGGTAAGGGCCACAAACCCCTAATGCAATAAAAATCTTCCTTTAGTGGATATTACATGGTATCATCAACTTAAAATTTCATTCAATTCACTGGCCCACTGCCTTGACCAACTTTCAAAAATGGTGTTTTTTGCCTCTTCAACCCCTTATTTTTCAAAAACTGTAGATCTGTTGCAAATCTAATTGAAAAACACAGGTAGGAGCTTTTACAAGGATTTCTATGAAAAAAATATTAACAAGAGGCTCCCAAGAGCCTGAATGGCTCACCTGGTCTTGATGTCAACCCTATAAAGACTTTTCTAGAGCTAAATGAGCTGAACATTTAAGCAAGTAACAGGTCTTCTCTATCTACTATAGTTTTCATTCTGTGGCCATAGGCCCAAATCATGAAAAAACGTTATTTTAAGGGCCATAACCCCTAAGGGGTCATCTGACAACTTTGACCCTATAAAAACTTTTGTAGAGCTAAATGAACTTAACATTTAAGCAGGCAACAGCTTCTCTCTATCTGCTATAGTTTTCATTCTATAGGCCAAAAACATGAAAAAAGGTTATTTTAGGGGCCATAACTCCTATAAGGGGACATCTGACAATTTCAACCCTATAGAGACTTTTGCAGAGCTAAATGACCTGAACATTTAAGCAAGCAATACCTTTTCTCCATCAGTAATAGTTTTCATTCTTTAATCCAAAAACATGAAAAAATGCTATTTTTCACATTTAAAGGGCTGTAACTCCTATAAGGGGTCATCTGACAACATCGACTCAATGGAGACTTATGTAGAGCTTTTGATGCTAAAGCAGCAGCATGGCATCAGATTTCATCTATTTCTTATACCCTGGTCTATTTTTAGTAACGGAGGCCATGTTGTTTGGACGGCGGTCACCATTTGTGCAATCTTGGTAGAGGACATCCCATAGATGAAGTGTGCAAAGTTTCAAAGCAATTCCTTCAGTCATTTAAGAGGAGAAGATTTTCAAAGAAAAGTTAACGACGATGACAATGGACGAAGACGAGGATGGAGGACGCCAAGTGATGGCAATAATTGGACCACAAATAAAACAGTTGATTTTTTGGGGCGTGGCCTGTCTTTGGTCCCATGAAGCAATGTAACAGTACAATATACTTCACTACCATTTACACATTTTATTGACAGAATTTAATGAGAAATTTAAAATAAAGAATTTTCAAAATCGAATGAATAATAAACATTCTACAACAGTTTTGTCAATACACATGTTTTAGCCCCTTTTGGCCCTTTTTTATAAAACAGTAGAGGCTACCAACCCCAAATACAATAGGAACCTTCCTGTAAAGATAACAAACATCATATTAAAATTTCATAACAATTGGTCAATATTTACTAAAGTTTTTGCACGGAAACCAAATTCCCCAGAAGATGACGACAACATCAACAACGACATCGCCATAACATTATACGATCGCAAAATTTTTGCAGTCATATAAAAAGTTATATGCTAATACATTGTAAGTGCACATCATAAAGAGTGGTCTCCTAATTCTGCAGAATCCATAATTCTCTCCATTACAACAGCTTTCTCAATGCAACATGTTTAATTGGTAAGATTTTGTAAGTAAGTCCGCCTCCTATCTGTACCACCCATAAACTTACACCCTCTTCTGTTATTTCTGTGTACTTTATCAGGATTCTCACGAACCTTTTGGCTTTGAGTACTTTTCATGAATTTACTACTTTTGGTTTTTGACCTTCTTATGTTTTGATTCAAATGCTGCTGATGAGAGGTTACTCCTTGAAATATCTATATACAGCACCACCAAATAAACTTTGTTATACCTGCTTTGGTATTTGTATTTCTAGAGGTTGATTAGTCAGGTCAAGTGAGTCCCAACTACATATTTATACCTCTACTTATCTATTTCTATTTCATTTACAGGTGCTTCCATAGAAGCAGCTTCCCCAATACAGTTGGTGTTTTACATCCTAGCAACACTAAATATGTTCATGTTAAAATGATTAACTTATAATTGAAAATTTTCAAACTGACAGTCATGACAGTCTTAGTACAGTTGGATTTTTTTCCAATCAAATCCTATTCTGTATAGTGTTAAGTTCAGCATGAAAATGGGGATCAATAACTCATAAGTTTGTCCACAAAATGAGGGGTCATACTTTACCCAAATTTTATCTAAGAATTTTACTTCAAAGTTTATTCTGAGCCACAGGAAGTTTATTAATAGATTCTTATCCACTTACCTTAAAAATATATGATGGGGTGGGAAGCTTTCCTAAAATAACACAAATAAAATTGAAAGAATACCCCAAAATTCCAAAACAAAATCAGAATTACCATATAATGAAAGAACCTTGATGAGCATGCACACATACCCCATGTGTTCCACTATTTGACTATAAATATAAACCTTGAGCTCATATATTTTTGTGAATAAAAAAAATGTGATAACATACACAAGGTGTTATACTGATTTCATACCAAGTTTCATTTAATTCTTTTCAGTAGGTTCAGTGGAGTTGCGTCCTAAGAGGATTTACAGCAAATTTCTAAGTCCAAAGGGCATAACTCTCACAAAGATTTGTGGATAAAAAAAAATCCTGGAAAGATGCACAATTACATACATGTAGGTTGCAATTACTAACTTTCATTTAATTCTGTTCAGTAGTTTCAGGAGTTGAGGTCTCATAAAACCTTATTACTGCAATTATATGCATTGAAATTGTCAAAGTTACTCAACTGGAAAATCAAGGTAAGTATCAAAAGATGGAGATGCAACTGTGCTAAACTACTACAGGGAATATGCATACCAAGTTTCATCAACCTAGGACCTATGATTCTTGAGATATGAAGGTGCTCATAAACCCTTATAACACAAAAGTTACCGCCGCCACTGGCAAAGTAACACCTATGCCCCGCTCTGCTTGCAGGCAAGACAAAAAGGGTGACAGAACCACAGAACTATGGACATTCACAGGTAAAACACCCCTTTTCTTCAAAATGGGGAGAATAAAACAAGACCAATCAACAGTGGCAGATTCAGGGGGAGGCGGAGGGGGCATACGCCCCCCTTTAATTGAGAAATTAAAAAAAAATTCTGTATAAAATTGACCAAGCAACTTTAAATTTTCATCAAAATATGACATTTTTAGCAACTACGCCCCCCTTTTACCGACCTCTGGATCCGCCCCTGAATCAATGTCTGGCTCTGCTCGGCAAGGCAAATTGTTGAACCTTATACGTTCTATGCCCAATACGGACAGTCAATAGTTTTTGACACTTGCATCCTATGGTTGACTGACAAAGCATATTTGTCACATGAAAAACATTATAGACTGACAATTAATATTTAAAAATGAAAATATTTAAGATCCTTACTTTTTAAATAACCATGATTAAAAAACAATAATAATAAACAAGACAAAAAAATAAAGTTTCTAATTTGCCTTAATGCTAAAGTCAAATAAAATATTTACCCTCCATTTTGTATCCAATATATGATATATATTTTTTTCTAAATCAGACCACAAATAAAAAGAGATGCATTTTGCCCCTTTTGGGCCCCTTATTTCTCCATGAAAAACCAAGAGAACTTGAAAATCGTTCCATCGTTTCATGGTAAGAAAAATTATTGGAAAATTTTACAGCATTCAGTCAACCAAAAGTTATTGTGAAAAAAAAATAAAGTATAATTTTTTTGCCCTTTTTGGGTTCCTTTTTTCTTAACCAAAAAAGAGGGGACACCCAAAATCATACCCACCCTTCTTTAGATGGCAAGTAACATTACTCTAAAGTTTCATAGCATTTGGTCATGTTATTGTGGAAACAAATAAAAAAGTTGCTTTTGGCCCCATTTGGGTCCTTAATTTGTAATCCAAATTTTTAATGACCCATGCAAAAAGGGAAGGTGCACATCTTAAATAAATCTGTAATCACTGTGTAAAATTTCAGAAAGATCTAGTGTTTGGTATCAAGATTCAGACACTCCATAGCGCGACAGATTAACGTACGGATGGATAATGTGACCCAACTTCTAGACCTGCTTTCGCCTTAGGCGACGCAGGTAAAAAACAAAACAAAAAAACAACAAAATTTCACTTCAACAAAATACTTGCATGTATAATATTTACCGTACTTCAATCTATTGAGTTTTTAGACAGGTGTTAAGCAGAATAAATTTCCAATGTTGTGTGTGTGTGTTGGTGTTTAACACCATTTATTGACACAACTGGGCCATGTAGGGCTGTCTATTTAAGAAACCACCACCCTTAGGCAGGTAACTGACAAAGGTTATCATATACAGTTGGGGGAGTCCATTTTTTGTAACTTTCCAATGGCCACACAAACAGGACGATATGTCTCCCCATATAAATTTGGGAGGGGGGAAGACATTAACTACTTTAACAAAAAAAATAATGTAGCTGCATGTAAACTAATATTATATGCAAATAAAATTAAAGAAATGATAGTTATTGTTTGTATTATAGACTTGTATAAGCTTTCAAACAATTGTCACACATAGCCAACCCCATTGTTTAATAATTAACTGATCATGAGATATGTTACCTTTGTTTACCTGAAGTTTAAATTTGTCAAGCATTGGGGCATGTCTTTTAACCATGGATATTTTTATCTAAATGGATAAATTCTTATAAGAATTGAATGTATAACTCTCTAACTTTGAAGAATGGCTTCAGGGACCTCTGATGACCCAGCACAAATCCCTGTTAAGTGTCATGTTTGCGAGGTGTCTGATATTGAGGTGAAGTGTCTCCAGTGTGACCTATACCTGTGTCAGAAGTGCTCATCAAGGATTCATTCTAAGAGTAAATCTAACAAGGATCACTTTATCATAGACCTTAAGGATCTTGGCAGTTTAGATTCAGCTGACTTGCAACGTAAATTTGATCTTGAAAACCTAACTTGTTCCACTCATAAAGGTAAAAAATGTGTTTCTTTTTGTTGTGAATGCATAAGACCAATATGTATGAAATGTATCAAGGATAAATGTCAAAGTCATAATCATGAGGATTTATGTGAAAGGTATGAATTGAAACATTCTAAAATCAAAGAAATTGGGGAACAAATTAAAAATGACATTCCATTCTATGACAATGAAGAAAAAAAACTTGAAAAATCTTTATCTGAATCCAGACAAAAAAGTGAGGAGCTAAAAAAACAAATTCAAGAACAGAAAAAGGATCTTCAGGCAGCCATTGACAAATTCTCTCAGAATCTACTGCAGCAAGTGAATGACATTTATAAGCCAGGGCAGGCTAAACTCCAATACGAACTAAAGAGAATTCAGAAAACAAGAAACGACTTAAAGGAGCAGAAACAAAATATCAACAAAGTACTATTATCATACAAAGCTTCTGATGTGCTGAATGAAGTTTGTTCTGAAAAAAGAACAATGCAAGAACCAATACATTATGACATTGAAACACCCCAGGCTAAATTTATTCAGAGTGACATTGCAAGTATTTCATTGAATGAAGTATATGGAAGTGTCCATAGAATCCCTGAGTTAAAGCTATCTCGATCATATCAGCCAAATCTTGAAAATGTATGGAGCATTGTGCATTCTGATCATGAAATGAAATTCATAGGTAGCTATTTTAGTGAAAAGCTTCAAAAAGTTAAGACTAAAAAAGACAAGTTAGAAGTGATCAAGGAAGAAGATATTCCAGTTTATGACATGGACATGATGGATAATGGAGATCTAGTAATCTCATCAGAAGAACCAGAACTTAAACTTTATACAAAATCAGGAACATTTCAAACATTCAAAACTTTCTCTGGTTTAGAAACATTAGGTGTACATGTTAATAAATACAAGGAGGTATTGGTGGGTCTTAAAGAACCCTCAACTTCCTTTTCTGTTAGTAAGGATAGTATCAGGCAGGTTGTTGTCCTAAACCAGTCAGGCAACATACAACATACATATGAATTTGATAAAAACAATCAGAGACTTTTTACTAGTCCAGTACGAATTGTAACGTGTGGGGATAATATATGTGTTGTTGATATACTAAATGATTCTAACGAGGGGAGGATAGTGGTCATTGACTATAGGGGTCAGATTCAATGGGTCTACAATGGGTGTGGTACAGACAAACCTAAGTTTTACCCCCTTGGCATGGCAGTGACCTCTACTGATATGATTCTGGTTTCTGATTATAAAAACCATGCCATACATGTTCTGACCCTAACAGGGGAGGTCATTGTCTGTCACAATGTCGAAGATTTAGGAATAGAGATCCCTCTCAGTCTGGCTATTGACACTAATGAGTTGTTGTGGGTTGGATGCATTGCAGAAAAAAATGCTAAGCTTCATGTTGTCAAGTTATATTGAACTAGTTCTTTAAATTGTCAAAGTATCATTCAAGTTTTGTGAAAATTTTAATTTTTATACTCAGAGTAACTAAGAGTAACTACTATTCAGTAAGTCACTAAATAAAAACTTTAAATTTCTTTTGAGAATTAATTAAATACAATTAAACGGAAAAGTGAACCAACGCCGGTTTCTTTGGGTTCATCAGAAATCTAGATGAGGATACCTCTTGGTATGCTGGGTTGTCTCTATCAACATTAAAATGAAAAGAAAAAGGACAACAACATCAACTGGATTTGCAAGTCTATGTCTTTATTTCTGTTTGACCGACTAGTTTCGGTGCCTAGGGCACCATCATCAGGTCTGATGACGGTGCCCTAGGCACCGAAACTAGTCGGTCAAACAGAAATAAAGACCTGATGACAGTGCCCTAGGCACTGAAACTAGTCGGTCAAACAGAAATAAAGACATAGACTTGCAAATCCAGTTGATGTTGTTGTCCTTTTTCTTTTAATTAAATACAAGATTAATACTTATTTCAGGACTTTAATAAAAAGTATATCATACTGTAGTTATCATTTTACTTTCAATATTCATTGGTATGGTTTATGTGTCTGTTCTTCTTTCTATCATTTTCTCTTATCTTGTTTTAAATTTTAAAGAAGCACCAATGGGGCATTCAAGAATCAGAAGTCCAAAAGTCCAAAAGGGCAACAACTAACCTGGTAAACCATGATGAAACACAACACACAAAATCAACTGAAAAGAAATCAACAACATGAACTCAAGTCCTTACAAGAGTGAACTTAGGTGCTCCAGAATCTAAAAGTGAATATTGATTTTTGTTTCAAAATTGTAATAAAAAGCTACGCCCACAAGTTTGATACCACTGCAACATGTTGAACCCTGTCATTGGAGGCCCAATATGGATTGTCAAATGTTTTGGACACATGCAGCCTATGGTGGACTCACAAAGCACTTTCCAAATTGACACATTTATTCTGTGGTGGACTTTCTTTGCATATTTGAATTTTTTATTTCTACCAACTTTTAAGGAACTCTAATACATGTATAACCAGCGTTTTTGGTCCCTTTGACCCCTAATTTCTCAAAAACGGTAAGATATATTGCAAATTTGATTGCAAAAACTCAGGTAGGGATTTTCACAAGGTTTCCAATGAAAAAGGTTTTGAAAATTGGACCACAAATAAAAAAGTTGATTTTTTAAGTGTGGCCCAATTTTGACCCCCCTTTGCAAGGTTACAATGCAGGATGTCACATTTAGGAGGCAAAATTTATAGAGGAATACAATAAAAAAAGAATGATCAAAATCAGATAAAAAATAAACATTCTACAGAAGTTTTGTCACAACAACCATTTTAGCCCCTTTTGGCCCTTTTTTCTAAAACGGTAGGGGCCAGAAACCCCAAATGCATTACCAATCCTCATTAGTGAACAGAAAAATCATATAAAAATTTTATAATTATCTGTCAATATCTACTCAAGTTATCACACGGAAACCAAATGTCCCCAAACGACCCAGACATCGCCATAACATTTATACGACCACAATTTTTTTGCGGTTGTATAAAAACCAAAATATTGAATCTGGAATATGACTGGAAATTCTACGTGAGAAAGATAAATCATAATGGAGAAATGCAGGATAAAAAGTGTATGTGACACAGTCAATTATAAACAACAAGCAATACAAAACATGTAGAAGTTTTAAATGTAACAAGTGGTTGAGGTTTGCTATTTTGCAATTGGATAATCAAAAATATTTTTGTTTTAACAATGTTCCACTGAAATTCTAAGTTCAAAGAGCCATAACCCTCACAAAAATTTGAGAAAACAATTTACCTGACAATGTGCACAACTACACAAGATGAACTTACTACATACAAAGTTTCATTACTTTTTAAGAAGTTTCAGAGAAATTGACCAGAAAACTTTGTGACACAGAGACAAAAAAACAATATGTCTCTCAACCAAATTGTGGGGAGTAATAATGATACCTGATAACATTATTCAGCAATTATTTTTTGTAAGTTTCTATTGTTCACATAATAAATTTGGTCATTATCCTTGAAGAATTGCAGATAGTCTTGCAGCACAAAAAACTTTTTTCTAAAATTAAGGAAAAATCTGTCAAAGACAAAAATGCCTCCATTTCGTTAAACAGAAAGGTTAGCAACAGACATGAAATCCAATCCTATGACATTAGAGCTGATGCTGTATACCAAATGGCTTTCACGAGATTGATCCCGGGTAGAAAAACTTTAGTATATTTAACAGAACAAATTTATGATTAAATAATTACAATTGAGAAACCCTCATTGGTTTCACTGTTTTTACAAGCTTGCCTTTAATTTTAATTACGAAATTTTAATCAAGGTATGTGGCTTGGCCATTTTTACAGGTTAGCCAATCATAAATACTGACATCAATCAACCCAAGACTGAAGTGTATATGTATATCATACATATGGATTCTTTTGACCCTGATGGGCAATAAACTTCAACCATCTGGTTGTAGTGTTTTTTGAGAACTTTGGGAGGGGGATCAGTGTATCACTATTTATCACTGCAAATCACTGACAGATCATTTAAAACTCGGTCCAGCTGAAAAAGAGATTAATTTTAAGGAGGCCGGGATTGTTTAACTCTAATTTGCTGGTATAGCTGTTTTTGGAAAATATGGATGTAATGTGTTACTTATTCTCCAAAGGAAACTAGTATATTGACCAAAATAATAATCTTAGTTGTGACTAGGAAATTTTGAAAATGAAATTTGAAAGAGGAAACATCTTGCTCAAACAATATATGTTCACAGGCACAAATATATTACTACCAGTAACCAACAGTTACATGTAGCACAACTACCAGCTTTCTTTTGAAAAAATTCTTGGGGGGGGGCATGCCTCTTGGACGGCTTCGACACCTGGACTCCTACATTTTGATCTGGGCTACTACTTTTCAAAATCTAGGGGCCCAGTTGGCTACTGGCTCAAAAAAGTTAACTTCTGTCCCTGGTTTTGCTATAAAAATTAACCTTGAGCTTATAAATTGTTGTGAATTAGGGTTTTGTGATAACATACATCACTACATATGTTATACTTGTTTAGTGGTGTAAGAGGAGTTGCATTCACGAACTGTCCTAAGAGCCATAACTCCCACAAAATTTTGGATAAAAAATTCCTGGTAATTTGTACAACTATACTTATAGTGTACTTCTAATTTACTTAGTTTTGGTAAATTCTAGTCAGTAGTTTAAGAGGAGTTGCGTACACAAACTGTTATCAGGATTTACTGCAAATTTTAGTCCAAAGGGCCATAAATCCCATACAAGAGTTGACACTAAAGTATGTCTCGCCTGTCGGCACCATCACAGAACTCATTGAAGGTCTAGCTGGGCCTTCAGAAAAGTTAAGGTCAAGGTCATGTGACAGACAGATGACAGAATTCCTAACCATCACAAAAATGTCTGAAGTTTGTTCTAGATACCATAGTAATTGAGAAACAATGAAAAAAGACCAACATTCACTTAGTCATTGAATCGTGAAATGGAGTCAGGGTCACACCACATGGTGTCAGTTGTTTAGACCGAAACCCCAAATGTCTGTATGTCAAATATCAGATGCCTAGCTATTATACTTTTAACTTAATTTATTTTCGAAAAAAGTTTTAATTGTCCAAAAAATCATCTAATTCCACAGAGTCACTGAACCATGGAAATTGTGTTAAGGTCACAGGACATTTGTGTCAGTTGCATAGACCATAACTCCAGGTGTCTGTAAACCAGATATCAGATGCCTAGCTATTATATTACTATTCACTTAATACATTTTCCACAAAAGTCCTACAAAGAGGTTTTTTGGCCCCCAAAATCATCCAAGTCCACAGAGTCATTGAACCATGAAAATGTGGTCAGGGTCAAATGGTATGGCACCAGTTGCATAGACCATAACCCAAAGTGTCTGTATACCAGATATCAAATACCTAGCTATTATACTTTTCACTTTATTAATTTTCCACTAAAGTCTTACAAAGGGGTTTTTTAGCCTGAAAAAAACATCAAAGTTAACAGAGTCAATGAACCATGAAATTGGGTTCAAGGTCAAATGGCATGGTGCAAGTTGTGTAGACCATAACCCCATAACCCAAACTGTCCGTATACCAAATATCAGATGCCTAGCTATAATACTTTTATTGTAATTTATTTTCCACAAAAGTCTTACAAAGGGGTTTTTTGGCCGAAAAAAACATCTAAGTTCACAGAGTCACTGAACCATGAAATTTAGGTCAGGATCAAACGGCATGGTGCCACTTGCGTAAACCATAACCACAACTGTCTGTATACCAAATATCAGATGCCTAGCTATTAAACTTTTCTTGTAATTCATTTTCCACAAAAGTCTTACAAAGGGGTCTTTAGGCCCGAAAAAAACATCTAAGTTCACAGAGCCGCTGAACCATGAAATTCGGGTCAGGGTCAAACAGCATGGTGCCAGATGCATAGACCATAACCCCAACTGTCTGTATACCAAATATCAGATGCCTAGCTATTAAACTTTTCTTGTAATTCATTTTCCACAAAAGTCTTACAAAAAAGTTTACGCCGTCGCCGTCACTGCCGCCGCCGCCGTCACTGCCGCCGCCGCCGCCGGAAAGTAATACCTATGTCTCGCCTTCAGCAACTTAAGTCGCAGGCGAGACAAAAATTAGCAGATCAAAAATTCCTGGTAACAAGAACAAGTATAATGTTCTCATTGCATACCAAGTTTTGTTCAACTCTGTTAAGTAGTTTAAGAGGAGCTGTGTTCACAAACTTTGATCACAGACGGATGGACAGACTGAGGAATGGACTGACAGACCAGTCAAAGACATTATACCCTCTGCAACTTCATTGCAGGGGTATAATAACAACAGCTTTTCCCCTTACATGAAGAAAGTTCAGCAAGATCCCTCCCACACCATCCTCCTTTTACAAAGACTCCCCCATACTTATGGTTTCTTCCATAGCAGCTGCTTTCCCCTTACAACAGCTCTGCTGAGTTAACAGGTTATTTATTAACTCGAATTAATTCTGCAGAGTTCCTTAAATTATGGGCAAAACTTTCTCTAAGAGATTGCTATACTTACGGCCTCTTCCATGGCAGCAGCTTTTCCTATACAACAGGTTTGTTGAGTCAGGTTATGAAGAAAGCTTTCCATCATCTCAGTAGGGAGTCCCATAAATATACTGGAGTTATATGTCTGTACTAGGTTCTTGAAGGTACTGGATATGCCAAGGTTCTCATAGTCTTGTAACTCAATGCTGTAAAACAAGTTCATACAAAATGTGTATAATCATATAAATGTCAGATTTAAATCTAAACTTGAGTTTGTTACACACAAAATGACATTTAATTCCCATAACAGCATCTTTTTTTTTAAATTGACACCTTCCATGAATTGTTGGCAACAAGCAGACATTATGCATATTTGTAGATTGACATGATTGATAAATAAGTGGTTTTGCCAAATTTATTATGAAAATCAATGTAAAAATTTCTTATTCATATCGAATCAAATTTTGTTGTTTGCCAAACCCATGAAAAATACTTTCACAGAAACTTACCCACATAACATAGGTAGAAATCCTCCGAGGAAAAAAGCCAGAAACTGACACTTGGATTTGTCATCAAGGAGAGAGAGGCCAGCTGGGATATACACTGTAGACAATGGTTAGCCATGTCTGAATTGTGGCGTACTCTTTTGTAGATCTGAAAAAAATATAATATGTTACATTTATTTTTCGTTTCATTAAATCTGATTTAGGCGTATATATATATATAACATGAAATGAAACAATAGTTAGCTATGTTTGAATTGTGGCATACCCTTTTGTAGATCTGAAAATAGATATATTTGGTAATTTCATTAAATCTTAGGCCAATTTAAAAAAAATATTCTTGATTTTGTGCTTCTCCAATTTTTACAGCTGCCTGAAATGATATGTTTTGATTTTTGCCAAATTATGTTCATTTATGATCAATTGCCTTTTAAATGAGTTTTGCAATAACTTATCTATCCCCCCATCACTGATTTTTTTCGACAGCCATTGCTTTTTACATGAAGGAAATTACATTGAAGAACAGTTGTAAAACAGATTTAGCCAGCAGTGTGTCCCTCCAGTTCTCATTGGGTTTTAAGGCTACATTCTGATTCATCTCAAATTAACCAATGTGTCGTCGATCTATTTATATATTAAGGTAACATTCAAATTTACATTACTTAGATTATTATAAAGTTAGAACATTTGGAATATCTGTCTAAGTGAAAATTGGCAAGATTGAAACAAGAAGTCAGTGAGGGACAGATCTGAAATCAAATACCATGTTTGGGACCCCATACTGATGCTGTATATCAAATATCAAAAGAAGCCGAGGTACCAATGGGGTATCCGAATGTCAAAAGTCCGAAAGGGCAGAGACAAAACCAGTAAACACCAACAAGAACAGGACAAAAACAGACAACATGTAAAACATGGAAACACAAAACAACTGAATATCAATCAACAACGCGAACTCCAGTCGAAACAAGAGTGAACTCAGGTGCTACGGAAGAGTAGCAGTTCCTGCTTGCTATAGCACACCTGTCGCGTTGCCAATAGTTTATTCAGCGTGTCAAATCCGGTAGAGGAAGACAAATCAACACTCTATGACAAACCAACATCTGCACTCATCTGAGAGATCGAAATCCCATATTTGTCTATAAGTGCAAGATGTCTTCCGTAAAATTTCTTGAGTGAAGACAGCAATCGAGGAGCAACATAAAGCGTGATAAGTGTATGCTGAGAAAACTGTTACAATTTTTTTCCATCCGCCCAACATCCACCATTTAATAACCCAGATTTTTTCACTCAAAATGGTGTTGTAAGAATACACCCATCTTGTATGAGCTTTAAATTTTTGTTGAATGGTGAAATACATGTATCCATTTCTTAAGTAATTTTTAGACCACTCATTTCAGGATTACAGTTTTTGTGTGCTTTTTAAATCAAATTGACTTAACTTTTCAGTGTTTGAAGTTTATCATACACCTACAAGTTTTTCATATCATATTTGATGTTTTCTGAACCTTGAACATGTATCCATTATTTAACCTAAGACTTTTTTAAAAAAAAGTTCTGATTCAAATTATTCCATATAAGGATACAGATTTTAGGTGTGAATTCCAAGCAGAAACATGCTCAGAAAAAGTCTGTTCAGTACAGCAGTTGCCTCCCTTGTCAGAGGTTGTGGTTGTTTCTCCAACTCATTCATAACTTATAAAGCAATCTGGAAAACTCTCTAGATCTTTTGCCTGTAAAAATATGTAATTACGACAAATTAACAAGTTATTGAAAAGTAATCAAGCAAGCTGGTATAAGCTAATTAAATTTTGTAAAATTTCACTATTCTCAGTCACAAAGATTGTGTGAAAGTTTCATGAAAATCCATTTAGGAGTTTAGGAGGAGTTAGGGATAAGAGATTGGCACCCCCTTGTATATGAATGGCGAAGTCCATGTTTTGGTATGGGAAACCACAAAAATATAAGTCAAAAATGGCCGGATTTCGTTAAACAGGAAGTAGGTAAGCGACATACCTGAAATTGTATCCCACATATTATGGGACCCCACCCTGATGCTGTGTAACAAATACCAAGTGCCTTTGATTAGTAGTTGCTGAGATAACTGTTACGAAATTTCTTCCCCGCCTGTACGCCGCCCACCGCCCACCAACCGCCCGACATTCATCATTTCATAACCAAGATTTTTCACATCGTGAAATCCGGCCAAAAAACAATCTAATCAAATTTTTAAATAGATGGTGCATATCTTAATATGTTACAACAATAGTGTGAAAATTTCATGAAAACCCGTTGAGGGGTTTAAGAGTTGCAGATAAAAGATGAGTATCTTGAAGTGTTGGATACAACTGTACAATACATCATAAGTGACAAAGATCTTATCAGGTGTCACAATGTTTGGAGCTGCCTAAAATAAGATAAAAAATATATAAAATTGTGACCAATTTCTGATCTGACTGTCATAGAATTTGTAAAGGTTCTGGAAAAAGTGAAGTTCAGAAACTGAAAGCTTCTTTAACTGGCATTTTGTTGAATGAAATCATATCACAACCTGATTTGATACATTGAATTGGAAATTAGCAGCACAACGGGTGTTCGATAGCAGGCAGGAACCGCTTACTCTTCTGGAGCACCTGTTATGACTTGAGTTTGAGTTGTTGATTTCTGTTCGGTAGATTTTGTATGTGTTTCCTCATGCTTAAATGCTTTTTTATTCAAATGCTAAATGTAAACACATTTAACATGTTTACTTAAGTATTGCCAAAGATCAATCTTTTTCCTGTAAGTGTTATTTTGTGATTCATTGCAGCAGCAATATGTTTTTAAGTAGACAGATCATTAAATTTTCTAAATTAAAGTGTTGGATGTGTTAAGCTTAAAAAGTTATAAAATTTTGTACTATGAAGCATGCAAAATGATGATACTGTACCTTGTTTTCTTTTTCATGCATCAAGCAGCAACTTCCTACTCATGGCTCAGGAGGACTTCAAATCACTGGCTTTTTCAGTTCTATTCTTTTTTTTATCAATGTTTATTTTTATATATACCGTTCTTTACTTTCGTTGTTTAACAGATTTAAAGAAAATATCAATAGCTGTACAGAAGAGCAAAATAGAAAAATTAAAACATTTTTTCACAATTTTTTTAAATGATTTCTGGTTAACAGGACAGGCACAAAAAAGAAAAGAAAAAAAAACAGGACAGGCAGGTTTTGACCGTTTAATTCACCATTTATATCTAAAAAAAAAATAAAAGCGAGAAAATGTGTGAAATTAATTTCTCCAGTGTGAAAATACCTCTTTTTGTTTTTCTTTTAAACGTGAAGTTTAGTTGCTACCATTATTAATCCAAACAAATTTAAACTACCCGGTAGTTTAATGCTTAAGGGTGTGAGACCAAATGTTTTGATCATCCTTTCAGCCTTACAAATTAGGATTTGAGATTTACTTGCCTCGAATCATTTAATTAGTATTAATTTTTGTCCTATTTATTCAATACAAAATTCCACCACATTTTGGTTGCACAAACATATTTTTATTGGCCAGTGCTAATTTCACAGACTATAATCAGACCTTTTCTGTAATCTATTCTAAAATTTAACAATCAACTGCATCACAATTTTCACAGAATTATAAACCTTTGTATTTAATAGAAAAAAGACAGATTATAGATTTCTAGCATTGCATTATTTATTTGTATAAAATATTACATCCATTAACATATCAAAAATAAATGTTTAAGTGACAATACTTCCAAATTGGACTAGTGTGTGAAACAAACAAATACAAAATGTGAAAACAGTTATTCAGGTTTCATGTACATGTAATGGTGTATTCCTAAGTCAAGGCAAAAACAAAAATTGTAGAGTGCCTGGCAAAAAAAAAGTTTGACCATGAAAAAGTATGACAAGTGTTGCATTTTGTTCATGCATAAACTCAGCATTTAAAATTAAACTAACACATTCAAAAAAACAAAAATTGAAGAGTGCCTGGCAATAAAAAAGTTTGACCATGAAAAAGTATGACAAGTGTTGCATTTTGTTTATGCATAAACTCAGCATTTAAAATTAAACTTACACATTCAAGCATAAATATCTACACATGTATGACTTGAACTGTTAGCCACAAAATTACATGTTTGGATAGAAAACTAGTTTTTCTCTCCTAAGTTTCATAATTCAGGTAAAAAAAAATTGGGTTAACGTTGAACAAACTTTGGCTGAAAGTTACAAGTCATGGACTTAATCACATGATAGTGCTTCCAATAAGGTCAAGATAAAAAAGATAAAAAGGACATGACCTCTCTTCCTGAATAAATACAATAAATAAAACAAATCATGATTGATAATTGTTCGATAACAAATGAGTTAATATGGTTTTACAGGTGACTTAATGTGAAAAAATAGGTGTGATTCAAGGGGGTGGGAATGTGTGTTGGGGTTGAATGCATTTTTTGATGCACCAGACAGGCTGTCAGTTTTAATGGTGAAGGAAACTAGAGTGCCCAGAAGAAAGTAAAAGTAAGGTGATAACTTTTTAGTCTTGTAATTATTTTATTTGCCATTATAAAATTAATTGATTAAAAAATAACTACCATGAATCCTTTAATGTTAACAAAAATTTCCATTATTTAACCCATGTTTGAAATAAGAGTTAACACTAAAGTATGTCTCGCCTGCCGGCACCATCAGAAACAATTATTCTTTTTTACTTCACTATATTTTGAATTTACATGTATTTTCAGTTTTTGAGATCAAAAGATGTTTATAGAACTAAAACATTGCTAATATATGCAATAAAAATAATCAAAGTCACTCAACCAGAAAATCAAGGTTAGGGTCAAAAGATGGGGATGCATATGTGCTAAGCTATTACTAAGGCATATGCATACCAAGTTTCATCAACCTAGGACCAATTATACTTGAGATATGGAAGTGTTTGCAAAACCTTTAACATTGCTATTACATGTATGTGTATTGCAAAATGTCAAAGTCTCTTAACCGGAAATCAAGCTCAAAAGATAGGAATGTAACTGTGCTAAGCTACTACTGGGGCATATGCATACCAAGTTTCATCAACCTATGACTTATTGTTCTTTAGATATTCAGGTGCTCGCAAAACTTTTCCATTGCTATTATATGTATTGAAAATTGTCAAAGTCATTCAACTGGAAAATCAAGGTCAAGGTCAAAAGATGGGGATGCAACAGGACTGAGCTACTACTGGGGCATATGCATACAAAGTTTCATCAACCTTGGACCTATAGTTCTTGAGATATGGAGGTGCTTGGAAACCTTTTCCATTGCTATTTTATGTATTGAAAATTGTCAAAGTCACTCAACTGGAAAATCAAGGTCAAGATCAAAAGATGTGGTTGCAACAGGACTGAGCTACTACTGGGGCATATGCATATCAAGTTTCATCAACATAGGACAAAAAGTTCTGGACCTAAAGATATGGAGGTGCTCGCAAACTTTTCCATTGCCATTATATGTATTGAAAATTGTCAAAGTCGCTCAACTGGAAAATAAAGGTCAAGACCAAAAGATGGGGATGCAACTGGACTGAGCTACTACTGGGGCAAAATGCATACCAAGTTTCATCAACCCAGGACCTATAGTTCTTGAGATATGGAGGTGCTCATAAAACTTTTCCAATAAGTTAACGCTTGCGCCGTCACTGCTGGTAAAGTAACACTTATGTCCCGCTCTGTTGCGCAGGCGAGACATAAAAAACACCTTTATAAATATTTTATATTAATATATTAAGAAGAGGTGTTAAAAGCATGACTATTGATTGTGATGTCATGATTGCTATCTTAGTTTTCATACTTGAAAACAGCAGAACTTTATATTAGCAAGACCAGTATCAGTTTTAAACAATGTATGATTTTGCAAAATTTAAACATTATACAAGGGCTATTAATTCAGAGCTTTTTTAAATGTGGGGGTTACACTTATAATACAGGATGAAAGGGGGTGTGGGGGTTCCGGGTCAATCTTGCCAGAAAAACACACTACTGACTAGAAATTAAAAACATATATTTTGATGAAACCCCTGGGGCCCTTTGACTTTGCGACGTACTACATCTTACATGTATATATTTTCAAGTACTGGAATATGTGTTGGAAAGACACAGTTTACATCTTTCCAAAATTTGACAACGTTTGGCTATTTCTTTTAAATTTGATATTAAATTTATCTGTTTGGTCATTGTTAAAATATGTTTGGCTTCGATTTTTGTTTCTTCAAATCTAATATTCTACCAGTTTTCCAAGTTTTATACTCCTAGCGTGTCTGATGAAGGTTAATCCAGAAAAGCGCTTCACATGCAGTGAAATTTGGCTGTTGTACATTTATCAAACTCATTTTAATATGTGGATCGTATCTTTCTGGCACATATTCCATATTCTTTGGTTTTCAATAAGCTTTATCTTGGTAGGATTGCACAGAGCTTTTTTCAGAAATGCACAAATGACAAAATTGGAATGTGAGTAAGGACCTAAAGCAACTCTTCTGTCCTCTGTAGGGCTAATTCAAAATCTTCATTGATGCATGCATGGTAATGTAAAAACACAAAAATTAAAGTATTGTGGATTGCAGAAATAATACCCATTTTATACTTAAAGTTACAAACATTAAATAAATCTTATGGTAATGCTTAAAAAATATCTGGTACCATGCAAAATGGTTCACAAAACACAACCAAGATAATCAAACACATTGATTTGGTTCAGACATTGACCTAAATTAATACACACAGGTATTTGGTTCTGGTAAAAAATTCTATCAATGTACAATCCGTTTAATAGCAATGCACCCCTTGAATTTGAGCAATCTACCACTAAAATTTGTCCTTTACTCATTTGACACACAGAAACCCTCACACATTTATCATAAACTCGTTAAAGTTCTCCATGAATTTGACTTTACTGTCCCTGTTAATGGTCATATTGAATGAGGCTGGGGTGAGGTTGGTAAATGCCTCTAACATTCTCTGTTTGTAAGCAGGGTCTGTTTGAGTCTCTAACAACTGATTGACACATTCTCTGTACTCATCCTGATAAAAAAGATATTGTTAAGGTTAGTGAGGACACCTGACCCCCCAAAAAATGCGGAATTAAAAATGTCCAATTTTTTTATATATTAGTATTAGGTACAGTCACTTTATCTTGTGTAAAAATATTGGACCCTCTTTCCAGGTTTGTTTTCCCAAAATTTAGGCTCAAAGTTTTCCCAAATTAATATAGATTTATATAGTGAAGGCCAAATAATGAGCTTAAAATCCTGTCGCAGAAAAAATCGCTTAAAACATAAATTATGATACTTGCATGGTAAACTGTATATGCTCTTCCTATTCATATGGTGTTTGAAATTTTCAATGTTTTCGCTAGAGCACTTCTGATAAGTTTTTTTTTAATAACAAAACACAATTAAATCAGGCATAGTGTTATATTGATTAGAACATAAAACAATACTTAAGTATAAAGGTCTGCAACTATATTTTAAGTGTGACGAATAAAGAAATTGAATCATTTATCATTTTTGAGCAGAGCTCTTATGTAGTCATATAGCTATCTGATTTTCAATTTTTTTATCGTCTAGACAGCAAATAATCCTACCAGAGGATCTATTTTAGAATATTCATTGTGAATAATTATTGTTTCAATGTTTTAAATGTTATACAGGTTGTCTTAACTAAGAGGTACATCTTTATACCCCTATAATAATATATTTCACATATTGATACACTAAAGTTGATGTGCACAATAAGCATTGTTGACCTTTTACCTTTAATTTATTCAATTACGTCAGAAATATTCATGTGGGTGGAGCCAAATTACGGATTTCATAACAAATGTTAAAGTGGACGGAGCAAACAAACAAATTTGATATGTTTCAAGTTGGTGAAAAACAGATTGTTCTTTATTCTAGTGCTTAGATTTAGCTCTGCTTTTTAACGCTTTAGCACTTTGATTTGGTAATACAGTTGGTAAACCACTTGGGTGCCATTTATGGACTCTTACCTGATAGCAGCATATTAAACAAAACAAACAAGAACTGGCAGTGTCTAGTAGCTCCATGTTGAATGTTTCAATCAACAACATGTTAAATACATACTGAAATGAAAAAAATGTTTGGCATTTAATTGAACATAATGTGATGTCACACTGACTTAGCTATGGTCTCATAGCTCATTATTTTCTGAATTTGTGGACCATGCACATAGAACATTTCATAAAAGGATCATTTAGAGCTAACTGCAGCTGACACTGACCACACTCATGAGCACCTTGGGAGCACCTGTGTTCACTCTTGTTACGACTTAAGTTTGCGTTGTTGATTTCTGATTGGTTGATGTTTTTGTTTTTTATTTCTTCGTGCTGTTCGTCCGTATTTACTGGTTTTGTTGTTGCCCATTCAGACTTTTTGACACTTGAATAATGGTGCCACTTTGCTTCTCCCATGTTTAAAATAATATGGCCTAATTGGACAAATATATCTTAAATTCTATAACAACTCTCAAATATGGTTGCACCCTGTAAACAATTTACAGTTTTATTGGCATCCACTTTGGTACGGCCCCTTTGGAACTATGTACTCTCAAAATTTGTGACCTTGACTTTTGACCCATTGACCCGTAAGAGATTAACATAAAATAAATACATGTTCTCTGTTGTTTTTTGTGTCTGTAACGACAAACAATTGTAAAATATCATACAGAATCTATCTATGCCATGATATGACAAATCACTTTGAAATTAAAGCCGGGATCATTTTAAATTAAATGACTGTTGTCTTTGATGCTTAGCCATGAATGAGCTAAATTAATTAAGGCTTGGTTAAATGAAGAAAATTATTGAAGAAGAAATAGGCTAAGCTATTGCGTCTTTTGATGAAACTAATATGAAACCTTGAAATATGAATAGCAATGACTATAAAAGATGCACTGCATAAGTCTATGTTAGAAAGGGCAGAGAAGTCAGTATTAACTGAGGAAAACACCAATCATATTTCCCAGTTAAAATAAAATAGGGACTCAACGGAAAAGTAAAATGGTGTGCCAAAATTCTATTTTTTTCAATTCTTAGAGAATACACAAGCAGACAGTGCTGAAGCATTCCTTTTGGGTTCTCCCAGGGCCATCCAAGTTTACAAACTTTGTAAAAAGGTACAAAGATTTTATACCAATGTCATAGTTAAGAAACCATTCAAACTATCATACACTTACGTTCCTGAAGTGTCTATTACATTGGTACAGCCTGCTAGTTGACTGGTTTGTCTGACCTATGTGTGTGGAGCAAAGGGGATAAGGGGGGATAACATTCAAACTATCATACACTTACCTTCATGAAGTGTCTATTACATTGGTACAACCTGCTAGTTGGCTGGTTTGTCTGACCTATATGTGTGGAGCAAAGGGGATAAGGGGGGATAACATTCAAACTATCATACACTTATCTTCATGAAGTGCCTATTACATTGGTACAGCCTGCTAGTTGGCTGGTTTGTCTGACCTATGTGTGTGAAGCAAAAAGAAAAAGGGGGGATAACATTCAAACTATCATACACTTACCTTCATGAAGTGTCTATTACATTGGTACAGCCTGCTAGTTGACTGGTTTGTCAGACCTATATGTGTGGACAGGAATGTTAAGATCTCTAAACATAATGATGTAGTATCACTGCCATATCTGGTAATGGTTAAGGACATTTCTAATTCAAACATTCAAATCATTACTTTTTATATCAATTACAATAACCCTGGTAGATGTGCACTGGGCAGTTGAAATTTTTACATCATTTTTATCAGGTCCCAAAAAAGTAGTCCAAAATATTGGTTCAGAAAACCAGCTCAACATCATTTATCCCATCCTATAAAGACACTGTGGATTCATTTATTTATTTTTGTGCCCCCCTTCAAAAAAGACATTTAATTGGATTTTTAATTCATAATTTGCACATGTTCCTAGCAGGAACCAATACAATGTATATGAAATTTACATTTTGTTGGATTTTCATTGCTGACTTTTGCCCACAACTATAATGCAACAACAATATAGGAATTGAAATCTAAAGTGTCTTTTCAAGTAGGAATTCAATAGTCAATATTCATACTACAAAATCATTCAATAATACATGTATTATAGTAGGTAAAACATTGGTCATTGTACTTTATTCAACTCATCCTAATATTGACTGCAACAAATTATAAAATCATTAGGCACCTTGTACTTGAACAATGGTAATATACATATAGACGTCAAAACTGTCAGAGTGCTATCAACTCCAACGTCACACGAGTCAAAGCCAGCTATAGGTATCAGTACTTTGAAATGTGCTTAGAAAGCATCATTTACCACAAGGCATGCACCAACACAAATTTTCATTATTGAAATAGTTAAAAAAAAATTATATTTTTTTCACTGTTTAAGTCTATTTAATTACCCCTTTGCAAGAGATGGGTAGTACCATAAGGTATTAGGAAAATTTGTAACATGACGATGAACATAACAGTTATTGTTTCAAGCTACAAAACCAATAACTCTTTTGAGCTAAAAATAACAAATCATTAAAAAAAATTCATTTAATCATATTACACCAAAAGACCCTCAGTCTAAAAATAATGGACACCCATATATACTTTCAGCTTCCACCATTACAGTTAAAATTGTGAATTATTCTTATGTTATGTAAAAATCTTAAAATGAAATAGTCTTGTAGTTTAATTCAAACTTTAACCAAACTGGGTTGGAAAAGAAGCTTTAAGCTTTTGCAAGTCCCTCTTGTTTTTTTAATCTCATTTTTAATATTTTTTATATTTTTAAGATAATGCAAATAATGATAGCAGCATTAGTTGAAAGTTCCCTTGGTTTATAACACTTTCAGGTGAAGACATGTACAAGCATTCACCTATGTTAAGCCTTGTTATCTAAAATCTGTGTAAATATAGCTTTTAGGAAAACTTGTAACATGACAACTAACATATCAGCTATTGTTTCAAGAACAAAACCAATAACTCTATCAATTCAACAATAACAAATCGTGAAAAAAAAATTCATAAAATCCTTTAAATCATATTAAACGTGCTGAATCTAAAACACCTGCCGTAACAATTATGCAATAATCTACCTGTCATTGATAAGTATGATCAAAAGGATACGAAGATAAGCCTATCTCTATAGAGGCTGCTAACGATTTAAGGAGATCTTCAGGCAGATTTTCAAACTTAGCCGCATCACATTCGGCTAACAAGGATAATAGCTTAAAATACTGAGAACACAGATTGGGAAACTGAAAAAGAAAAATAATTATTATGGGTAAATGTGTCATTTTGATATAATGGAATGTGATGACTTTAATATGTAATTCATACTTCAAACTTTGTTCAACTGAAGTTCAAAGTGATATTCAATAGACAATACAACTGACCATCCATATGGAAAAAACATTACATTTCAAAACATTTCTAAAACATAAATGTTCATGAGTTGGAAAATCAGTGTATAAGAAATGTTCATGAGTTGGAAAATCAGTGTATAAGACATAATTTGCCATTTAACACTAGATATGACCCCTTTTATCTTCAAATTCTATTAAGAATATGTGGACAGATGCACAGACATGATAATTCTTCTACATACCAACCAAAACTTTGTTTGTGGAAAGGTGTATGGTAATGTATAATGTCTTATAAAACAAATCTTTAACAAATCTGAACTGTTGAGATGAATGTTGATGTTCAGCCCATACAGGTCTATCAACTGCCCATAAATGTACCCATTCAGAGTTAAAATACAACCAACCTTTAACAAATCAGAGCTCATTAGAGGTATAATGGTGTTCAGTCCATACAGAGCTACATCAGCTGCTTTTATATGTTCCGTTTCAGGGTTAATATTCTCATCTGAAATTAAAACATTATTTTAAAATGCTATTAGCTAAAACTTTTATTGTTAAAACAAGAATGTGTCCAAAAGACATAATGCCCTATCTCGTAACATTTGGGACAGACAGACAACTGGACCCAAACACTAAATGCCCACTACTTTCGTAGATGGGGCATACACAATTTTCATTATATATAATATAGAGAAATAAGACTGTCCTATCCTACTGTGCAGAACAGTGTGGACCAGTGTCACCCTCTTCAAATTCTTTGCTGAAATTGGCTATTTAAGTTCAGAAGTCAAAATGTTATATTACATTTAACTTAACTATTTATATAATTCATATCTATTAACAAAAACATGTCAAAAAGACATAATACATCACCTCACACTTCAACCTGAAGAAGCTGATTTTCGCAGACAGATGGAAGGACAAATCAAACTTTGAAGGTGGGGTATAAATATTTGGACAAAATGTAAAACATAACATAGGTAAGCTACATACCATCCTCTCCAAAATCAAAGAAATCTTTAGACAATAGATTCGTAAGGAGTTCCATCACAATCAGGATGTCATTGTATTTATCTTCTTGCTCTTCTTCATAGCGGTTACTTATCACATGTTTTCCTGAATGTTTATTAGGCTTAAATTAGTACAGAGACTAAAACATAAACTTGTATCTTCTTTTTCTGTTTGTTTCAAAAGTTGTTATGATTTTTATCATTTTGAGAATAATCCTATTCATTCTCTCGAAAAACTTTTGCTTCAATATTTTTTTTTAATTCAACCTTTTCAAGGGACTCAATAACTTTAAACTGGTATAATCCAATATTTTCAATAACAGAATTGCTCTCCCCCATTCCCACTCAGGGCAAAACAAATTGGCTTGTTTAACAGGAAGTATATAAGTGACAGACCTGAAACACATTCTACCATATCAGGATATGTACCTGAAGCTACATGCATATCAAATATTGAAGGTTTAAAAATAATAGAAGCTTAGAATCTGTTACCAAAAATTAGTGGTGGACAGACAAACAAATGTAAAGACACTCTCATGTTTCCACTCTTGATCTCTCTTGGTTGCAGTGGGAGACAATAAAATAATTGTTTAAGCCATTAAGATGACATACCTTTGTTATATTTAGAATATGTTTCTATCACAGATAAGCTTAACTGGTATAACTTTCTTGACTTAGCCTGAAACAGAAGAAATTTTATTACATTTTCTCCTAAATCAACCTGTGACCTTATTTTGTCAAAAGTATCCTCCCTTTCCCTATCAATTTGATGTGAACGCAATAAATGGAATAAAGAAAGAAAAAAGTTCATGGCCATTAAGGTTTACCACAAGACCGTAAGTAAACACTTTCAGCTCCATAGTTAAATTAAAAGGGCAATGCTTTTCTTCAATTTAGACATTCTTTAAAATATTTTTCAATATGTTTATGCAGCATTCACCCAAGTTTCTGGATATTTGTTAATGATGAAATGAATTTTATATCATATAACATTGTTTCTTATTATTCTTTGAATTCAGATGGTCCCATTTAATTTCATCTTTTCTTTGAAAATCCATCCACTGTTCATCATGTTTTGTTGTTTTGTTTTCTGAGATTGATCAATTTGTTATTACCTTTATTTACAGCTGTGGATCTCAATTATTCAATAAAAGTCACCTTAAAATGACAAAATCAATTAACACAAGAATGGAATTCCAGGGTCCCCCGCCGGTGAAGCAAAAATTATTGAACACATCTGATTTTTAAACTTGACCAAGGTATTAGTGGTTTAAACATTTGGTATTAATTTCATTAAATACATCAACATCTGTAGGGATAAGAGCGCTTACAAGGTCCGTTTTTCAAAAAAACAGAGTCGTTTTTATGGTCAACGTCCCCTAACTCCTACAAAAATTATCGAAAAATGCTGATTGTCCAACTTGACCGAGGTATTAGTGATATAAACATTTGGTATAAATTTCATGAAAATCTGTCAACATCTGTAGGGATGAGAGCGCTTACAAGGTCTGTTTTGCCAAAAAAACAGTCGTTTTTTATGGTCAAAGTCCCATTACTCCTACAAAAATTATCAAAAAATGATGATTGTCAAACTTGACCAAGGTACTAGTGGTTTAAACATTTGGTATAAATTTCATGAAAATTGGTCAACATCTGTAGGGATGAGAGCGCTTACAAGGTCTGTTTTACAAAAAACAAAGTTGTTTTTATGGTCAATCTAAGTCCCCTAACTCCTACAAAAATTATCGAAAAATGCTGATTGTCGAAGTTGACCAAGGTATTCATGGTATTAGTGATATAAACATTTTGTATAAATTTCATGAAAATCTGTCAACTTCTGTAGGGATGAGAGCACTTACAAGGTCTGTTTAGCAAAAAAACAGTCGTTTTTATGGTCAAAGTCCCATAACTCCTACAAAAATTATGGAAAAATGCTGATTTTCAAACTTGTCCAAGTTATTAGTGAGATAAACATTTGGAGTAAATTTCATAAAAACCGGTCAACATCTGTAGGGATGAGAGCGCTTACAATGGCTGTTTTTGCCAAAAAAACAGTCTTTTTTATGGTCAAAGTCCCATAACTCCTACGAAAATTATCGAAAAATGCTGATCTTTGAACTTGACCAAGGTATAAGTAATATAAACATTTGGTATTAATTTCATGAAAATCCAATATTGGCCTAGAGAGCGCTTACAAAAAGTGTGACGGACGCCCGGTATTTCTATATCCCCGCTCCGTGTTGCAGCGGGGGACAAAAATCATTATGTCTACCAGAAATTAGTGCACATGTCCTACTAATCAGGATTATGACCTGACCAAGTACTTAAGAACTGATCAGCAATAAGTGCACATGTCCTACTTGTCATAAGCATAAGAGATTATGACCTGACCAAGTACTTAAGAACTGATCATGCTAATTAAGAAGATGATTTCCTATAATCTTTTTTATTCTCATTCACACCAATGGTCATTATGTTTATAGATATAATCACTATTTAGCAAAGTCATTACTTTATAAATCTCTGGTCAAATCAATATTTTCAAGAAATTTAACAAACTTTTCAAAGCAGGTGTCTAAAATTTGATTAATTTGGTTATGCTTGATCGAAGTTACTTCAACAGCATCATTTGAACTAGAATTGTGGCCTCCCATGGAAAATGTTTTGCTTGCAACTTAATTTTTTTTAAGGTCAACAGGGAGTAGATGAGTTATGGGCATTAAATCATTTAAAACACCATATAAGTACTATAGGAGAAAGTGACATGCCAAATTTCAAGGAGCTGTAATAATAAACTAAATAAGATTCTAATTTTTATTTCAAATGATAAATTAATTCTATACATGTAAATCCTTCTGAAAGGTAAAGCAGCAAGTCTTGATTCTTTAGTTCAGCTGCATGTCTTGTCCCATTCGTCAATTTCTTGTCTGGAAAATATCTCCATCTTCCAATATCTGGCTTATAAGTCTGTACCCGTTTTTTCACTTGAAAACTACTCCTCAAAATTCCGACTTATACTTGAGAATATACGGTAGTTATGGGACCAGGGTAAAATAATTAACTTTTCACTTCTTTAAAACAAGAAAATAAATGATATTTACCTCGCCAAGAAAGCACAATTGTTTCTGTATTACATCTGAATACAGTTCTAACACTAAAGGCACAACATCTTCATAATTATGATATACATCTGAAATAGAAAGGTTTTTTTTAAAAGGAAAAAAAAACATTCAAATCATGTCATTCCCATGAACAGGTGGAAAAAAAAACTTTTACATATTACACTATCTCCAACTTTTCAAGATGAGGCATAATAATTATCATGAAAAAAATTGACATTTAACTCAATCGGTTAAAACTTATTCTACATATAGATTTCCATAACTATTTCATACAAAACTAGTCAAAGCAGGCATGCTGCATATCCCAGCGCTATTCTGGTGTTTGATAGTACATATAAGGGCAAATAATTGAAAAAAATTAACTATGACTAAAATGAGCATTACTAGTACTTTCAAATGTACATGTATTAATATGAGACTTTTCCCTGGTAGTGGGAGTGATAGTAATGTAAAGAATTATGCATGACGAAGGAATAATGTGCCATTAGGCTATCTATGAAGCACAGCCCCTGAGGACATTATCAAAATTCCAAACCTTCGGCAGAATCTACATCCATACTGCAACTACTGAGCCAAGTTTCAGTTCTGTATTCCATATAACCTGGGAGGAGTTACATGAAGAAGAATGTGCCTTTAGGCTACCTATGCAGCCCAGTCCCTAGGGGCATTATCAGAATCCCAGACCTTCGGCATCCATAGTTCAACTACTGAGCCAAGTTTCAGTTCTGTATTCCAATAACCCAGGAGGAGTTGCGTGACGAAGGAATAATGTGCCCTTAGGCTACCTATGCAGCCAAGCCCCTAAAGTCATTATCAAAATTCGGAAACCTTCGACAGAATCTACATCCATAGTGCAACTACTGAACCAAGTTTAAGTTCAGTTTCCCAAATAACTGAGGAAAAGTTGCGGGACGAAGGAATAATGTGCCCTTAGGCTACCTTATAGCCTAGCCGCTCAGGGATTTATAAAAATTCTGAAACCTTCGGCACAGTCCCAACCCACAATGCAATCAATAACCCAAGATTCATCTTTCTACTCCCAGTGGTTACAGATATTATCCTCGACATTAACGCCATACTTACACACGTACATCAAACAGCAAAACATTATCCCCACGCTTTTGCTAGTGTGGGGATAATTAATTAAAATAGCCATTCATTTCTTCACATTAAGTACACAACAACAATAATTGACTATCCAGGGATTGGTAAGGAATTTTCAGCAAAGGGCCATTTACCACTTTTTTCATGGATAACCTAAATTTCAAAGGGTCATTTCTTAATATTCTAGGAAATTTTTGTATAGATGAAAGGGGCAATTTCCATTTTTGATGTGCCAATGCCCAATTGCCCCTGCCTTCCAAATCCCTGCTACCTACCTAAAATTTTGATACAATCAGCTAACAATGGTTGGAGATATTCAAATATTTTGTTCAGGTTGTCTATCCTTGTTCCTAAGGCTACTCCTCGTAGAGATTCCAGCAGGTCAATCACTTGTGATTTTACACCACCAGAGGCAAACACCTTCATGAAATTCTCTTGGCACACAATCTTATAGAATCTCTCTTTTAAAGACAGCAAAATCTGTAGTAAAAAGATTTGTGTCATTGATATTGTTTTGAATACAAAATATATACCAAACTAAGCAAGGTCACAGTACCCAATAGTCCTATTTCTCTGACAAAATTTGCAAAATGACAATAGTTCCTGTGATACAAAGAGATATTTTTGGTTTTAAAGAACAGAATTAAGTCAACTATTATAACCTGACCTGACGCCCAACTAGCTTCGTCCCTTTTTCTTTTTCAAATTCAATATGGGAATTAGTCAAAGACAAAAATGAGCAGAACTAGCAGGTAAGCCACACACCTAAAAATAATTTCCACAAGATAGAACATAATGCTGATGCTGCATATGCAAGTTCTCATGTGGCTGTGAATTGAAAAACTTGTTATCAAAATATTTTTCCAAGCTTTCCATGTGTCATTCAACATTTTATAACCGTGATTTTCACATCATGACATTTAGCCTAGAATCTAACTATAAACTAATTATTTAAGACATGAACTTTGCACTAAACATACACAATTCCAGTACTGTTCTTTCCAGGATTCCTCTTTGACCCCTGAGCCAGCCAATACTAAAGCTTTTAACAGACATCTTCGGGAGCTTGCTGGAAGACAACTGTAAGGAGGCTGATGATTGGCTTCATCTTTTGTTATTGTCCATAAATGCTCACACTTTGTAATGTACCCTGCTCTGATAAAAGGAAGAAAAATAAGCAATTTCTAAGCATATTTTCAAATTTTGTTTTCATGTATTGTTGAATGGAATCACTATCTTGGCTGTGCAAAATTAACAGACTCGTTACAAGTCAGTTTCCAATTTATTTGAGAAAAGAATTTTAAAAGATTGTGCTCTAATATGGAACATCTTTCTTAGCTATTTATTTTCTTAACTTTACTCTGAGCAAGCTGGCCTGTTACATTAACATGCAAGTCAAGGTAACCTAAATCTGGACATTAATTAATATCAAAGATATACCCACTTATCAAATATTATTGCTCTGTCACTTGCAGTTGGATAGATATGGAATTTTCACAAAAACTTAAACATGAGTCATTCATGCAAAAAATGTAGGTCAAGGGGCATTTTTTTGCTGATTACTATCCAAGATGTGCCCACTGACCCAATACCATCTCAAAACCAGAATGTACAAACTCCCCAACTCTATTGGGCTGGGGGGATAAAAATTTCTTACACAGATGAAGTTTCTTTGTGTACAGTTGTGCATATGAAACTTGTGGAAAGATGGACAGGGTGATTCCTTAATTATACCCCAAAATTTGTCTGTTGAATGTGTAATGAACTATATACTATTACTCACTTTGGTTTATTTTCTACCAATGACAATAATAACTCTAGAGAATCTGTAAGAATTTTATCCTCTGATGTCCAGGCACTTATGTTTGTTAAGACACAGTTTAATAGGAATGATATGGTCCATTGAGCACCGTCTGTATCACGTCCAAATGATGACAGCAAAGCCTGACTAAACTGGAAAAAAAATATGAAAATTCAGAAACTTGCTGCAGAAAATGAATTGTATAATATTTAAGCTATGTATAACATGTATAAAATGTAATTTATTATATATAACCTAAATTCAAAACTTCAATAAGCTTTTTAAGTAATTGCCATTGTTAGGCATGATATCGATCAAGAATGTCAGTTTGGTGTAATGAAACTCCACCAAATCATTAACTGTTTGAAGTGTTGTGTCCAATTTAAAATCGATATGTTTGATTTTTTACATAAGTTGAAATTTCTTTTCTCAGCTACTTGTCAGTAACAGCGAGTGTTCTATACAGTCTGTTCGTTTATTCTTGTTGTCTTTTGTCTAAGGTTCTCTCTAGTGGAATTGAACTTTGATCAATTTGATTTTTATTGTGTGTTTAATTTTGTGCTTTATCTGGGAATATTGATAGGGGGAAGGTTGGGCCAAAAATCTAGTTTTAAACCCCACCACATTTTATATGTGCCTGTCCCAAGACAGGAATCTTTGACAAAGCTTTTGTTTGTACTTGTCTTTTTGATGTTTCTGCTCCTTGTTCAAGAGGGGGGTCTATCTATTTCAGGACTGGATTTAAATAATATGCATTTTATTTAGACCATGGGCCATTTGTAGAACTGTGAGCAGGGCCTACTGGCCTCATTGAAGGCTGGTGGTGATTGTCCATTGTGGTTTTTCTAAATAACCACTTATTATGTGAGCTGTGTGGCATACAATTATTGCACATCTCATTATTTTCTATTAAACATTTGATTTTGTCCCATGCTGTTGAGAAAAATAAATTTGGTTTTCTGAAGTACCTTGGCAACATAGCATTCACTATGAAAAACAGCTGGTATCGTCATTAAAGTTCTGCATAAAAAAGCTTGATACAGACAGACTAACAAGGGAGCATTGAAAACTGACTGCAATAGTTAAAGCTGATAACACGAACAAAACGGACTTACCTGAGCATAATAATTTTCATCTGGTAATAGATATGACCTTGACCATCGATGTAAGAACCACATGGTAGAACTGATCAGCTGTGGACTGATTATACCAATGAGCTTGGCATCAACAGCACGATTCTCAACCTCACACAAGCGAAAAACTCCTGATACTAATCTGAAAATTTAAACTTATGATATTATAACTACCCCAAAGCTTTGGACTGAATACATCAGTAAGTTTGGGAACCACCAATATAAACTTAATTCAATTTAACCTCTGTTTATGAAAAATTTATGAAAGGAATGACAGAAAGACTTAAACTAATGACTTGTAAAGGGTTCCTGTTACTCTAGGAGGGCCTCTCATTACAAGTACAACAAAAAGTTTTTTAAAATTTTAATGGATACAGTGAGAGTAATATTAAAAATAGTTTCTTGAAGACATATTGTCTACGAAAAATTATTTTTTGTAAAACCAAAAAATTGTCGTCAGACTATTCGTTTTGTTTATTTAGAAAGATACAAACATTTAAAATACCACTAGGGTACCTTATTACTTCAAACATTGAAAAACATATAATATTTGTAAAGCTTTACAAAAATTCATATTCATGAGATGTAGATGAGCTGTAAGCATGCGCACTATACTTTCTTTGATCGAAAACTTCCATAGTTCTTGCACATGGTGCATAGTCTGTTTCTCAAAGTTTTAGCTCGGAAGAAAATTAAAGCGGCAACCGAATATTAGAGCTACTAAATGAATAAAATTGACAAAAATGTTTATTATAATTGCCTGTATTAAGTTTTGAATGTGATTTAAAAGGTAAACACGAAAAATATTGGTATTTTTTCAACATATCAATGTATTCGAGGACAAAACCGGAGATTCTGATTAGCGTCCGCGTTAAAACTACTCAGTCTAAATCTGTGTCAATGTGACGTAATGCAGGTAAATAAAATATCAATCAATATTGTCGAGCTATTTTGATAAAAATAAACTACTTTTGAGGCAAAATTTGTGGCAAATTTGTTTTTCAATATTCATTTTATTGCATTTCGGTCTAATTGACACCAAAAAATTGGGGGGTAAAAAAAATGAGTTTGCCGTAGACAATATGCCTTTAAGTTTAAAACATAATAAGTTTGCCCCAGGAATAGACTCAGCTTTTTCATTAAGTGATGCAAGCACCTTTAAAGTGACATCAATATTTACATCAGCACTTACCTAACTACCCCATCTGTGTGATGATCTGCCCCAGGTATAGATTCTGCCTTTTCACTAGGTGATGCCAGCACCTTTAAAGTTACATCAATGTTTACATCCTTTGATGTTGATATGGTAAATTCCATTATATCTGGAGGGATCATAGGTGTTTCACCTTCTGATTCTATTGTAAGAACATGAGCTGAAAAAAACAATAATAAGTTCAAAAGACGCAATGCCCCATCTTGTGCAACATTTAGGACAGACAAACGAACCGACCTGAACACTATATGCCCCCGTAATTTTTATAAATGGGGCATAAAAAGTACAGAAAAGCTATAAAATAATTCAAATTACAAAATTATAGCAGTATATCTGCCTTTTGTATACCATAACATGTATTAGTGGCAGCTGGTTAAACAAGATTATGTTGCTTCATACTACATGTACTAAACATTTTAGAATTCTAGTTATCTTCCCTGAGTGACATATCTGAAAGCAATGTAATTTCATCTGACATCATGCACACCTATAAATGATGTACTTCCTTTATATTACCGGGTAAGTTTCATAAAATCTTTAGATGATCCTTTCCAGGTGAAGCTATGTCAAGTTTCATGAAGAAATATTATGCAAATAAAAGGGGGGGGGGTGCCCTAATGAGATATATAGAACAGAAAGACAGGTCACAGTGGTAGATTGATTCTTTTAAAGTGAAAGTGTGTGTGTGTGTGTGTTTGGTGTTTGACGCCCTTTATCAATGCACCTAGGTCAGTTTTAATGGTGGAGGAAACCAGAGTACCCAGAGGAAACCATCGGCCTTGGGCAGTTTAAAGTGAAAGTAGCTTTCATGTTATTGATTGAATATTAAACATTTTTAAGAAAACAATTGTTGAAAATATTTTTAAGAAAAGAAACTTTTTTCTTCCATCTTAATTTACTTACTGGTTACTAATAGAATCCAGTGTAGATCTTCATACAGCACTGTAAGATATGTAGTATCTAGTGATAGGTTGTGACCTTCAGCTACAAACTGCTGTAATCTTTGAAGTTGTCCATGTAACCTGGATATTCTGTCTTCAAGGATCCTGAAAATTAAAGGAAGATTCTAGAGTCCTGTAAAATTATACTGTCATAACACAAATAATTTAATAAGCTTGAAGCTATATTTTAAGACATAATCTTCATGATAAATTTTTACTTTATCATATTAAAGATATTCTTATAACAACCAATGGGAATTAAAAGATCCTTTGACAATGTAAGAGGAATACTAAACGCAGGAATCAAGAATACCAACACAAAGAATCTTGCTCCCATATTCCTAAGTTAATTCTTATCACCATACCAACCCCTTAAAATCCTTCTGTACTTATTTAGATAATATAAGTGCTATGCCCAGGAACAAGCCTTGTCAGGGTGTCTATACAACACCAAACACCTATAAATCTTACCTAAAACCAACCCAATCCACATACTACTTATTTTGACAGTAGAGGTATAAAATGGCCAGGAATTAGCCTTGCCAGTGTGCCTATACCACACAAAACATCAGTAAATATTTACCCAAACCAACCCAATTCCCATACTACTTATTTGACAGTAGAGGCATGCTTTGCCAAGGAATGAGTCTTCCTAGTGTGCCTAATGCCTATAAAACCCTATCTTATACTATACACTTTGACAGAAGTGGGATACTACGTCCAGGAATGAGTCCTGCTAGTGTGCCTAATGCCTAATATGAAATAGGCAGTGCCTAAATGCGAGCACAGCATAATTCTGTTCAATAAAAAAAATGATTTTGAATCGATGCAGTCAAATAAGATCTGAAACCATCGTAGTTATTTTTGTTTTGGTTAATTTTCTAGAACGTTCAATTTGGGACGAGATCCTAGGGGCGATTGAACGTCAAATAGAAAAGTAAGAAAAAATCGATTAAAATTTGGTTACTACAAAAAATGTAGCAACTCGTCATCATCAGAATATTTTCTCTTTTTCCATTATTAAATAGATAATTTTTGGAATGCGACTGGCAAAATGGGTAATTATTTTCAAATTCACTCCGTTCCTGTAAAAATTTGAGAGCCTTTCCGCACCATGAAAAATCAATATCAGCATTAGGCAACTTTTTCGCGGGAACAAATACCGTAGAGCTCTCCGCTCGAGCGGGCACTTCATGCCCGCTATAAAACCCTATCTTATACTATATACTTTGACAGAAGTGGGATACTACGTCCAGGAATGAGTCTTGCTAGTGTGCCTAATGCCTATACAACCCTATCTTATACTAGTATATACTTTGACAGAAGTGGCATACTATGTCCAGGAATGAGTCTTGCTAGTGTGCCTAATGCCTATACAACCCTATCTTATACTATATACTTTGACAGAAGTGGGATACTACGTCCAGGAATGAGTCTTGCTAGTGCCTAATGCCTATACAACCCTATCTTATACTATATACTTTGACAGAAGTTGGATACTACGTCCAGGAATGAGCCTTGCCAGTGTGCCTATACTACCCTATCCCTTGCTACTTACTTTGACAGAAGTGGAATACTATGTCCAGGAATAAGTCTTGCTAGTGTGCCTATACAACATACCCTATCCCTTACTACTTACTTTGACAGAAGTGGAATACTATGTCCAGGAATAAGTCTTGCTAGTGTGCCTATACTACCCTATCCCTTACGACTTACTTTGACAGAAGTGGAATACTATGTCCAGGAATAAGTCTTGCCAGTGTGCCTATACTATCCTATCCCTTACTACTTACTTTGACAGAAGTGGAATACTATGCTCAGGAATAAGTCTTGCTAGTGTGCCAATACAACATAGTACATCAGTAAATCTCTCTCTATCATCTTCCTCTATCTCATCGATGTCTTCATCATCTAAAGCACCATCCATACAATCCTGTAACAAAATAATAATCATGCCTGTCTATTAAAGTTTTTAATGATATCATTGTAGATAAATAAGCCTAAAATAGTAGACTACAATGTTTTTTTTTCATCATATGTACCAGTAATACCTGTCATCATAGCAATCACTAGTTCACAAATCTGATGTGTTCATAATGCAGATTTGAAGTCTAAAGTCTTAGATAAGTATAGACATATAGCTTCTTCAAGGCCATCGATTTAATTATGGAATTTCTAATATCAAGGGAAATAAATTTGATTATTATGATGGCAAAGTTCGTCGAGCTATTAAAATATCAAATTTATTTCCAGAGATGTTAGAAATTCAATACTCATCAAGATTTTAGTAATTTTGTAAAAGGTTTTTCTCTAATGTCTACAGGTTAACAAGTGTGGCCACTAAAAGTATGTCTCGCCTGCCGGCACCATCACTAAAATCAACTACCTAAGCTTTCATTTCTTGATATAAACACAAAAAGTGTCTGTATACCCAATATCAGATGCCTAGCTATAATATACTATTCAAGCAATCCATTGTCCACACAAGTATTAAAAAAAGTTTTTCCCCTGAAAAAAAAAAGACCTTAGTTCAAAGTCACTGGAGCGTGAAAATGGGGTAAGGGTCACATGGCATGGTGACAGATGCGTTGACCATAACCGCAACTGTCTGTATACCAAATGTCAGATGCCTAGCTACTATAATTTTTAGCAATTCATCATCCACAAAAGTCTTACAAAAAAGTTTTTCAGTCTGAAAAAGACCTAAGTTCACAGAGTCACTAGAGCATGAAAATGGGGACAGGGTCACGCGGCATGGTGACAGTTGCGTAGACCATAACCTCAACTGTCTGTATACCTAATATCAAATGCCTAGCTATTACACTTTTCCAGCAATTCATCGTCCAAAAAAGTCTTACAAAAAAGTTTATGGACTGAAAAAAGACCTACTGTAGAAGCAGAAATATTCGTGGGGGATTAATTTTCGTTAATTTCGTGGATAAGAAAAATCCACGAAATTAGATCCCCACGAATTTAAAATATTTAGTTAAAGAGTGTATATCAAAATTAAAAATCCACCAAAAGGACAAGGTACAGTAAGGGCCATATTTGGCCCCCCTATTTAAAGAAAATCAAATCCAAAGTAAATGATTTAAATATCATTAAGGTTTCAAGTAAGATGATTAAACTTTTTGACAATGGTAAACATTTTCCATCATCTACTCTAATTTCAATTTTATAGAGGCTTAAAGTAGTCCAAAAGTATCAAAATCGTCGAAATATGTCATTTTTTATGCTTATTTTGTGATTTTTAATGACCAGCGACAATGTAGACCATGGATTTCCCAACTGATTTATAACCATTTTATAGTGCAAATTAAACTGTGGTCTAAGTAGTCGCTGGCATCTAAAAATTGAAAATATTACCCAAATATTGTCCATTTTCCAGGAATTTGAAAGAAATCATACATATTCACCATGTTTTGACAAGCAATTTCAAATAATAAACATGAAAAATTCTGATAAATTTAGCTGTTTTATCTTCTTCATTCATTTGACTTAATAAAATAACAAAAGGACTTTTCTCTAGATCAGTTTTCTATTTTTCAGTTTTAGAGGGGGCCAAATACGGGCCTTACCGTACCTTGTCCTTTGTCCCCACCAATTCAGTTTTGTGCCTTCAACCACGAAATTTTATCCCCACGAAATAATAAATGATTATACAGTAAGTTCACGGAGTGAATGGAGCTTGAAAATAGGGTCAAGGTCACATGGCATGGTGACAGTTACGTAGACCATAACCGCAACTGTCTGTATACCAAATATCAGATGCCTAGCTATTATACTTTTCCAGCAATTTATCGTCCACAAAAGTCTTACAAAAAAGTTCACAGCCTGAAAAAAGACTAAGTTCACAGAGTCACTGGAGCGTGAAAATGGGGTCAGGGTCACATGGCATGGTGACAGTTGCATAAACCATATACTGAACTGTCTGTATACAGGGTTGCCACTATTTTGTTGTTGCAAATTTCAAGGGTTTTTCCAGGACTTTTCAAGGGTATTTAAGTCATTTTCAAGGATGAAAATAGTCCACAAAATTTCAGTCCCCCGGGGAAATTTTCTGTCAAACAGTTCAATCATGAACCTTTGATTGTGGAACTATCCAATTCCAGGGTTTTTCAAGGATATTTTCACTTTTTTTCAAAATTCAAGATATTTTCCAGGACCTTGAACTGACAAATGAAATTCAAGGGCTTTTCCAGGTTTCAAGGATGTGTGGCAACCCTGTGTATACCAAATATCAGATGCCTAGCTAATATACTTTTCCAGCAATTCATCGTCCACAAAAGTCTTACAAAAAAGTTTACAGCCTGAAAAAAGACCTAAGTTCACAGAGTCACTGGAGCGTGAAAATGGGGTCAGGGTCACATGGCATGGTGACAGTTGCATAGACCATAACCTGAACTGTCAGTATACCAAATATCAGATGCCTAGCTAATATACTTTTCCAGCAATTCATCGTCCACAAAAGTCTTACAAAAAAGTTTACAGCCTGAAAAAAGACCTAAGTTTACAGAGTCACTGGAACGTGAAAATGGAGTCAGGGTCATACGGCATGGTGACAGTTGCGTAGACCATAACCTGAACTGTCTGTATACCAAATATCAGATGCCTACCTATTATACTTTTCAAGCAATTCATTGTCCACAAAAGTCTAACAAAAAGGTTTACGCCGCCGCCGTCACCGCCGCCACTGCTGGAAAGTAATACCTATGTCTCGCCTTCCGCGACTATTCGTCGCAGGCGAGACAAAAATTGCAAAAGGTTGATCATCGATTGCAAGTGCAATTAGTCTGAGAACAAAATTTTCCAGAGTCGAGAAATACTTTTTCAAAACTGGTTGAGAGGTTGATATGATAAATCTGATGAAAATTAGAGAATTTTGGTTCCAAATTTTTCTTTGTTCATTCAATATACATGTGTCAAATATATATCTCTTTCAACTTCTACTACAGTGTAGCAACTACCCTAAATAAAATTGTATAGAAGTAAGAATTTTAATTCATTTATGTACAATTATTGTCTTTTTCTGTTTTATAAGTGAACCAAAAGGGTAAATATTAGATAGCTAGATTTCTATCTAAAATATTTTTAAAGGTGAGAAATCACGTGTGTTTTCTTTTTGAAAATAAAAGAAATTGAAGTTAAAGATTTGTAAAATCCAATTAAGGGGGGATAATTCATCTTTTTCTGTGTTCTGTGTACCTGTGTTCTGGTTCCTTCTGGTCCACTAATATGACACTGGATGTATGAATTGAAGACTTCTATGGCTTTAGGCTTTAATGAATCTACACAGGCATCCTTCAGCTTGTTAACAAGTTCCATCCAACTCTCCAACATGTTCTCATAGGCCTCCATGTAGATGGTGTCATCCTTGTGTAGCTGAAATTCATATATAGATAAGTCTATACATATTGTAAATAGATTATATCCTTTGCTTATAGCTGTTAGAGGATAACACTTGAAGATGCAAATGTGGACCAATATTTTATTCAAGTCTCAATTTCCTCATTAACTCTAGATCTTGTAAGCTGAAACAAATTTGATGTACAAATAATTGTTCACATCCTGAGTGGGAATCAAACCCATCTTTTTGTCACATCAATGGCTACACAACATACACTTAGTCACTAGCCCAACTACACGATATAAAAATCAGCGGATTTCTTGAATTTATCTATTTTCAACTATCTTAAACATTTAGATGTTTTGTGATACATGACTTTTTGTATATTTAAGTATGTTAAAGTAATTGTAAATCTATCAATCATGTTCTATATAAACTTCTTGATGTTCAAACTCTTTTGCTACTTATAGGCTACTGATTTGGCAAATAAAGATATGTCTTACCAGTTAATCATTTAAGATCTACCTTGGTCTTAAGTTCTAGAGATTACACATGGATTAGAAGGAAAATTAAGGCCAAGGTCATGTGGCTATGTGTGGCAGGTGACAGAATCACAAAGAAGAATTTGTGGACCAACTATTAGTAATACTTTTGATAATAATTTGATAAACAAGAGGCTCCCAGGAGCCTGAATTGCTCACCTGGTCTTGATGTCAACACTTTGAAGACTTTTGTATAGCTAAATGGGCTGAATGTTTAAGCAATAAAAAGCTTTTCTCTATCTGCAATAGTTTTCATTCCAAAGCAAAAAACACAATTTTTCACATTTAAAGGGCCATAACCCCTTAAAGGGGTCATCTGACAACTTCGACCCTGGGAAGACTTTTGTAGAGCTAATTAAGCTGAACTTTTAAGCAAGCAACATCTTTTCTCTATCTGCAATAGTTTTCTTTCAATAGGCCAAAAACACTATCTTTGCCTTTAAGGGGCTGTAACCCCTATAAGGAGTCATCTGACAACTTCAACCCTATACATATACAGACTTTTGTTGAGCTAAAAGAGCTGAACATTTAAGCAAGCAACAACTTTTGTCCATCTGCAATAGTTTTCATCCTATAGGCCAAATACACTATTTTTTGCCTTTAATGGGCGGTAACCACTGTAAGGGGTCATTTGACAACTTTGACCCTATGGAGACTTTTGTAGAGCAAAATGAACTGAACATTTAAGCAAGCAACAACTTTTCTCTATTTGCAATAGTTTTCATCCTATTGGCCAAAAACACTATTTTTTGCCTTTAAGGGGCAATAACCCCTATAAGGAGTCATCCGACAACTTCGACCGTATGGAGACTTGTGCAGAATTAAACGAGCTGAACATTTAAGCAAGCAACAGCTTTTCTCTATCTGCAATAGTTTTCATTCAATAGGCCAAAAACTCTATTTTTTGCCTTTAAGGGGTCATCTGACAACTTCGACCCTATGGAGACTTTTGTAGAGCTAAATAAGATGAACATTAAAGCAAGCAACAGCTTTTCTCTATCTGCAATAGTTTTCATACGATAGGGCATGAAACAAGAGGCTCCCAGGAGCCTGAATCGCTCCACTGAACTACACAGGTACATATATATTACATATATATAGATATTATTGTGCTTAACCATATTATGCGATTTAAATTTCTAAAATAACTTGGTTAGTTTTCAAGTTATAGGGCTTCAATAAGTGCAAAATTTAGCAAAAATTAGAAAAAAGGGCAATAACTCCCACATCAGCAGTCAGATCTTTTCCAAAATTTCAGGACAGGTACTTAATATGCTGATCACTTTTGATTCTTGCACAATTTTGATATCTGAAACCACTTTTGAGTTATTAGCAAAAAAATGAAATTTACCCCCTATGTTCTATTTTTAGCCATGGCAGCAATGTTTTTTACGGATCAAAAATATGAACGATACAGTTGTAGCATATGAGCTATTAAACAAGAGTGCCAAGTTAAGATGAAGTTGGTCTTACGGTGTCAGACAAGTTAATCTTTGAAATTCAGGGGGAAAGTAATGAAAAATGGAAAATTTGGTTGTTTTAAGGACAATAACTCCTAATAGAAATGGTCCTACAGCTTTGACCTAATTACATGAAACGTAGATTTTGATGTGCTTAATCATATGCAATTTGAATTTTTAAATTATCTTGTATAGTTTTCAAGATATATGGCTAAATAAGTGAAAAATTTTGAAAAAACTCCAGAACAAGAGGCTCCCAGGAGCCTGAATCGCTCACCTGACATATGTGCCTGAAGTAAAGGTTACAAGGCAAAATCTATTTAACGTTGAAAGGGTCATATGATTAATAAGGGGGTCATCTGACAATATGGTGGATCTAAAGGTGCTGATCACTTTTGTTCTCAATCAAAATCTAAAAATCTGTCACCATTTTTGAGTTATTTGCAAAAAAATGCAGTTTAACCTAATGTTCTATTTTTAGCCACAGCGGCCATGTTTTACAATCAATCAAAAATCCCCACAACAGTTCTATACACCTAATAATAATAAACAATAATACCAAGTTTGGTTCCATTTAGACTTAAAGTGTCAGAGGAGTTAACATTTTCAATATAAGGAAATGCAATTAAAATGCTCAATTTTGACGTTCCAAGGGCAATAACTCCTCAAAGGAAAGGTCCTACAAAGTTGACCCAGTTACAAATTTTGTAGATCTTGATGCGCTTAACAATATGCAATTTAAATTTCTCAAAAATCTAGTATAGTTTTCAAGATATTGAGCTAAACAGGTGCAAAATTTGCAAAAAATCCACAAAAAGGGCAATAACTCCCACATGGGTTGTTGGATTATCTTCAAAATATCAGAGCTGGTAGATCTTGAGGTGCTGATCACTTTTGTTCCCTATCAAAATTTTGAAATCTGTCACCGTTTTAGAGTTATTCGCAAAAAACTGCCATTTACCCCTATGTTCTATTTTTAGCCACAGCGGCCATGTTTTACGACCAATCAAAAATCCCCACATCAGTTCTATACACCTAATGCTAATAAACAACTATACCAAGTTTGGTTCCATTTGGACTTAAAGTGTCAGAGGAGTTAACGTTTTCAATGTAATGAGGAAATGCTGTTAAAATGCTAAATTTTGACGTTCTAAGGCCAAAAACTCCTTAAAGGAAAGGTCCTACAACGTTGACCCTGTTACATATTTTGTAGATCTTGATGTGCTTAACAATATGCAATTTAAAATTCTTAAATATCTAGTATAGTTTTCAAGATATTGAGCTAAACAGGTGCAAAATTTGCAAAAAATCCACAAAAAGGGCAATAACTCCTACATGGGTCGTTGGATTTTCTTCAAAATTTCAGGGTAGGTAGATCTTGAGGTGCTATGTTCTATTTTTAGCCACAGCGGCCATGTTTTACGACCAATCAAAAGTCCCCACATCAGTTCTATACACCTAATGCTAATAAACAGCTATACCAAGTTTGGTTCCATTTGGACTTAAAGTGTCAGAGGAGTTAACGTTTTCAATGTAATGAGGAAATGCTGCTAAAATGCTAAATTTTGACGTTCTAAGGGCAATAACTCCTAAAAGGAAAGGTCCTACAACATTGACCCTGTTATATAATTTGTAGATCTTGATGTGCTTAACAATATGCAATTTAAATTTCTCAAATATCTAGTATAGTTTTCAAGATATTGAGCTAAACAGGTGCAAAATTTGCAAAAACTCCACAAAAAGGGCAATAACTCCTACATGGATCGTTGGATTTTCTTCAAAATTTCAGGGTAGGTAGATCTTGAGGTGCTGATCACTTTTACCCTATGCCAGAATTTTGATATCTGTAGCCGTTTTTGAGTTATTTGCAAAAAACTGCATTTTACCCCTATGTTCTATTTTTAGCCATGGCGGCCATGTTTTACGACGAATCAAAAATCCCCACATCAGTTCCAAGCACCGAATGCTAATGAACAACCATACCAAGTTTGGTTGCAATTGGACTTATGGTGTCAGAGGAGTTAACGTTTTAAAAAGTTTACGGACGACGGACGACGGACGACAGACGACGGACGACGGACGACGGACGACGGACGGACGACGGACGCCAAGTGATGACAATAGCTCACATGACCCTTCAGGTCAGGTGAGCTAAAAAGGGCAATAACTCCCACATCAGCAGTCAGATCTTTTCCTAAATTTCAGGACAGGTACTTAATATAATGATCACTTTCATTTTTTGCACAATTTTGATATCTGAAACCATTTTTGAGTAATTAGCAAAAAAACTGCAATTTACCCCAATGTTCTATTTTTAGCCATGGCGGCCATATTTTTTGACAATCAAAAATCCGAACGATAGAATTGTAGCAATTATGCTATTAAGCAACTGTGCCAAGTTTGGTTGAAGTTGGATGTATGGTGTCAGACAAGTTCATCTTTGAAATTCATGGGAAAAGTAATGTCCGTTAGCTTTTTTCAAACATCTTCTTCTCTGAAACTGCTTGGCCAAATGCAGCCAAACTTGATATGGTTGTTCCTTAGGGTATTGTGCAAAAAGTTTGCATAGGGATTTTTGATACATCAAAAAACATGGCCGCTGTTACTAAAAATAGAACAAGGGGGTCAAATACAGTTTTTTGCAAATAACTCAAAAACGGTGACAGTCATCAAAATTCTGGCATAGGGTAAAAGTGATCAGCACCTCAAGATCTACCTGCTCTAAAATTTTCAAGAAGATCCAACAACCGATGCAGGAGTTATTGCCCTTTTTCTGGATTTTTTCAAAATTTTGCACTTATTTAGCAGTTTCAGAGAAGAAGATGTTTGAAAAAAGCTGACGACGGACGACGGACGCAAAGTGATGGCAATAGCTCACATGACCCTTCGGGTCAGGTGAGCTAAAAATGGTTCCACAGCTTTGACCTAATTAAATGAAATGTAGATTTTAATGTGCTTAATCATATGCAATTTGAATTTTTAAAATATCTTGTATAGTTTTTAACATATAGGGCTAAATAAGTGCAAAATTTTGAAAAAAATCCATATAAAGGGCAATAACTCATACATCGGTTGTTGGATCTTCTTGAAAATTTCAGGGCAGGTAGATCTTGAGGTGCTGATCACTTTTACCCTATGCCAGAATTTTGATATTGTCACCGTTTTTGAGTTATTTGCAAAAAACTGTATTTAACCCCCTTGTCCTATTTTTAGTAACAGCGGCCATGTTTTTTGATGTATCAAAAATCCCAACGCAAACTTTTTGCACAATACCCTAAGGAACAACCATATCAAGTTTGGCTGCATTTGGCCAAGCAGTTTCAGAGAAGAAGATGTTTGAAAAAAGCTAAAGGACGATGGACGCAAAGTGATGGCAATAGCTCACATGACCCTTCGGGTCAGGTGAGCTAAAAACTTGGACCAAATGGAGACTGTAGTAGATCTTTTGATGCTGAAGCAGTAGGGTGGCATCAGATTTAATTTATCTCTTATACTTTTTGAATTACAAGCCAAAAACAGTAGTCTGACCTCCCTGGTCTATTTTTAGCAACGGCGGCCATGTTTTTTGACGAATCAAACTTCCCCACATCAGTTCTGTGGGGGATACCCTAAAGTACCACCAGACCAAATTTGTTTTTAATCTGTGCAGCCGTTTCAGGGGAGAAGAAGTTTGAAGAAAAGTTAACAATGACGACGATGATGGACGACGACGACGGACGCCAAGTGATGGCAATAGCTCACATGGCCTTTGGCCAGGTGAGCTAAAATATTTGAACCTGATCACTCAATGTCAATGTCTGTACAGTTAAACTTCCCCACTGTATGTAATTAGGTGTGTCAGTTATCTGCCCAAGGTTAATTGGTGGTTTCTTTCACCTTTAAAACTGATTGCCATAAATGGCATCATAAAAAAAAAATATTTGAAAAGCAAACCCCCCCCCCCCCCCCTTAAAAAAAAAACAAAAAATAATAAATAACCAAAACCATCCTAACCAATTTTTACTTCAATAAAATACTGAGTCTAAATAGACAAAAGGTAGAATATCAAAAGACCTGAAAACATATCCAACCATATGGGACCCCCTGATGTTTCATACAAAATATCAAAAGCTTATGATTAATAGTTACTAAGAAATCTGTTATGAAAATTTTAGTCATGGACTGAACGACAGATGGACCTGTCAAAAACATCAGACCCTACACAACTTTGTTGCCTAGGGTATGATAACTCATAAATTTGCCTCTAAAGTGATGGTCATAATAACCCATCATTATATTTCAGTAGCCCTCGGTTACTTCATGTTAATAATGAACCTTTAACACTTATCACAGTGATTCTGAAGTATTTTTTTCACTTTTACCGGACATCATGTCCTATAACCATATACATTGCAATGGAAAAATATTTTACTGGACCAAGCAAATGACCAGATTTGTCTGGAGTCCAACGGACCTAATGAATGACTGTTATCAAGGTCACACGCCTTAACCCTTTAAGCCTTTAATTATGCTTCTTCATATATATCCCATATTCATCACATTCCCTGAATGTTTGAAGAAGGGTCAATTTTATTTAACAACTGAACTTCAAAAGTTATAACTATTTTATTGGTTTCAGTATTGAAGTTAAAAAAAAATCTGTCAAAGTAAAAAGGTCAGATTTTGATTATCAGGAAGTAGGTGAGCAACAGACCTGAAATTAAATCTCATGCAATGGACCACATGCTAATACTACATACCAAATATCAAGAGGCACATGTGATGAGCACATGGAGTAGTTAATTACTAAACAAGTGTGGCCACTTAAAGTATGTCTGGCCTGCCGGCAACATCACTAAAATCAACTATTTAAGCTTTCATTTCTTGATATAAACACAACAAGTGTGGCCACTAAAAGTATGTCTCGCCTGCCGGCACCATCACTAAAATCAACTACCTAAGCTTTCATTTCTTGATATATAAACACAAAAGAGCGTGTCTGTATACCCAATATCAGATGCACAGAGTCATTGGAGCGTTAAAATGGGGTCATGGTCACATGGTGACAGTTGCGTTGACCATAACCGCAACTGTCTGTATACCCAATATCAGATGCCTAGCTATTATAATTTTCCAGCAATTCATCGTCCACAAAAGTCTTACAAAAAAGTTAACGGCCTGAAAAAAGACCTAAGTTCACAGAGTCACTGGAGCGTGGAAAATGGGGCCAGAGCCACATGGCATGGTGACAGTTGCGTAGACCATCACCTGAACTCTCTGTATACCAAATATCAGATGCCTAGCTAATATACTTGTCGAGCAATTCATCGTCCACAAAAGTCTTACAAAAAAGTTTACGGCTTGAAAAAAGACCTAAGCTCACAGAGTCATTGGAGCGTTAAAATGGGGTCATGGTCACATGGTGACAGTTGCGTTGACCATAACCGCAACTGTCTGTATACCCAATATCAGATGCCTAGCTATTATAATTTTCCAGCAATTCATCGTCCACAAAAGTCTTACAAAAAAGTTAACGGCCTGAAAAAAGACCTAAGTTCACAGAGTCACTGGAGCGTGGAAAATGGGGCCAGAGCCACATGGCATGGTGACAGTTGCGTAGACCATAACCTGAACTGACTGTATACCAAATATCAGATGCCTAGCTATTATACTTTTCAAGCAATTCATTGTCCACAAAAGTCTTACAAAAAAGTTTACGCCGCCGCCGTCAAGTAATACCTATGTCTCGCCTTCTGCGACTATTCGTAGCAGGCGAGACAAAAAGTGCCTGTATACCCAATATCAGATGCCTAGCTATTATACTTTTCAAGCAATTCATTGTCCACACAATTGTTACAAAAAGTTTTCTGCCTGAAAAAAAAACCTAAGTCCACAGAGTCAATGGAGCAAAACAAATAGGTTATGGTCACATGGCAGGGTGACATTTGCGTAGACCATAACCTCAACTGTCTGTATACCCAATATCAGATGCCTAGCTATCATACTTTTCAAGCAATTCTTCGTCCACAAAAGTCTTACAAAAAACTTTTGGGCCTGAAAAAGATCTAAGTTCAAAGAGTCACTAGAGCCTGAAAATGGGATCAGGGTCATACGACATGGTGACAGTTGCATAGACCATAACCTTAACTGTCTGTATACCTAATATCAGATGCCCAGCTATTATACTTTTCCAGCAAATCATTGTCCACAAAAGTCTTACAAAAATATTTTTGGCCTGAAAAAAGACCCAAGTTCACAGAGTCACTGGAGCGTTAAAATGGAGTCAGGGTCACATGGCATGGTGACAGTTGCATAGACCATAACCTGAACTGTCTGTATATATCTAATATCAGATGCCCAGCTATTATACTTTTCCAGCAAATCATTGTCCACAAAAGTCTTACAAAAATATTTTTGGCCTGAAAAAAGACCCAAGTTCACAGAGTCACTGGAGCGTTAAAATGGAGTCAGGGTCACATGGCATGGTGACAGTTGCATAGACCATAACCTGAACTGTCTGTTTACTAAATATCAGATGCCTAGCTATTATACTTTTCCAGCAATTCATCATCCACAAAAATCTTACAAAAAAGTTTACGGCCTGAAAAAAGACCTAAGTTGAGTAAGTTCACAGAGTAACTGGAGCATGAAAATGGGGTCATGGTCATACGATATGGTGACAGTTGCATAGACCATAACCTGAACTGACTGTATACCAAATATCAGATGCAGAGCTATTATACTTTTCAAGCAATTCATTGTCCACAAAAGTCTCACAAAAAAGTTTACGCTGCCGCCGGAAAGTAATACCTATATGTCTCACCTTTCGCGACTATTCCTCGCAGGCGAGACAAAAACTGTTACCAAAATTATTTCATCACCCGCCTGCCACCAGACATTCACCATTTTATAACCCAGATTTATTACTCTGTAAAATCAGACCAAAATAATACAAAACCAATCTATAAAATACCCCCTCTTCCTCCCCCCAAACCCCAACCAGTTTCTACTAAAATAAAATAAATAAATCATGTTGAGTTGTTTCAGTAGTTTCTCCAGTCCAAAGAGTCATAATCTATTTTCACTTAAAATGACAATAACTATCTAATATTATAAACATTTAAAAAATTAAATATGATTAAGGATTTATAATGTGATTATCTAGTCACTTTGTCTATTGTATTTTGTAAATTTGTTATTAATAATATGATGCTCGCCTAAATCTGGCTTATCATTAATAAAGAATTTGAATTTGAATTTAAATTTGTGATTATCATTGAATTGTAAAAGTTTTAAAGGCTCACCTGAACCCAGTTAGATATATATGTATATATATCTTTGTTTACCTAGTAAACGAACCAGGAAGTTTAAACCATTAGGGTGTGTCTGTTAAACTATGGATATTATTTATCTAAATGGATAAATTCCTATAAGAATTGAATGTATAACTCTCTAACTTTGAAGAATGGCTTCAGGGAACTTTGAAGACCCAGCACAAATACCTGTAAAGTGTCATGTATGTGAGGTGTCTGATATTGAGGTGAAGTGTCTCCAGTGTGACCTATACCTGTGTCAGAAGTGCTCCTCAAGGATTCATTCTAAGAGTAAATCTAACAAGGATCACTTTATTATAGACATTAAGGATCTTGGCAGTTTAGAATCAGCTGACCTACAGCGCAAATTTGACCTTGAAAACCTAACTTGTTCCACACATGAAGGTAAAAAGTGTGTTTCTTTTTGTACCGACTGTGTAAGACCAATATGCATGAAATGTACCAGAGACAAATGCCAAAGTCATAATCATGAGGATTTATGTGAAAGTTATGAAATGAAATATACTAAAATCAAAGAAATTGGGGAACAAATTAAAAATGATATTCCATTATATGACTATGAAGAAAAAAGACTTGATAATTCTTTATCTGAATCAAAACAACAAAGGGACGAGCTTAGAAAACAAATTCAAGACCAGAAAAGGGATCTTCAGGCAGCCATTGACAAATTCTCTCAGAATCTACTACAGCAAGTCGATGACATTTATAATCCAGGACAGGCTAAACTCCAAGATGAACTAAAGAGAATTCAGGAAACAAGAAACGACTTAAAGGGACAGAAACAAGATATTGATAAAATACTATCATCATACCAAGCTTCTGATGTGTTCAATAAAGATTATTCTGAAGGAAGAAAATTGCCAGAAAAAGTGCCATGTGACATTGAAATACCCCAGGCTAAATTTATTCAGAGTGACATTGGAAGTATTTCATTGAATGAAGTATATGGAAGTGTCCATAGAATTCCAGAGTTTAAGTTGTCTCAATCATATCAGACAAATCTTGAAAATGTATGGAGCATTGTACATTCTGATCATGACATGAAATTCATTGGTAGCTTTAGAAATAAAAAGCTACAAAAAGGTAAAGCTAAAAATGACAGGTTAGAAGTGATCAAGGAAGAAGACATTAAAGTTTATGACATGGACATAATGGATAATGGAGATCTAATTATCTCATCAGGTGGATCAGAACTTAAACTTTATACAAAATCAGGAACATTACAAACATTCAAAACTTTCTTTGGTTTAAGAACATTCGGTGTACATGTAAATAAATACAAGGAGGTATTAGTGGGTCTTAAAGAGCTCTTACCTTCTATATCTGTTAGTAAGAATAGTATCAGGCAGGTTGTAGTCCTAAACCAGTCAGGAAACATACAACATACATATGAGTATGATAAAAACAATCAGAGACTTTTTACTGGTCCATTTAGAATTATAACTTGTGGGGATAATATATGTGTAGTTGATATACTGAATAATTCCATGGAGGGGAGGATAGTGGTCATTGATTATAGGGGTCAGATTCAATGGGTCTACAATGGGTGTGGTCTAGACAGACCAGAATTTTATCCCTCTGGCCTGGTAGTAACCTCTTCTGATATGATTCTGGTTTCTGAGGAAGATAACCATGCAATACATGTACTGACCCTAACAGGGGAGGTCATTGTCTGTCACAATGTCAAAGATTTAGGAATAGAGTTCCCTCTCAGTCTGGCTATGGACACTAATGGGTTTTTGTGGGTAGGGTGTGGCAAAGCTGGAGATGGTAAGCTTCATGTAGTCAAGTTATATTGAACTAGTCTTTATTGTAAAAGTATCATTCAAGTTTTGTCAAAATTTTAATTTTTACACTCAGAGTGATTAAAGAGTCACAACTATTCAGTAAGTCACTAAATAAATTGAGAATTAGTTGAACAAGACTAATACTTTTTTCAGGACAACAATAAATAGTATATTATTCTGTAGTTATCATTTTACTTTTATTGTTTATAGGTATGGTTTATGTGTTCTTCTTTCTGTCATTCTCTCTTATTTTGTTTTAAATTTTATTAAGAAGGAAAGAGGCACCAATGGGGCATTCAAGAATCAAAAGTCCAAAAGTCTAAAGAGGCAACGACTAACCCGGTAAACATGAACAAGAGCACCATGATGAAACATAACACACAAAATCAACACTAACAGAGAAATCATCAAAAGAAATCAAAAACATGAACTCAAGTACTTACAAAAGTGAACTCAGGTGCTCCAGAATTTAAAAGTGAATATTGATTTTTGTTTCCAAATTTTAAAAACCAAAATATTGAATCTGGAATACTACTGAAAACTCTACGCATGATAAATAGTGGAGAGATGTAGGAGAAGTGTATGTGACACAGTTAATTATAAACAATGAGCAACACAAAACATACAGAACCTTTAAATGTAACAAGTGGTTGTTGTTTGCTAATGTGCAATTGGAAAAATCAAAAATATTTTTGTTTTAACAATGTTTCCACTGAAATTCTAAGTTCAAAGAGCCATTAATCCTACAAAAATTTGAGAAAACAATTTACCTGGCAATATGCATAACTACACAAGATGAACTTACTACATACAAAGTTTCATAACTTTTTAAGAAGTTTCAGAGAAATTGAGCAGAAAACTTTGTGACAGACAGAGAGACAAAAAACCATTATGTCTCCCAAACAAATTGTGGGGAGTAATAATGATACCTGATAACATTATTCAGCAATTATTTTTATACGACCGCAAAAATTTGCGGACGTATAATGGTATGATGCTGTCGTCCTCGTCTGCGTTGTCTGTTAACTTTAGTTTATTTTGTAATTGCACTCCATAAAGAGGGTACTCTTAATTCTGCAGAATCCATAATTCTCTCCATTACAACAGCTTTCTCAAATGCAACATGTATAATTGGTAAGATTTTGTAAGCCGCCTCCTATCTGTCCCACTCATACAGTAACACCCTCTTCTGTTATTTCTTTGTACTTATGGCCTTTTTCATATCAGGATTCCCACGAACCTTTTGGCTTTGAGTACTTTTCATGAATTCACTACTTTTGGTTTTTGACCTTCCTATGTTTTGATTCAAATGCTGCTGATGAGAGGTTACTCCTTGAAATATCGATATACAGCACAACCAAATAAACTTTGTTATACCCCCTATGGTATTTGTATTTCTAAAGGTTGATTGGTCAGGTCAAGCGAGACTCAACTACATATCTATACCCCTACTTCTCTATTTCTATTTCACTTACAGGCGCTTCCATAGAAGCAGCTTTCACCCATACAGTTGATGTTTTACATCCTAGCAACACTAAATATGTTATATAAGGATTCCCATACAACATGTTAAAATGATTTACTTAAAATTGAAAATTTTCAAACTGACAGTCATGACAGTCTTAGTACAGTTAGATTTTTTCCAATCAAGTCCTATTTTATATAGTGTTAATGGCTAGAAATAAAGTCCAGCATGAAAATGGGGATCAGTAACTCATAAGTTTGTCTGCAAAATCAGGGGTCATACTTAACCCAAATTTATCTAGAATTTTACTTCCACTCCCTTCATTGTAGTTTTGCCCTTAGCTATATATATTGGGATTTCGTTCGGTTTTATGCATTTTGAACATCTTTTGAATTATTGATTTCCTTCTTTTGGGTTCTAGGGCTGCTGATGAGGAATAATTTTCCGAAATGGCCATACAGCTCATAAAAATTTATTGTAGTTGGAGTTGACATATGTGTTGTGGTCTCATGTGCATTTACTTCATATCCTTTCATAAATTATTCAAAGTTTATTCTGAGCCACAGGAAGCTAATTAATAGATTCTCATCTACTTACGTTAACAATAGCTGAGGTGGTTGGAAGCGTTCCTGAAATAACCCCCATAAAATTAAAAGAATCCCCAAAAATTCCCAAAGCACATCAGAATTATAATTTAATGAAAGAACCTTAATCAGCACTCACACATACCCCGCTATTTGATTATAAAAACAAACCTTGAGCTCATAAATGTTTTTGAATAAAAATTTTGTGATAACATACTCAAGTGTGTTATACATCTTTCATACCAAGTTTCATTAAAATCTGATCAGTAGGTTCAGTGGAAATGCGTCCCAAGAGGATTTACAGCAAATTTGTAAGTCCAAAGGGCATTATTCCTACAACGTTTTGTGGATAAAAAATTCCTGGAAATATGCACAAATATATAGGATGAACTTATTGCATACTAAGCTTCATTTAATTCTGTTTAGTACTTTCAGAGGAGTTCTACCCATTAGATGATGAATCAGAATTTTCTGCAAATTTCTAAGTCCAAAGTCTCACAAAAGTATGTGGTTAAAAAATTCCTTGTAATATGCACAACTACATAAGGTGTACATTTAGCATACCAAGTTTCATCAAATTCTGTTTAGTACTTTCAGAGGAGTTGCATCCACAAAAATTTTAACAAATTTCTAATCCAAAGGGCCTTAACTCCCACAAAAGTTATAGGTATAAAAAGTTCAGGAGTGCGGGGAAGAGAATCTAAAAATTAATTACATATGACCTTATTGACTTCATCAACAGTTCTGATTTATGTTAATGGCAAAAATTCATAGCATCCACCCGCACCCCAATACCAAAACAAAACAGAACAACCAATTTTCATTTCATTAAAATACTTTAAAAATTATTTTTTTATGGTGTGGTGGGAATAAATTCTATATTCACATAAACAATAACAACAAACTGCATACAAGCTAATAATATAAAGATTTGTAATTAATAGGTATAATGATTATCATGGCATTGTGATGCTTTAAATACTCAAACTTAGTAAACCTTATTTTCAAAAATACCTTTACCTGGTGATGAACCAGGAAGTTTAAACTTTGTCAAGAATTATGGTGTTCCTACTACAACATGGATACTATTTATCTAAATGGAAAAATTCCTATAAGATATTGAATGTATAACTCTCTAACTTTGAAGAATGGCTTCAGGGAACTCTGATGACCCAGCACAAATACCTGTAAAGTGTCATGTATGCGAGGTGTCTGATATTGAGGTGAAGTGTCTCCAGTGTGACCTATACCTGTGTCAGAAGTGCTCCTCTAGGATTCATTCTAAGAGTAAATCTAACAAGGATCACTTTATCATAGACCTTAAGGATCTTGGCAGTTTAGATTCAGCTGACCTACAGGGCAAATTTGACCTTGAAAACCTAACTTGTTCCACACATGAAGGTAAAAAGTGTGTTTCTTTTTGTACTAACTGTGCAAGACCAATATGCACAAAATGCATCAGAGAAAAATGTCAGTCATAATCATGAGGATTTATGTGAAAGGTATGAATCGAAATATTCTAAAATCAGAGAAATTGAGGAGCAAATTAAAAATGACATTCCATTCTATGACATTGAAGAAAAAAGAATTGAGAAATCTTTATCTGAATCCAGACAACAAAGTGACGAGCTTAGAAAACAAATTCAAGAGCAGAAAAGGGATCTTCAGGCAGCCATTGACAAATTCTCTCAGAATCTACTGCAGCAAGTTGATGATATTTATAATCCAGGGCAGGCTAAACTCAAAGACAAACTAAAGAGAATTCAGAAAACGAGAGATGACTTAAAGAGAAAATACTATCATCATACCAAGCTTCTGATGTGTTCAATAAAGATTTTTCGGAAGAAAGAAAATTGCCAGAAAAAGTGCCATGCGACATTAAAACACACCAGGCTAGGTTTATTCAAAGTGACCTTACCAGTATTCCGTTGCATGATGTATATGGAAGTGTTCATAGAATCCCTGAGTTAAAGCCGTCTTAATCATATCAGACAAAACTTGAAAATGTATATAGCATTGTACATTCTGATCATGACATGAAATTCATTTGCAGCTTTCATAGTAAAAAGCTACAAAAAGTTAAAGCTAAAAAAGACAAGTTAGAAGTGATCAAGGAAGAAAACATTAAAGTTTATGACATGGGTATAATGGATAATGGAGATCTAATTATCTCATCACTTCAACCAGAACTTAAACTTTATACAAAATCAGAAACATTTCAAACATACAAAACATTCTCTGGTTTAGAAACATTATGTGTACAGGTAAATAAAAACAAGGAGGTATTAGTGGGTCTTGAAGATCCATCATCTTTTTGGTCTGTTAGTAAGGCTAGTATCAGGCAGGTTGTAGTCCTAAACCAGTCAGGAAACATACAACATACATATGAATACGATAAAAACAATCAGAGACATTTTACCATTCCATATAGAGTTGTAACTTGTGGGGATAATATATGTGTTGTTGATATACTGAATGATTCATTAGAGGGGAGGATGGTGGTCATTGATTATAGGGGTCAGATTCAATGGGTCTACAATGGGTGTGGTACAGTCGACAGACCAAAGTTTTACCCCCGTGACATGACAGTGACCTCTACTGATATGATTCTGGTTTCTGATGTTGGAAACCATGCAATACATGTACTGACCCCTACTGGAGAGGTCATTGTCTGTCACAATGTCAAAGATTTAGGGATAGAGTTCCCTCGCAGTCTGGCTATTGACACTAATGAGTTATTGTGGGTTGGAGGTGGTGCAGGGAAAAATGATAAGTTTCATGTTATAAAGTTATATTGAACTAGTTCTTTATTGCAAAAGCATAATTCATTTTGTCTGATTATTAAATTGTACTCTGCATAATTTATTAAGAGTAAACTATCATTAAGAAAGTACATGTATTGATACTAAATGAGAACTGTTTTTCTTTTGAGAATTTGTCATGAACAAGATAATTACTTATTTCAGGCCAACAATAAATACATGTGTCTGTTCTTCTTTCTTTCATTTTCTCTCATTTAGTTTTTTTTAACACGTTAAAGAGAAAATATTTATTTTTGAATCCAAATTGTAGATACTAGATAAATGAATCTGGGATACTACTGAAACATTTTGAAAAATATTGATTATGGAAAGATGTTGGATAAGAGTATGTGACACAGTCTTTTATATACAAAAAGATATATAAACATGCAGCAGTTTTATTTCTGCTTGGTGTCTCTCAATTGGCCCCCCAAAAAATCTGTTAAAGACTAAAATGGCAGGATTTCATTAACCAGGAAGTAGGTAAGCAACAGACTTGTAATCCTACATTATGTGAGCTATTGCTGAATAACAAAAATCAAGAAATTTGTCTTTTGTGAAATCTGGCAAAAAATGATTCAGGTTTTCGAAGAACACTTTTATCAAACATATACATGTACAATGCTAATAGGTGGTTGTGTACTCCAAAGAGTAAAATGATTTTGTTAAAATATCTTTGATCAAATAATTCAGACCTGTCAAGTGTCACGCAACTCGCGTGAGACTCACACATCTTATTGGTAAATAATTTAGCGGCAAATTTCTTTGATCTTTCAATTTTTGGGCAAATCTCACGAAAGCAGCTCACAAAAACTTGACAGCCCTCAAATGTTGAAGATGTAAATATAAATAGAGAAGAGTGAAACCTAAATTTGATCTGCAACTTATTATGGTAGAAACACATAAACAAAGTCATCAAAACAAGCAAGCATTGAGCAAGGTTGAAAATTGTATTCACATGGTGTTTAATATTTGAGTATCAAATCAAATTGAATGGAATGGAACATAATACAAGCTTATAATCTTATCTGTCAAGATTTCTCAATACTTGCAAGTATATAGCAAAACTTTTAGTGCTAATATATATATGATGTAAAGGGGCAAAAACTAAAGCAGTAGAGAAACTTAATCTGCAACACTAATATTGAGTTAGTGAGGACATCCGTCATATGATCATATACAGTTAAAAGAGTTTAACACTATGCAGCTGCATACTAAATATTGAAAGCCTACAAATGATATTAGCTAAGAAATGTATTACAAAAATTTGTTATTTTCTACCCTTAAAAAATTCTAAGTCAGCTCCTAAAACAGGAAATAGGTAAGTGATGGACCAGGTAACACATCCCACCGTATGGGCCCCTGTCTGAAGCTGCATACTAAATATTGAAAGCCTAGGATTAGTAGTAGCTAAGTAATCTGTTATGGAAAAAGTGTAACAGACAGACTGACACACACACTGACCCCCTGCATATCTATGTCTCTGCTCAATGTTGTGGTTGGGACAAAAATCAAGGTCAAGGTCAAAAGATGGGGTGCAACTATGCTACACTACTACTGGGCATATGCATACAAAGTTTCATCAACATATAGGACTTAATATAGTTATAATTGTGATATGAAATTGCTCATTAAACTGTATGCATGAAAATTGTCAAAGTGGCTCAGCTGTTAAATCAAGGTCAAGGTTACAGGCAAGACAAAAACATACATATTTTTAAGAGGCATAGAGGTTCATGTCCCTAAGACCTCTTTGAGTATATATTCATGGCATCAACTTTTGACTCTTCCCTGCCCTTTATCACGTTATGAGAAAGAGAGCCCTTTTACCAAATAGCGGCCTCTTTAATGACAGCTGTTTTTCCATTCCATAGGTTTGGAAAGTTAAGACTTAAAAAAAAAATTCAATTAACTCATAATTTCACTATATTAGTAAAGAGGGGTCTCTTAATTTTGAATCAGTGTTACTCTTTCATAACAGTAGCTTTCTCAATGCAACATGTTTAAATGGACAGATTTGTAGGTTCACCTCTGACCTTTGCAACTCACATATTTATACAATCTTCTTTAATTTCTCTTTACCTACGGCCCTTTCAAAAGCAGCAGATTTTTACACTCTAATTGTTCTTTGCCTACAATGCCTAGGGACTCCCACCTACACATTTACACCCCTTTTTCCCTATTAAGCTCCTTTCATGAAAGAATCTTAGTTTTGCTATTGGACTATAAAAATTAACCTTGAGCTCATAAATTTATGTGAATTAGAATTTTGTGATAACATATATCACTACATATGTTATACTTGTTTAGTAGTTTAAGAGAAGCATTCACAAACTGTCCAAAGAACCATAACTCCCACAAAAAATTTTGGATAAAAAATTCCTGGTAATATGTACAACTACATATGGTGTACTTCTAATTTACCAAGTTTTGGTAAATTCTGTTCAGTGGTTGAAGAGGAGTTGTGTTCACAAACTGTATTCGGGACTGTCTGCAATTTTTTAACCAAAGGGCCATAACTCCCATAAAGAAGCAAAGGTGTACCAAAGAGGTAATCAGTATCATAAAACCGTGAAGACAAAGACAAAACCGGCAGACAAAAAATCATCACAACAAAACAAACCATATAACAACATAAAACACACACACATAACAACAAAACCGCATTCAGCAACGCGAACTAGCAGATAAAAAAATACTGGAAATATGAACAAGTATAATGTTCTCATTGCATACCAAATTTCACTCAATTCTGTTAAGTAAATTATGAGGAGTTGTGTTCACACCTTGATCACAGACGGATGAACAGACTGACAGACCAGTCAAAGACTTTATACCCTCTGCAACTTCATTGCCTGGGATATAATAACAACAACTATTCCCCTTATATGTAGAAAGTTCAGCAAGACCCCTCCCAAACCATCCTCCTTTTACAAAGACTCCCCCATACTAATGGTTTCTTACATGGCAGCTGCTTTCCCTTTCGAACAGGTCAGTTGAGCAAATAGTCTTTAGATAAATAGAGCAGATTAATTTGGAGGGGAGACTCATAAATAAAGAGGCATCTTTAATTCTGCCGAGTCCATTAGCTAAAACTTTTTCAAAAAGAAATTGTTTTACTTACGGCCTCTTCCATGGCAGCAGCTTTTCCTATACAACAGGTTTGTTGAGTCAGGTTATGAAGGAAGCTCTCCATCATGTCGGTAGGGAGTCCCATAAATATACTGGAGTTATATGTCTGTACTAGGTTCTTGAAGGTACTGGATATGCCAAGGTTTTCATAGTCTTGTAACTCAATACTGTAAAACAAATTGATACAAAATGTGTATAATCATATAAATGTCAGATTTAAATCTAAACTTGAGTTTGTTACACACAAAATGACATTTAATTCCCATAATAGCATCATTTTTTTTTAAATTGACGTCTTCCATGAATTGTTGGCAACAAACAGACATTATGCATATTTGTAGATTGACATGATTGATAAATTAGTGTTTTGTCTTCCTTTACCACATTTGACACGCTGAATTGACTATTGGCAACACGACGGGTGTGCTATAGCAAGCAAGAACTGCTTACTCTTCCGAAGCACCTGAGTTCGCTCTCGTTTCGACTGGAGATATATTCAGTTATTTTGTGTTTCCATGTTTTACATGTTGTCTATTTTTGTCCTGTTCTTGTTGGTGTTTACTGATTTTGTCTCTTTGTTTTGGACCACTAGACATTCGGATACCTCTGCTTCTTGACAAATTTATTATGAAAATCAATGTAAAATTTCTTATTCATCAGGAATCAAATTTTGTTGTTTGCATAACCCATTAAAAATACTTTCACAGAAACTTACCCAGATAACATAGGTAGAAATCCTCCGAGGAAAAAAGCCAGAAACTGACACTTGGATTTGTCATCAAGGAATATGGAACCCTGGAGAGAGGCTTGCTGGGATATACACTGTAGACAATGGTTGGCCATGTCTGAATTGTGGCGTACCCTTTTGTAGATCTGAAAATAGATATATTTTTTAATTTCATTAAATATAAGGCCAATTTAAACAAGGAATACTGTGAGCGAGCTCACGGAGGATACCCCCCGCTTTAACAATTCTAAGTCCAATTATCTCCCTTGAATGATATCCTACAGCAACCAAAATTCTTCATGCACATCTCCATATATTGTACATCCTTCATGTAAAATGCCATCAAAATCCATCAAGCGGTTTAGGAGGAGTTGCGCTTACGAGCTCTCCCATTGAACACCAAGTTTAAAAAGTCTAAGTCCAATTATCTCCCTTGAATGATATCTGATAGCAACCAAAATTCTTCATGCACATCTCCATATGGTGTACATCCTTTGTGTATAGTTTCATCAAAATCCATCAAGGGGTTTAGGAGGAGTTGCGCTTACGAGGTATGTGGACAGACGGACAGACGGACAGACAGACAGACAGACAGACAGACGGACAGACGGACAGACAGACAGACAGGGTGATTCCTATATACCCCCCCAAACTTTGTTTGCGGGGGGTATAAAAATATTCTAGATTCCTTGCCTCCCTCCTTTTTACAGCTGCCTGAAATGATATGTTTTGATTTTTGCCAAATTATGTTCATTTATGATCAATTGCCTTTAAACTGAGTTTTGCAATAACTTATCAATCCCCCCACCACTGATTTTTTTCGACAGTCATTGCTATTTATATTAAGGAACTTACATTGAAGAACAGTTGTAAAACAGATTTATCCAGCAGTGTGTCCCTCCAGTTTTCATTGGGTTTTAAGGCTACATTCTGATTCATCTCAAATGAACCAATGTGTCGTCTGGTTTTTTTTATGTAAAGGAAACATTCAAATTTACATTCGGTAAGTTATCATAAAGTTAGAACATTTAGAAAATCTGTCAAAGTAAAAAAAGCATGATTTTGTTAAACAAGAAGTCAGTGAGAGACAGACCTGAAATCGAATCTCATGTTATGGGACCCCATAATAATGCTGTATATCAAATATCAACAAGAGGCTCCCAGGAGCCTGAATCGCTCACCTGACATATGTGCCTGAAGTAAAGGTTATAAGGCAAAATCTATTTAACGTTGAAAGGGTCATAAGATTAATAAGGGGGTCATCTGACAATATGGTGGATCTAAAGGTGCTGATCACTTTTGTTCTCAATCAAAATCTAAAAATCTGTCACCCTTTTTGAGTTATTTGCAAAAAAATGCAGTTTAACCTAATGTTCTATTTTTAGCCACAGCGGCCATGTTTTACAACCAATCAAAAATCCCCACTACAGTTCTATACACCTAATAATAATAAACAATAATACAAAGTTTGGTTCCATTTGGACTTAAAGTGTCAGAGGAGTTAACATTTTCAATATAAGGAAATGCAGTTAAAATGCTAAATTTTGACGTTCTAAGGGCAATAACTCCTAAAAGGAAAGGTCCTACAACGTTGACCCTATTACATATTTAGTAGATCTTGATGTGCTTAAAAATATGCAATTTAAATTTCTCAAATATCAAGTATAGTTTTCAAGATATTGAGCTAAACAGGTGCAAAATTTGCAAAAAATCAACAAAAAGGGCAATAACTCCAACATGGGTTGTTGGATTTTCTTTAAAATTTCAGAGCTGGTAGATCTTGAGGTGCTGATCACTTTTGTTCCCAATCAAAATTTTGAAATCTGTCACCGTTTTAGAGATATTTGCAAAAAACTGCCATTTACCTCGGTTCTATTTTTAGCCACAGCGGCCATGTTTTACAACCAATCAAAAATCCCCACATTAATTCTATTCACCTAATGCTAATGAACAACTATACCAAGTTTGGTTCCATTTGGACTTAAAGTGTCAGAGGAGTTAACATTTTCAATGTAATGAGGAAATGCTGTTAAAATGTTAAATTTTGACGTTCTAAGGGCAATAACTCCTAAAAGGAAAGGTCCTACAACGTTGACCCTGTTCCATATTTTGTAGATCTTGATGTGCTTAACAATATGCAATTTAAATTTCTCAAATATCTAGTATAGTTTTCAAGATATTGAGCTAAACAGGTGCACAATTTGCAAAAAATCCACAAAAAGGGCAATAACTCCTACATGGGTCGTTGGATTTTCTTCAAAATTTCAGGGCAGGTAGATCTTGAGGTGCTGATCACTTTAACCTCGTGCCAGAATTTTGATATCTGTAGCCGTTTTTAAGTTATTTGCAAAAAACTGCATTTTACCCCTATGTTCTATTTTTAGCCATGGCAGCCATGTTTTACGACGAATCAAAAATCCCCACATCAGTTCTAAGCACCGAATGCTAATGAACAACCATACTAAGTTTGGTTGCAATTGGACTTATGGTGTCAGAGGAGTTAAGGTTTTAAAAAGTTTACGGACGACGGACGGACGACGGACGCCAAGTGATGACAATAGCTCACATGACCTTTCGGGTCAGGTGAGCTAAAAAGGGTGATAAGTGTATGCTGAGAAAACTGTTACAAATTTTTTTTCCATCCACCCAACATCCACCATTTTATAACCCAGATTTTTTCACTCAAAATGGTGTTGTAAGAATACACCCATCTTGTATGAGCTTTAAATTTTTGTTGGGTGATGAAATACATGTATTCATTTTTTAAGTAATTTTTAGACCACTCATTTCAGGATTTCAGTTTTTGTGTGCTTTTTAAATCAAATTGACTTACTTTTCAGTGTTTGAAGTTTATCATACACCTACAAGTTTTTCATATCATATTTTAATGTTTTCTGAACCTTGAATATGTATCCATTACTTTAAAAAAAAAAGTTCTGATTCAAATTATTCCATATAAGGATACAGATTTTAGGTGTGAATTCGAAGCAGAAACATGCTCAGAAAAAGTCTGTTCAGTACAGCAGTTGCCTCCCTTGTCAGAGGTTGACGTTGTTTCTCGAACTCATTCATAACTTGTAAAGCAAACTGGAAAACTCTTTAGATCATGAAATCCGGCCAAAAATCATTCTGATCAAATTTTAAAATAGGAGGTGCGTATCTTAATAAGTTACAACGATTGTGTGAAAGTTTCATTAAAACCTGTTGAGGGGTTTACGAGTTGCAGATAAAAGATGAGTATCTTGAAGTGTTAAGAAAAAGCCGAAAAAATGGACACCCCAATCACTATATACTCCCTTCTCTTCAAGCTGGGGGTATATAACAAAAATAAGCATATACTGTAAGTAAAAGGTGATATTTCCTAAACCTTAACATTCACTCAATAAATTGCACATAGCCATTGCCCCATGAACTTACCCAATATATATTTGCAGATATACAAGGTAGTTTTGTTTTCCTGAATTCAAGAATGATATGCACTGCTGCAACTCTCTGCTCAGGTGTCACAATGTTTGGAGCTGCCTAAAATAAGATAAAAAATATATAAAATTGTGACCAATTTCTGATCTGACTGTCATAGAATTGTTGTAAAGGTTCAGGAAAAAGTGTTTTGAAGTTCAGCGACGGAATGCTTCTTTAACTGGCATTTTGTTGAATGAATTCATATCACAACCCGATTGGACACATTGAATTGGAAATTAGCAGCGCAACTGGTGTTAGATAGCAGGCAGGAACTGCTCACCTGAGTTTATATACTTAATTGTTACGACTTGAGTTTGTGTTGTTGATTTCTGTTCGGCTGATTTTGTGTTTCCTCCTGCTGTTCTTGTTCTTGTTGACAGGTTTTGTCCTTACCATTTTTGACTTTTGACACTTGAATGCCACATTAGTGCCTCTGCTTCTTAATCAGTTTTAAAAGCTTTTTTTATTCAAATGCTAAATGTAAACACATTTAACATGTTTACTTAAATTAATCTTTTCCTGTAATTGTCAATGCATTTTTTTTTTGGTGATTCATTGCAGCAGCATATTAATTTTAAGTAGACAGATCATTAAATTTTCTTAATCAAAACATTGGATGTGTTTAGCTTAAAAAGTTACAAAATCTTGTAGTCTACAAAGCATGCTCCCTGAATATACTGTACCTTGTTTTTTTATGCATCAAGCAGCAACTTCTTTAATGACTCATGGCTCAGGAGGACTTCAAATCACTGGCTTTTTCAGTTCTATTCTTTTTTTTATTAATGTTTATTTTCATATATACCGTTCTTTACTTTAGTTGTTTAACAGATTTAAAGAAAATATCAATAGCTGTACAGGAGAGCAAAATAGAAAAATCAAAACTTTTTTTCACAATTTTTCTAAATGATTTTTGGTTAACAAGATCAACAGGCACAAAAAAGGAAGATAAAAAAACAAGACAGGCAGGTTTTGGCCATTTAATTCACCATTTACATCTAAAAACAATTAAAAGCGAGAATATGTGTGAAATTAATTTCTCCAGTGTGAAAATACCTCTTTTTGTTTTTCTTTTATACATAAGTTTTGTTGCTACCATTATTAATCAAAACAAATTTATACTAGTCTAATGCTTAAGGGTGTGAGACCAAATGTTTTGATCATCCTTTCAGTCTTACAAATTAGGATTTGAGATTTACTTGCCTCGAATCATTTTGTCTTATTTTTTGTCCTATTTATTCATTGACAATACAAAATTCCACCACATTTTGGTTGCACGAACAGATTTCTATTTGCCAGAAGGCAGCAGGCCAGTGCTAATTTGACACACTGTAATCAGACCTTTTCTGTAATCATTTCTATAATTTAACAAGCAACTGCATCACAATTTTCACAGAATTATATACCTTTGTATTAGAAAAAAATACAGATAGCTTTCTAGCATTGCATGCATTTATTTGTATAAAATTATTACATCCATTAACAGATCAAAAATAAATGTTTAGTTGCAAGTGACAATACTTCAAAACTGCACTAAAATATGAAACAAATTCAAAATGTGAAAAAGTTATTCAGGTTTCATGTACATGTAATGGTGTATTCCTATACAAGCCAAGGAAAAAACAAAAATGGTAGTCGAGTGCCTGACAATGAACAATTTTGACCATGAAAAAGTATAGTTAAACTGAAAATTAGTGTTGTTCATTATGACAAGTGTTGCATTTTGTTCATGCATAAACTCAGCATGTCAAATTAAACTGACACATTAGGGCATTAATGTCTTAACACATGTATGATTTAACTTATTAGCCAATAGCCACAACATTACATGTTTGGATAGGAAACTATTTTTTCTCTCCTAAGTTTCGTAATTTGGGTTAAAAAAATTGGGTTAACGTTGAACAAACTTTGCCTGAAAGTTACAAGTCATGGACTTAATCACATGCTAGTGCTTCCACTAAGGTCATGATAAAAAAGATATAAAATGACTTCTCTTCCTGAATAAATACAATAAATAAAATAAATCATGATTGATATTTGTTCGATAACAAATGAGTTAATATTGTTTTACAGGTGACTTTATGTGAGAAAATAGGTGTGATTTAAGGGGGTCACTGGGAATGTGTGTTGGGGTTGAATGCACTTTTTGATGCACCTGGGCTGTCAGTTGTGAAGGAAACTAGAGTGCCAAAAAGAAAGTAAGAGTAAAGTGAGAACTTTTAAGTCTTGTAATTAATTTTGGTGCCATTATAAAATTAATTGATTAAAAAATAACTACCATGAATCCTTTTATGTTCACAAAAATACCAACTATTCTTTAACCCATGTTGAAAAAAAAAACACCTTGATAAATATTTGTTTATGCACAACTTGTTATTATGTACTTCATGTCAATTTTAATCAAGCAGTTATAAAGGAAAAGTTGTGCTTACAAGAAATATAAGCACCCCCAATCTAGGCAGTGAATATAACAATTAGTTAATTAAGAATTATATATATATATGTCATATATTCAGCTATATAAATCTGCATATTCCTATCCCACCTACAGACCAAATAATTATAATTCCATACTTAGTCAAGAAAAGGGTGTTAAAAGCAGGACTATTGCATGTATTGATTGTAATGTCATGACTGCTTTCTAAGTTTTATACTTCAAAAGTACTGTAAACATACTTATTTTCGCGAGGTATTTATTTTCACGGATTTCGCGGTTTAGCATTTTTCGCGAAATTAAATACCCACAAAATGAAATAAATTGTATAAAATGAATAGAATGATGAGCAGAATTCGTGAAATTAAGTACCCGTAAACTTAAGAGGAATCGTAAAATCGTGAAAATAAGTACCCGCGAAATTATGTACATTTACAGTATATGGGTTAACATTGAAAAAAGCAATAATTGGGCAAGATCAGTAACAACCTTAATGAATGTTTTGACAGAATTAAAACATAACACAGGGACCAGTCCAGAGACTTTTAAAATGTGGGGGTTACACTCAGAATACAAGATGAAAGGGGTTGGGGGGTTTCAGGTCAATTTTGGCAGCAAAACACACTAGAAAATTACAAAGTATTTCATTGAAAGGGGGAATCTAACCCCTGAGGGGGCTCTTACTTTGCCACTACATTTATAATCTTGGTAGGATTGCACAGAACTTTTTCAGAAATGCATAACTGACCATTTGTATTTGAATTACAATGAATATAGAATTTAAATTGGAATGCGAGTAAGGACTTTAGGCAACTCTTCTGACCTCTGAAGGCTAATTCAAAATTTTCATGAATGCATGCATGGTAATGTAAAAACACAAAAATGAAAGTATCTTGGATTGCAGTTATTATACCCATTTTATACTTCAAGTTACATGCATTAAATAAAACTTATGCTTTTAAAATATCTGGTACCCTGCAAATGGTACACAAAACACAACCAAGATAATCAAACACATTGATTTGGTTCAGGCATTGACCTAAATACAAACAGGTCTTTGGCTCAGATAAAACATTCTATCAATGTACAATCTTTCTTTCAACCATTTAATAGCCATGCACCCCTTGAATTTGAGCAATCTACCACTAAAATTTGTCCTTTACTCATTTGACACACAGAAACCCTCGCACATTGATCATAAACTCATTAAAGTTCTCCATGAATTTGACTTTACTATCCCTGTTGATGGTCATATTGAGTGAGGCTGGGGTGAGGTTGGTAAATGCCTCTAACATTCTCTGTTTGTAAGCAGGGTCTGTTTGAGTCTCTAACAACTGATTGACACATTCTCTGTACTCATCCTAAAAATGATATTGTTAACACATATAAATGCATGAAAAGCTAATTTCAATCTTTTAAAATATAAATTATGATACTTGGTAAACTGTATCTATGCTCTTCCTTTTCACATAATATGGCGTTTAAAATTTTCAATCTTTTGGCTAGAGCACCTCTGATGAATCTGCAATAGACAAAACATGAATCAGTCATAGCAAAAGTACATGTTATATTGATTAGAACATAAAACATTATGTAAGTATAGTGTACTGCAACAATATTTAGTGTATCCAAATATGAAAGAACATGAGAAACTGAATCATTTATCATTTTTGGGTAACACAGTTGGTAAAACACTTGGCTAAGTGCCTTTATGGACCCTTACCTGATAGCAGCATATCAAACAAAACAAACAAGAACTGGCAGTATCTAGAAGCTCCATATTAAATGTTTCTATCAACAACATGTTAAATACATACTGAAACAAACAAAATGTATGGCATTTAATTGAACATAATTTGATGTCACAATGACTTAGCTGTGGTTTCATAGCTCATTATTTTCTGATTTTGTGGACCACATAGAACATTTCATAAAAGGGACCATTTAGAACTGACTGCAGCTGACACTGACCAACTCATGAGCACCTCAGGCGCACCTGTGTTCACTCTTGTTACGACTTAAGTTTACGTTGTTGATTTCTGTTTGGTTGATGTTTTTGTTTTTTATTTCTTCGTGCTGTTCGTCCATATTTACTGGTTTTGTCGTTGCCAATTCAGACTTTTTGACACTTGGATATTGGTGCCACTTTGCTTCTCTCATGTTTAAAATAATATGGCCTAATTGGACAAATATATCTTAAATTCTATAACAACTCTCAAATATGGTTGCACCCTGTAAACAAGTTACAGTTTTATTGGCATCCACTTTGGTACGGCCCCTTTGGAACTATGAACTTTCAAAATTTGTTACCTTGACTTTTGACCCATTGACCCGTAAGAGATTAACATTAAATAAATACATGTTCTCTGTTCCCTTTTGTGTCTGTAACAACAAACAATTGTAAAATATCATATTGAGTGTATCTATGCCATGATATGACAAATCACTTTGAAATTAAAGCCAGGATCATTTTAAATTAAATGACTATTGTCTTTGATGCTAAGCCATGAATGAGCTAAATTAATTAAGGCTTGATTAAATGAAGAAAATGATCATAGTTCAAATAGTTAAGCTATTGAGTCTTTTGATGAAACTATTATGAAACCTTGAAAATGAAAAGCAATGCCTATAAAATATGTACTGCATAAGTTGAGATATAGTAAGGACGCATTAGTCAGTATTAACTGAGGAAATCCATCATAACATTAACAAAATTGCTACACGTAGCCAATGTCCCCAACTGCCACATTAAAGTTGAAAATCAACTTAATTTAAAAAAAAATTAAATACCTTTATGATATGATTACCTACATGACAAACAATCAAGCAAAATTTCATCAAAATCTGAGCTCAAAAATCCGTTGAGCGGTCTCAGAGGAGTTGCGCTCACAAAAATGTGATGTACGGACAGACAAAGACCATAACTATGTCCCATCATTGTGATGCGGCTGGGACAAAAACACAAATCGTACTTCCCTGTTAAAATAAAATAGGAACTCTTAAAGGGAAAAGTAGGGTGCTGTGCCAAAATTCTGTTTTTTTATCCTTAGAGAATACACCAGCAGACGGTGCTGAAACAATCCTTTTGGGTTCTGTTGGTACCGCAAAATTTCATTTACAGGGGGTCCAATGTCATAGTTAAGTAAACATTCAATCTATCATACATGCACTTACCTTCATGAAGTGTCTATTACATTGGTAAAGCCTGCTTGTTGGTTGGTTTGTCAGACCTATATGTGTGGACAGGAATGTTAAGATTTCTAAACATAATGATGTAGTATCACTGCCATATCTGGTAATGGTTAAGGACAATTCTAATTCAAACATTCAAATCATTACTTTTAATATCAATTTCAATTACCCTGGTAGATATGTGCACTGGGCAGATGAAATTTTTACATAATTTTTATCAGGTCCCAAAAGAGTAGTCCAAAATATTGGTTCAGAAAACCAGCTCAACAACTGTATATCCCATAAGTATATTTATCCCCCTCTCCATATAAAAGACTTTTCATTGGATTTCTAATTTTTCATTGGATTTCTACTTTGATAGTTTGCACATGATCCTAGAAAGAACCAATATGAAATTTACATTTTGTTGGATTTTCATTGCTGACTTTTGCCCACAACTATAATGCAACAACTGTAAAGCAGTTGACAGCTTTAGTGTCTTTTCTAGCAAGAATTCAAAAGTCAATACTCATAATACAAATTCATCAAATAATATACATGTTTTATAGTAGGTAGACCATTGGTCATTGTACTTTATATTAACTGGTTCTAATATAGACTGCAACAAATAATGAAAATCATTAGGCAGCACCTTGTTCTCGAACAATGGTAATATACGTAAAGACGTCAAAACTGTCAGAGTGCTACCGATTCAAACGTCACAATTAAGTGTCTCAAAGCTAGCTATGTATCAGTACTTTGAAATGTGATTAGAAAGCATTATTTGCCACAAGGCATGCACCAAACACAATTTTTTCAATACAGAAATAATTTTATATTTTGAGGTCTATTTAAGAATATGAAAGCTAAGCCATATACCACTTGCTACAGTGAGTGGCTAGTGCAAAAAATTTCAATCCAATAAAATTTTAAAATATGGGGTGTGTATCTTTATTATGTAACAATAAAGTTAACAGACAACAGCATTGATCATGCGGCCAATTATATATGCATAAAGTTTTTGGGGTCATAAAAAAACTGTGTAAAAGTTTCATGAAAATTTGTTGAGTTGTTGAGGAGTTTTGGATCAAAGATGATTATCCTGAGGTGATGCTTTGACACCTGTATCCTTGTATAACAGCTTTTTTATAAGCAGGGTTTAAAAACATATCAGTAGCCCATAGCCACAAAAATGAGTAAAAATTGTGATTTATTTTTTATGTAAAATAAAATATTCTAAAATGCTAGTGTCTCAACTCCTCAACTGATCTTTGAAGATGAAGTCACAACTGTTTGTCTCATTTTTTAATATTAGATAATTAAAAATGATAGCAGCATTAGTTATGTGTAAAGTTCCCTTAGTTCAAACGCTTTCATGTTAATACCATGTACATACATTTACCTTTAGCCTATTTATCCAATATCAATGCAAAAATAGCTCGTTAGGAAAACTTATAATGGTCAATGTATTTAAGTAAATCTATGTATTTTCATTATCTACTGTAAAAGGAGATGTTTGAATATATAAAACATGACGATAAACACAAGTGAAAAACCAATAATTCTTTTGAGCTCACAATAACAAATCATGAATAAAAAGCTACGCGGAGCGCAGCATGATACGACCACAACAAGTTGAACCCTGTATGTTGGAGGCCCAATATGGATAGTCCATTGCTTTGGTCACATAAAGCCCATGGTGGACTTACAAAGTTTTTTGACATATGCATCCTATGTTGGACCTAAAAATGCATTTTTGACACATATATGTTTACATCAACATCTAATACAAAAAGCCTTATTTATATACATGTATTAATTTACAATTTTGGCCCTTTGACCCCTAATTTCTCAAAAAGTGGTAAAAGATATTGCAAATCCCATTGAAAATTAAGGCAGAAATTTTCACAAGGAATCCAATGAAAAAAAGATTTTGAAAATTGGACAACAAATAAAAAAGTTGATTTTATTGGCGTAGCCTGTCTTTAGCCCCCTGTAGAAATGTAATGGTGAAAAACATATCAAAATCATTGACACATTTACTTAGTAGACAGAATTTACTGATAAATTCAATAAAAAAAGAATTTTCAAAATCAAATAAAAATCTGTCAAAGTCAAAAAATTTCGTTAAACAGGAAGTAGGTGAGCAACAGACCTAAAATCGAATCCCACGTTATGGGATCCCACCCTGATGCTGTATGCCAAATATCAAGTGGCTGTGATTAGTAGTTGCTGAGAAAACTGTAACGAAAACTTTTTCCCCACCCGCCCACCCGACATTCACCATTTTATAACCCAGATTTTTCACTCCGTGAAATCGGGCCAATAAACATTCTACAACAGTTTTGTTAGTACACCTGTTTGAGCCCTTTTTGGCCCTTCTTTCTAAAACACATCTTCGCTAGCCAAGGGTTACGATCCGCTACCTCTCATCTTCAAGATAAGAGATAGCGGATCGTAACCCTTGGCTAGCGAAGATGTCTAAAACAGTAGGGACCACAAACTCCAAATACAAAACCAACATTCCTTTAATAGTGGATATAATCATCATATTAAAACTTCATAACAAGTGGCAGGCCCTCTACAACTTAATTTTTAGTATAAAACTATTTGCCTTAACAAACTTTCAAAAATGGCATTTAGCCCCTTTGACCCCTAATTTTTCAAAAACGGTAAGAGATATGGCAAATCTGATTTTCACAACAATTCCAATGAAAAACAAGTTTGAAAATCGGACCACAAATAAAAAAGTCAATTTTTTGGGTGTGGCCCCTTTTTGACCCCCAGTAGCTATGTAACAGCGCAATATATATCAAAACCATTGACACATTTTGTTGATAATAAACATTCTACAACAGTTTTGTCAATACACCCGTTTTAGCCCTTTTTTTTCTAAAATGATAGGAGCCATAATCCCAAATACGATACCAAACATCATATCAAAATTTCATAACATTCGGTCATCATTTACTCAAGTTATCACACGGAAACCAAAGTGACCACAGACGACGACAACGACGACAACGACGACATCGCCATAACATAATACGATCGCAACAATTTTGCAGTGGTATAAAAAACTAAAACCTATTAAATCATATTACACCAATAAAAAATTCAGTCTAAAAATAATGGACACCCATACTTTATCTTCCACCATAAAAGCTTAAATTGTGATTTTTTTCTTAGGTAAAAATCCTAAAATGAAAATGTCTTGAAGTTTAATTAAGGTCTTTCCCTTCCACAGAAGGAAAGACCTTACTGTGTTTCTTATGATTATTATTATTATTATTATTATTTTTTTTTTTTTTTTCCGCCACAAAAAAAAAAGAAGAAATACTTAACGTAACATTACGAAACTTCATACCATTAACCGACACTATAAGGGCATGACTTGAGTAACCCTGCGTTACCGATCTATTTTTAGTAACGGAGTTATCTGCCCGTAACCCAAAACCTTGTTTGCAGATTAACTCAAAAACCGAACCGTTATCAAAAATCTGAAGCAGGGAAAATGTTGCTAGACTCATGGTCATGATTCGTCACACAAAAAAAAATTTTTCGATCAACTTCCTGGTTACGCGTTTTTGACTCGAAAAGTGTCGCGACTCGTCAAATTTTTTTTCTTCAAAACGGTTAGTCCTAGAGACTTGGGAACTTCACCAATCATCCTAGGTGACATATGTTACATCTAAAAATGTCAAGGTCAAAGGTCAAATCTCAAGGTCAGAGGTCATGGCACACCTTGTTTGCAGTATAGCTGATAAACCATACAAAATTGAAGCAGACATGTAATGGGAAAAATACTCGTCTCATTTAGACCTTTATTTGATATAAAGGGTCGAACACTGTGCGACAAACCGTTTTCAAGTTATGGCCCTTAATGCGTTTCGGCTATACCGTTTTTGGCTTATAACTTGAAAACGGTTTGAGATAACATAGTAAACATATGGGTTATTTGAGACCGTAAACTTATGCCCTCCAATATAAAACCAAAGTTGCATGGCTACGGACAGCCATTTTCAAAATGGCCGCCATCAGAAATTGTTTTTTGAGTGTAACACAAAAACTGTAAAAAATTTAAGCGGACAATACATGGAAAAAATGTTCGCCACATCGAAAGCTACAAAAAATGTTTCAGGTGCGAAAGCGTAAAACTTGTCGTTTTTAAGTTACGGCCCTTGATTCGTAATTTGAAAATGGTTTTTCAATTATAACTGTTAAACGGTTACAGATGGTGAATGAAATGTAGGGTTCATTTGATAGAGAATTAAAAGACCTACAATTTGAGTCCAAACAGTGTATGATTCGGTTGACTGGTTCCAAAATGGTGGCCAAAACAAGTTTCGCGAAACATGTTTTTTGCCCATAACTTGAAAACCATAACAGATAGTATAGTAAACATGTATACTTAAATGAATCAGAATGCCAAGACCTACAATTTGAGTCCAAGGTCAAAGGTCATGGGTCAAGGTCATTCCCTAGCAACAAGGTAACATTAATGAAAAGTCCATAGCAACCATATATATTCTTAACCAAGACTACTTTCTGAGTTTAGAGTTAAAATTTTTCAACCGGAAGTAACCCTTAGTCCATAGCAACCCAGTGTTCTCCCCAGGCCATTATAGCACCGAGGGCCCGCGGTGCTATAATTTCGGCCGCGGTGCTATTAATGTTACCGCGGTGCTATCGTGTATTGCCGCGGTGCTATCGTTTTTCTTCAATTTTAGTTTTTTGTCCCACATTTTTAAAATCTCATTTGGTTTTCATCACTTCTTCACTTGCCTTGATTGTTAAACTGTTTATTTAAGGGATTAACTCGGGTAATTCACAAAGGAAGCCATAAACTTGTCATAATTAGCCCCCAAGCCAGGCCAGTTAAAGGTGTAGAACATCGAGACTTAAAAGGATTTTGCCGTCGGCAATCAATCATGAGTTAATCTCTTATCCCATTCCAAAATCTTGTGTCATTATTTAAATGTTACAATTAACTATCATTTATGATTAGAACTGTTTGAATTTTGTAATATATTATTCTTGTTTTAAGACTAGATTGTGGATTGAACAGCCACAAAAAAATCGATTTTTTAGAAATATTTATTCATGACATAAAGGTACAGAGTTATTTCCCCTTAAAATTATTTATTTTAATTTTTTAAGCTAATAACTCATATTTATAGCAAAATATGTTCTACTTACAATTATAAATTATTAGTTAAGGTTATCAATAGCCAGTTTTCTTTTTCTTTTAAAAACAACAATCTTTTTGGATGTTTGTTTTAAAAACTACACTTCTTCAAATATCTAATCATTTATTAAGTAGTTATAAATTGTGCTCCAAAGTTGAGAAATGTAACATTGACTCATGTAGAGTGAACTGCTTACTGATAGGAAGCAGCACTGGGTGTAATGAGCCCCAGTCTCTGTTGAGAAAGTGAAGTAGTACTTTCACAAGATTCTGATACTTACATTCAGATTTGGAATTTAGAGATTAGAAGTTATTATATGGTAATTAGAAATCAGAAGTTTTTATTGTTAAATAGTGACAGAATACATTTATAAAAACAGATACAGATAAATAACTTTTATCTTAGAATAAAGTTGCCGCGGAAAATCCCATGTTCAAAAATCTCGCCACGCGTTACCACAGTGCTATCAAAATTTTCTGGGGAGATCACTGCAACCGTCATAAAAGTCCTTAGCAACCATACCTTTTCTGACTTCAGGCTCACTGCTCTTTAGTCTGGAACATTTTTCGCAACTAATAGTTAAATACTATTGTCAAAAACAGACTCAAATAGCCTAACCAAACAACCGTTATCATAAAACTAACAAAAACATGGGAAAGACCTCACATTTGTTCTCTGAACAAATGACTTTTTAATTTAAACTATAATTATACTGGATTTGAAAAGAAGCTATGAGCTTTCCCCAAGTACCTCTTGCTTTCTTTTAATCTCATTTTTAAATATTTTTGTTTTTTTAAAATTTAAGATAATCAAATAATGATAGCAGCATAAGTTGAAAGTTCAAATGGTTCATTACATTTCATATAATCTTACATGTACATGCATTCAGCTTAAGCCTTCTTATCTAATATCAGTGTAAATATAGCTCGTTAGAAAAACTTGTAACATGACAATGAACAAAACAGCTATTGTTTCAAGTACAAAACCAATAACTCTATCAAACCAACAATAACAAATCGTGAAAAAAAAATAAAATCCATTAAATCATATCAAACCAACACACTCGCTGCATCTAAAACACCTGCCATAACAATTATGCAATAAACTATTGGTAATTATGATCAAAAGGATACGAAGATAAGCCTATCTCTATAGAGGCTGCTAATGATTTAAGAAGATCTTCCGGCAGATTTTCAAACTTAGCTGCATCACACTCTGCTAACAAGGATAATAGCTTAAAATACTGAGAACACAGATTGGGAAACTGAAAAAGAAAAATTAATTATTATGGGTAAATGTGTCATTTTGATATAATGGAATGTGATGACTTTAATATGTAATTCATACTTCAAAGTGATATTCAACAGACAATACTATTAACTGACCATCCATATGGAAAATATTACATTTTAAAACATTTTTAACAAAAATTGTTCATGAGTTGTAAAATCAGGGTATAAGGCATACTTTGCCATTTAACACTCGAAATGGCCCCTTTTATCTTCAAATTCTATAAAGAATATGTGGACAGATGGACAGACATGATAATTTTTCTACAATCAACCAAAACTTTGTTTGTGGAAGGGTGTATGGTAATGTATAATGTCTTATAAAACAAATCTTTAACAAATCTGAACTGTTGAGATGAATGTCGGTGTTCAGCCCATACAGGTCTATCAACTGCCCATATATTAATTTACCCATTCAGAGTAAAAATACAACCAACCTTTAACAAATCGGAGCTCATTAGAGGTATAATGGTGTTCAGCCCATACAGAGCTACATCAGCTGCTTTTATATGTTCCGTTTCAGGGTTAATATTCTCATCTGAAATTAAAACATTATTTTAAAATGCTAGGCTAACTCTTTTTTTGTTAAAACAAGAATGTGTTCAAAAGACATAATGCCCTATCTCGTAACATTTTGGACAGACAGACAATTGGACCCAAACACTAAATGCGGCTGCCCCCTCCTTTCATAGATGGAGCATAAAAAAATTCATCATATATAATATAGAGAAATAAGGCTGTCCTATCCTACTATGCAGAACAGTGTGGACCAGTGTCACCCTCTTCAAATTCTTTGCTGAAAATGGCTACCGGTATTTAAGTTCAGAAGTCAAAATGTTATATTGCATTTAACTTAAAAATTTATATAATTCATATCGGACGAAGTCCGACTAAGTGTAGAATATAGGTCACATGACAAGTGTATTAATGCTGCAAACCGGATGTAGCATTTTGTAAATCAATCCCATAATCCCTCGAAGGCCAGCTTTAGCTGTGTTTTCGCATTAGAAACTTAAAAGAAATTATGTTTTGGCGAAGCCAAGATATAATTTCTAAACCAATTAAATTTTCAAACGATTTTTTTTCAAGTTTTTGTGCAAAATTGAAACTTTATTCGAAACGTTGGTCAGTGACCTACAAAAAACACCATAACAACGGATTCCAATATGGCGACGTGTTTACATGACGACAGACTAAAACATTACTAAATGACGTCACCTATAACAACATGACACTATGTCAACGTAATCAATATGGGAATGTTTACATACGAACGATAATGCACCATGATCATAAATAAGCCTTGCACTTATTTAGCTTATCTCAGCCTATGACAAAACAAAATTTAAAAATGGAAAGAAAGGGTCCTACCTTAGAGTCAGATGCTGAGATGTATCCTTGGAAGTTTTCAATCCTGTGTCTGTGATATCCTCACATGTCAAACCTTCATGCCATTATTTTCCGCCAGGTTACTAAATCGATCTTCTGATGTCAATACGACCGAGATGATTAAATACTGACACCGAAAATCTCCAAAACCTGGCTGGATGAATGTTGACATTTTGTTTGTTTACTAAAGCGCGAAATTCTCTGACAGGGAAATGACGTCACGAAGAAGTTAATTCGTCCCCGCTTAGTGTTGTCCACAAATATTTGGATGGTATTTGCAATTTCAAGTTTGCATAATTACTGATCCAATGTATATTTTAAGAAAATTGCAAATGTAATGATTGTCCGGGGTGATTAAAATCTAAGACTAAAATAAAAGAAGGGGCTTTTAATCATTGACATATAATTATTCAAATATTTATTTTTATTATTTTTGACTTCGTCCGAATTTAGGCTAAAGCCTACGCCATATTATTTATTATCAAAAACATAACATAAAGACATAATATGCCACCTCACTCTTCAACCTGAAGGAACTTATTTTTGCAGACAGAAGAATGGACAAATTGAAGCAAACTTTTCTAGGTGAGTCTTTCTTTTGTGGGGCATAACAATTGGACAAAAAAATAAAACATTAACATAACCTACATACCATCCTCTCCAAAATCAAAGAAATCTTTGGACAGTAGATTTGTCAGGAGTTCCATCACAATCAGGATGTCGTTGTATTTATCTTCTTGTTCTTCTTCATAGCAATTACTTATCACATGTTTACCTAAATGTTATAAGTTGTAATTAGTACAGAGACTAAAACACATACTGCTATCTTGGTTTTTTGTTTGTTTCCAAAATTGTTATGATTTTTATCAGTATGCGAAAAATCCCATTCATTCTCTGGAAAAAATCTTTTGTTTCAATTTTTTACAATTTTTAAAATTCAACTTTTTCAAGGGACTTAATATCTTTAAACTGGAATAATCCAAGATTTCAAAAAACAGAATTCATCACATTCCCACTCAGGGCAAACAAAAATGACAGCTTGTTTAACAGAAAGTAAATAAGTGACAGACCTAAAAACACATTTCACTATATCAGACCCTTTCCTGAAGCTGCATTTCAAATATCAAAAGCCTAAAAATAATAATAGCTGAGAAATCTGTTACCAAAATAGTAAGAAGGACAGACAAACAGATTGAAGGATACTCTGATGCCAAAGACTTCTTTGTCCCACCAGGGTTGCAGTGGGAGACAATAAAATCATTTTTAAGCCATTAAGAAGACATACCTTTGTTATATTTAGAATATGTTTCTATCACAGATAAGCTTAACTGGTATAACTTTCTTGACTTGGCCTGAAAACAGAAGAAGTTTTTTAAACATTTTAAGAACAGTCAACCTGAGGGCTGTTCCAGCAAAACATACATGGGACGGGGGGAAGGCAATTTAATTTGCTGGTATGGTTGGGTGTTAGAAACTTGTATTAAGTTCAAAGAAAATAAGGAAAGTTTAATAATTTGCTTCTATGGGTGGTACCCCTGTAGAAAAAGTGCCTTCCCCTGGTCCCATGTATGTTTTGCTGGAACAGCGCCCTGATCATTTTTTGGTCACAAACAAATTCATGCCTTAAATTAGTTTCACAGGACTCAATGGAATATCATATGAAAAAAAAACATTTCCAATATTTCTAAATATTAGTCATAAATTAAATAGATACCTTTGTGTAATAGACAATTTTACTTTTTACTTGTGTTACAGACAAATTCAAATAGCACAAATTAATTACCAGGAAATAACAGTATTGGTTTCACCATTTTCTATATATAAAACATTGTTTTTAAATCTAAAGAATAATAGAATAATTCACTTTTATCTTTCCTTTCAGTTTAGAGAAAATTCTAGCCACTGTTCGCCTTTTTTGACTTTTCGTCTTGGATATCAGGCAATGTTTTCACAAAAAAATTTAAGTGTAAAAATCATTTTAAGTTTGAATTTCAAGGATTCTGATTGGCTTAAAACAACAATTACGATAAATTTTACTCTCCAGATTTTTTATGTAAAGGGCTGCGGAGATTGATCAACCTAGTTGGGCAAATTTGTTATTACCTTTAGTTACAGCTGTGGATCTCAATAATTCAATAAAAGTCACTTTAAAATGACAAAATCATTTCATAAAATCATGATCTCTACCGGCAATTAGTGCACATATGTCCTCCTCATCATAAGCATTATAGAGATTATGACCTGACCAAGTACTTAAGAGCTGACCATGCTAATTAAGAACAAAGGTAAAGATCTAGAATTCTTAATCTTCGCATTCATGACATTGGTCATTTTATTTATAGATATAATCACTATTAAAGCAAAGTCATGACTTTATAAATCTTTAGTCAAATCAATATTTTTCTAAAATTGAATAACTTGGTATGCTGAATAGAAGTTACTTTAACAGCATCATTTGAACTAGAATGGTGGGGTTCCATGGAAGATGTTTTGCTTGCAACTTTTTTTTTTTAAGGTCAACAGGGAGTAGATGAGTTATGGGCATTAAATCGTTAAAACACCAAATAGTACTTTAGAAGGAAGCTTCATGCCAAATCTCAAGGGGCTGTAAAAGGTAGTTGCCTGGAAAACTGTGACGGTACATTTTGTGATGCCAAGGGAAGACAGACACAGAACGTTGCACACAACAGAGATTGCCAAAGTGACTCCTATAATTATGTCACTTTGCAACACGTTGCAGGTGACATAAAATAACAAATCAAAATTTTCCACTATTGAACACTTTCAGAGGAGTTGCAACCACAAGATGATAAATCAAAATTTTCGAAAAATTTTAAGATTCAAGGGCCGTCCCACAAAATACAGAGTCATGGGACCAGGGTTAAATGATTAACTTTTCATTTCTTTAAAACAAGAAAATTAATGATATTTACCTCGCCAAGAAAGCACAATTGTTTCTGTATTACATCTGAATACAGTTCTAATACTAAAGGCACAACATCTTCATAATTATGATATACATCTGAAAAAGAAAGTATTTTTTTTAAAAGAAAGAAACGTTCAAATCATTTCATTCCAATGAAGAGGAGAAAAAAACTTTTAACATATTACACCATCTATCCTACTTTTTTTCAAGATGAGGTATAATTATTATCATAAAAAAATTGACATTTACCTCAAACAGTTAAAACTTATTCCACATATGAATTTCCATAACTATATCATACAAACTGAATTAAAATAGTCACTCATTTCTACACGTCGTAGTACATAACAACAATAATTGACTACCCAGGGATTGGTAAGGAATTTTCAGCAAAGGGCCATTTACCACTTTTTTCATGGATAACATAAATTTCAAAGGGCCATTTCTTAATATTCTATGAAATTTTTGTATAGATGAAAGGGGCAATTTCCATTTTTGATGTGCCGATGGCTGATGGCCGATGGCCCCTGCTTTCCTAATCCCTGCTACCTACCTAAAATTTTGATACAATCAGCTAACAATGGTTGAAGATATTCAAATATTTTGTTCAGGTTGTCTATCCTTGTTCCCAAGGCTACTCCTCGTAGAGATTCCAGCAGGTCAATCACTTGGGATTTTACACCACCTGAGGCAAACACCTTCATAAAATTCTCTTGGCACACAATCTTATAAAATCTCTCTTTTAAAGACAGCAAAATCTGTAATAAAAAGATTTGTGTCATTGATATTGTTTTGAATACAAAATATAGAACCAAACTAAGCAAGGTCACAGTACCCAATGTCACCCAGTATTGATCTTGAATTCAAAAGTCCTATTTCTCTGACAAAATTTGCAAAATGGCAATAGTTCCTGTGATAAAAAGAGATATTTTTGGTTTTAAAGAACAGAATAGAAGTCAACTATTATAACCTGACCTGACGCCCCACTAGCTTCGTCACTTTTTCTTTTTCAAATTCAATATGGGAATTAGTCAAAGACAAAAATGAACACAACTAACAGGTAAGCCACACACCTGAAAATAATTTCCACAAGATAGAACATAATGCTGATGCTGCATACGCAAGTTCTCATGTGGCTGTGAATTGAAAAACTTGTTATTAAAATATTTTTCCAAGCTTTCAATGTGTCATTCAACATTTTATAACCATGATTTTCACACCATGACATTTAGCCTAGAATCTAACTATAAACCAATTATTTAAAACATGAACTTTGCACTAAACATACACAATTCCAGTACTGTTCTTTCCAGGATTCATCTTTGACCCCTGAGCCAGCCAATACTAAAGCTTTTAACAAACATCTTCGGGAGCTAGCTGGAAGACAACTGTAAGGAGGCTGATGATTGGCTTCATCTTTTGCTATTGTCCATAAATGTTCACACTTTGTAATGTACCCTGCTCTGATAAAAAGAAGAAAAATAAGCAATTTTCAAGCATGGCTGTGCAAAATTAACAGCCTCGTGACAAGTCGGTTTCCAATTTATTTGAGAATAAAGAATTTTAAAAGATTGTGCTCTAATATGGAACATCTTTCTTAGATATTTATTTTCATGACTTTACTCTGAGCAATCTGGCCTGTTATATTAACATGCAAATCAAGGTGACCTAAATCTAGATGTTTCTTTCCAAAATATACCCACTTCCCAAATACCATTGCTGTATCACTTGCAGTTGCAGAGATATGGAACTTATACAAAAACTTGAACATGAGTCATTCATGCAGAAAATGTTGGTCAAGGGGCCCTTTTTTGGTAAGAATGCGGAAAATTATCAGAGATGTGCCCACTGACACAACACCATCTCTTATAGGTCCTTACACATGAACCTTAACCAAAACTTTAACCAGAGTCATTCATGCAGTAATAGTGACCTTATTTTGGAACAGATCTTTACTACCATCAAAGATGTCCCCATTGACCAAATATCGTCCCTTTATGGTGTTTGGTTCCTAAGTAATTAACAAAACAAAACCAGCACCTATGAACAAGCAAACCTCCCCAACTCCATTAGATTGGGGGATAAAATTTCTTACACAGATGAAGTTTTTGTGTGTACAGTTGTGCATATGAAACTTGTGGAAAGATGGACAGGGTGATTCCTGAATTATACCCCAAAATTTGTTTGTTGAATGTGTAATGAACTATATACTATTACTCACTTTGGTTTATTTTCTACCAATGACAATAATAGCTCTAGAGAATCTGTTAGAATTTTATCCTCTGATGTCCAGGCACTTATGTTTGTTAAGACACAGTTTAAAAGGAAAGATATGGTCCATTGAGCACCCTCTGTATCACGTCCAAATGATGACAGCAAAGCCTGACTAAACTGGAAAAAAAATGAAAATTCAGAAACTTGTAGCAGAAAATGAATTGTATAATAATTAAGCTATATGTATAACATGTATAAAATGTAATCTATTATATCATTATATAACCTAAATTAAACCTCAAAAAGCTGTTTAAGTAATTGTCATTTTAAGGCATGATATCAATCAAGAACGTCAGATTTGTGTGATGACACTCCACGGAATCATGAATTGTTTGAAGTGTTGTGTCGAATCTAAAATTGATATGTTTGATTTTTTTATATAAGTCGATGGATAATTCTCGGAAAGATGTCAGTAACAGCAAGTGTTCTATAGAGAGTTCCTAAACCGTCCGTTCGTTTGTTCTTGTTGTATTTTGTCTAAGGTTCTCTCTAGCGGAACTGAACTTAAATCGATATGATTTTTAATGTGTGTTTAATTTTTGTACTTTGTCATGTTATATTGATAGGGGGAAGGTTGGGTCCAAGAAACTAGTTTAACCCAACCACATTTTGTATGTGCCTGTTCTAAGACAGGAATCTTTGACAAGCTTTTGTTTGTACTTGTCTTTTTGATGTTTTCTGTTTTTGTTCAAGAGGGGGTTCTATCTGTGACTAGTTCAGGACTGGATTTGAATAATATGCATTTTATTTAGACCATGGGCCAATTTCAGAACTGTGAGCAGTGCCTACTGGCCTCATTGAAGGCTGATGGTGGTTGTCCATTGTGGTTTTTCTAAACAACTACTTGTTATGTGAGTTGTGTGGTGTACAATTATTGCACATCTCATTATTTTCTATTCAACATATGATTTTGTCTCATGCTGTTGAGAAGAATAATCTTGGTTTTCTGAAGCACCTTGGCAACATTACATTCACTATGAAAAACAACAAGGGGTTGCACTTATTCGTGCTAAGAATACCCCCACTCGACCACTCAGAAAACAGGAAGTAGATGCGTGACTGACCTTGAAAAGGAAGGCACGATACAACTCATCATGCTTAAGCTGTATACCAAATTTGAAATTAATCCCTTCAGTAGAAGCCGAGAAATCTGTTATGAAAAATTGTCTATTTTTTACCCTTAAAAAGACTAAGTCGTCTCAGAAAACAGGAAGTAGATATGTGACTGACCTGGAAAGAAGAGGCACGATACAACTCATCATGCTTAAGCTGTATACCAAATTTGAGATTAATCCCTTCAAAAGAAGCAAAGAAATCTGTTATGAAAAATTGTCTATTTTTTACCCTTAAAAAGACTAAGTCGGCTCATAAAACAGGAAGTAGATGCATGACTGACCTGGAAAGGGGAGGCACAATACAACTCATCATGCTTAAGCTGTATACCAAATTTGAAATCGATCCCTTTAGCAGAAGCCGAGAAATCTGTTATGAAAAATTGTCTATTTTTTACCCTTAAAAAAGACTAAGTCGGCTCAGAAAACAGGAAGTAGATGTGCGACTGACCTGGAAAGGGGAGGCACGATATAACTCATCATGCTAAAGCTGTACACCAAATTTAAAATCAATCCCTTTAGTAGAAGCCGAGAAATCTGTTACGAAAGTTTGTTACGGACAGACAGACAGACGGACAGACGGACAAGGTGATTGCAATATAGCCCCCTCTCTTACGAGTGGGGGTATAACTATAGTCTAGTACCCTCATAAAAGTTCTGCATAACAATGCTTGATACAGACAGACAAACATGTGTTAAACTTGACAGGGGTGCAGCATTGAAAATTGACTGCAATAGTTAAAGCTGATAAAACTGGCAAAACAGACATACCTGAGCATAATAATTTTCATCTGGTAATAGATATGACCTTGACCATCGATGTAAGAACCACATGGTAGAACTGATAAGCTGCGGACTGATTATACCAGTGAGTTTGGCATCCACTGCACGATTCTCAACCTCACACAGGCGAAAAACTCCTGATACTAATCTGAAAATAAAAAGTATGATATTAAAACAACCCAAAGCTGTGGACTGAACATATCAGTAAGTTTGGCAACCCCCAATATAAACTTAATTCAATTTAACCTCTGTTTATGAAGAAAATATGATATGAAAGGAATGACAGAAAGACTTAAACTAATGACTTGTAAAGGGTTCCTAGGTGTTACTCTATGAGGGCCTCTCATTACATGTACAACAAAAAGTTTTAGATTTTAATGCAAACAGTGAGAGTAATATTAATAATAGTTTCTTAAGTTTGAAACATAATAAGTTTGCCCAAGGAATAAACTCAGCCTTCTCACTAGATGATGCCAGCACTTACCTGACTACCCCATCTGTGTGATGGTCTGCCCCAGGTATAGACTCAGCCTTCTCACTAGGTGATGCCAGCACCTACCTGATTACCCCATCTGTGTGATGGTCTGCTCCAGGAATAGACTCTGCCTTCTTACTATGTGATGCCAGCACTTACCTGACAACCCCGTCTGTGTGATGGTCTGTCCAGGAATAGACTCTGCCTTCTCACTAGGTGGCACCAGCACCTACCTGACTACCCCATCTGTGTGGTGGTCTGCTCCAGGAATAGACTCAGCCTTCTCACTAGGTGATGCCAGCACTTACCTGACTACCCCATCTGTGTGATGGTCTGCACCAGGAATAGACTCTGCCTTCTCACTAGGTGATGACAGCACTTACCTGACTACCCCATCTGTGTGATGGTCTGCCCCAGGTATAGATTCTGCCTTTTCACTAGGTGATGCCAGCACCTTTAATGTTACATCAATGTTTACATCTTTTGATGTTGATATGGTAAATTCCATTATATCTGGAGGGATCATAGGTGTTTCACCTTCTGATTCTATTGTAAGAACATGAGCTGAAAAAAATAAGAATAAGTTCAAAAGACACAATGCCCCATCTTGTGCAACATTTAGGACAGACAAACGAACCGACCTGAACACTATATGCCCCCGTAATTTTTATAAATGGGGCATAAAAAGTACAGAAAAGCTATAAAATAATTCAAATTACAAAATTATAGCAGTATATCTGCCTTTTGTATACCATAACATGTATTAGTGGCAGCTGGTTAAACAAGATTATGTTGCTTCATACTAAACATTTTAGAATTCTAGTTATCTTCCCCGAGTGACATATCTGAAAGCAATGTAATTTCATCTGACATCATGCACACCTATAAATGATGTACTTCCTTTATATTACCGGGTAAGTTCCATAAAATCTTTAGATGATCCTTTTCAGGTGAAGCTATTTCAAGTTTCATGAAGATCTATTATGCAAATAAAAGGGGGGTTCCCTAATGAGATATATAGAGCAGAAAGACTAGTCACTGTGGTAGATTGATTCTTTTAAAGTGAAAGTAACTTTCATGTTTTTGAATTGAATATTAAATATTTCAAAGAAAACAAACTTTTTAAATATTTTTTAAGAAAACAAACTTTTTTCTTTCAGCTTTATTTACTTACTGGTGACTAATAGAATCCAGTGTAGATCTTCATACAACACTGTAAGATATGTAGTATCTAGTGATAGGTTGTGACCTTCAGCTACAAACTGCTGTAATCTTTGAAGTTGTCCATGTAACCTGGATATTCTGTCTTCAAGGATCCTGAAAATTAAAGGAAGGTCCTTAATTCTTATTACCATACCAACCCCTTAAACATGTTAAAATCTTTCTGTTTTTACTTAGATAATATAAGTGGAATGCCAAGCCCAGGAATTAGCCTTGCTAGTGTGCCTATACCACACCAAACATCAGTAAATCTTTCCTCAAATCAACCCAATCCCCATACTACTAACTTTGACAGAAGTGGAATACTATGTTCAGGAATCTTGCCAGTGTGCCTATACAACATACCCCATCCCGTAACTTACTTTGACAAAAGTGGAATACTATGTCCAGGAATCTTGCCAGTGTGCCTATACAACATACCCTATCCCTTCCTACTTACTTTGACAGAAGTGGGATATTCTGCCCAGGAATTAGCCTTGCTAGTGTGCCAATACAACATACCCTATCCCTTACTACTTACT